>JAMPIV010002849.1:450000-644964 GCA_024509875.1 Oreohelix idahoensis
AGGACTTGTCAAAATCATAAAATGTTTATTTATAGTTTTTTAAATAAATAAGATGGAACTCTGTCCATGAAGTGTAACAAAATAAAATTGTCACTAGAATGAGTACCCCACTGTCTGATTTTCAATGCTTGATAATAACCATAGTCAGTATTTGAGGGTTTGTTTTCTTCATCATTCCCCAGGAAATTCTTCTTGTTGTGGTGGTTTAAATTGAGAGAAACTGTCATGTGCCCGTATTGAGGGACTTATCTATTAAGCCTGTCTGATGCTATGGGCTCCAGACTATGTATATGGTCACTCAGATGGTGCTGCTTTCTGGATGAAGATATGGCCTGTAGCTCACAGTATATTGGGAGCCATAAATGCCCACAATTTCTGTCTTCTCCAGGTTGTCTGCCACACTTTTTTTTACTAGTAATACAACCCTGAAATGAGAAGGAACGTTTCCTCCCCTTTATAGCCTGTCTATAACGATTCCACAACTAATCAAGGGTAATCTTACCTGGGGTCAGGAATGTGTGCTGACCATGTGCACCAAACCCTATATTTCCTGGATTACACTCAGTCCTGTGTTTTCATTCTGTTTTTCATATGGCATTAAAGCCACTATTCCTTTAACATTGCTTGTCTTCCACATAATCAGCAGCGGTGTACAAATATCTCTTGTGACCTGTTAATGACTTCTTTCAAACATTCTATGTATAGTGTCACATGTTATTTGAACATTGTGTCACTCCAGAAACCACTACCAATTTATTTTCTCCTGGACTTACAGTCGCAAAATTTTATGGCAAACTTACAAACATTTATTTTCACTTCCCAATGGCAATATCAATTTTATTACCACGGCACTATGGCACTAAATTTGTAAGGCCAATAGCAAAACATTTTTTTTTTATTTCACTCCGAAAAAGACTGCATTCCTACCTAGGTCGTCGTAATCTGAACCATCTCCCAATTAGCAGTATCGAAATAAAATGTATTGGCATACACATATAGCCTGATACTTGCTAAGGAAATATACAAATAAAAGCATCTATCTTACCTCAAGTAAAGAATAATAACACATGCACAAAGTTGACTAGCATTAAATAGGTTTTCTAACTGCTTTCTTGTCCAGACGGTAAAAGCTTCGTCACAAGGCTTTCCCGCTGCTCTCAACTTGCGATGGCTTTCAAATTTAAATGGCCTGATCTTACAAGGAGGTGTTAATTTTTATTACCCTACCCTCTAACCAATCAAAACGCGAGTCAACATTTTAACTATTTTTGGACTATAAACTTTGAGCACTCGTAAGTGTGTTCGTTCGTCTGATTATCTTTGTGTATTTTATATCTCAGTTATTTATGGACCGATTTCTAATATTAAAAGTGATAATTACACGTTAAACTGACCTCTATCGTTATATTTACTTTTCCTTTGTTTATTCCATAACAGTTTCATCTGGGTAATTTTTTTGTAAATGTTAGTTGGTTTTTTTTTAGCGTGATGCAAATGTTGATGTGTAGTTGGCCAGGTATGCGTCTCGAAGTCACCTGAACAGTGTAATGGTGCGGTGAAGATCTGGGTCACTCACGCTGACAGCATACATGGTCCTTGTACGATGATGATGATGATGATGTGAGACATGGGTGTGTGCAGACGCGAATGCGTTTAGGATCATATATGGTATACAATGCACCCAGTCACACTCGTACAGAAGCCAATGATGGTTGAAACTACTGGTGACAGTTCATACATTTATTCACAGGACTAACAGTAGAATAACACAGGAACAGTCAATGTAAACAGGTTCATGTACATCATGTTAATTGAAATGGCTTGGTACATATCAGGCCTTCTAAGGGTGGTAAACATTCACATTGTGTGGGCATGGTCTATAGTGGTATGTCCTTTAACGTACAGTTCATATGGCCGCTTTGGTATCCCTGACTGAACGCGTCAGGTACCTGAATAACTCCGTCATACAAAAGACGAGCCCTTAACTCATGTAATCCTATTACCAGGGCCGTCGTTCAACTTGGCATAACACGCCAGTTACATCTTTTCATGCGGTAGAATAGTGGCCATTACACAGAGCCTCGATATGACGTCGGCTGTGTATTCTTCATTAAGCAGGTTGCATAATCCCTGCTATAATGTTTGTATAAGTATACCGCCAACCTGCGGTTTCCACTATATATAACTTCGTCACTGGACTTCTGATCATGTGAAGACGAATAGTCTTAAATAGCTATCTTAAGCACAAAATATAAGTTCTGCATTACAGGAACTGTGAGCTGTTCTCACAGGCTAGGTAAGCCTTTAACAAGTTCTGCAACCGAATGAGTAGTAATGATAAAGTCGGTGTTACCTTGAAACGAATCCTCAGAACACAAGAAATAACACTGTCGTCATTCCTGACGTACAGTAAATCACTGGGGAAAACTAACAACGCAGTCACTTCGAAGATTTTCCTTCCCCAGGATACAACGGACATTCACGTCCCACAGAAGCCAGTTCGCAACTCTACCTGACGGAAGTCTAATTTTGCGCGTAACAACTGCGCATGGCACATAGCCCAGAACTGTTTACCTTTGACCCTAAAGGTCAAACCCAATGAATGAACCAAAAAGGGAGATAACCATTAATAAACCTGACACAGCAAAGTTAAGACATAGTTCCCCTAAAAATGCGTTAACTAGGTTATTAAGCGGGAAATTATTTGAGCGTGGGGTACACAGATCCATTTCACAACAGCAGTTCATATCCCAAAATAAATATCCGGTTCGGAGCATTAAGCATGTGCAATTCGCAATTAATCATAAAGACACAAGTGTACGTGCCAATTCCAGGGTGTTTTGCCCTTGTTATCACAACAGACAATAGCGGCTTTTAAGATATTCCGAGAAAACATGGGCTTGGAACAGTGAACGAAACCGGGGAACTATTCACTAGGCTACAGAAGGAAGCACGTTTCCGCAAGAAAGAGTACAGAAAGCAACATTGATATCACTAGACTACAGTACAGAAAATCAAACTGATCATATATGCAAAAAAAAGATTTAGATAATCATTGCATGACGTAAAGGTATAAAGAGGAGCAGATGTGTTATCATAACATCATCTTCTGTTAACCAAAATAAAAATTAACATCAAGAGATATGCAGCCGTCTTTGCTTAGAGGGAACAGTTTACTGTGGTATATCTAAGAAATCAAGAAAAAAAGAGACGAATTTGCGGTCACACATGCTCCAACCAGCTAAAAGATGAAGCAAAGACAGAAGTCCACTGGCAACAAACCAATTCTGCAAGTTTTAAGACCTGTGAAGAATTACAAGCAAAAATAAAAAGCCAGCAAGAAGCATGGATGCACACAGAAGCAATCAATGGGTTAAAAGACAGAAAAACGAGCATGCAGATTTAAACAGAAGCAAAATAAGCAGCCTCAAGCCACGGTTAAAGCAAACAAAGAGGTAAGGAAAAAAAACATCAACAGATACAAAAGGAAATATATTAAGGAATTAAAAGGATGGCAAATAAAGCTGCTGCAAAGGAAATATGTGGAACTTGTACAACAACATATAGATGCTGTCTTGGGAATATAAGCAAGCTAATGGTCTCGGGAGCCGCGGTAGCATAGTGGTTAGTGCACTGGCTTCCTAGCTCAGTGATCTATGGTTTGATCCCCAGATGATGTGGGTTGTTTTTTAGGCCGCAAACGGTTCCTGGGTCGACCCAGCCCCTATTGGGTACCAGAGCAACTTCTGGGAAGGTTAAGGCGGCCGGCGTAATGCTTACCGCATCACCCCTAGTGTGCCGATGGTCAAGAAAATATTTGCCTAACACCATATTCCCAATATGCCTCAACGGGCATGTAACAGGATCCTTTACCTAATGGTCTCATAAAAAACAAGAATTGAGAATGGCATAGCATTATGCAGGAGCAAACGAAGAAGTAGATAGAAAATGTTCAGGACCTTCTCAATAGACCATGTCCACAAAATTCCCCTGACATTCAGCCAGAAGATGTGGAGTTACACGTCATCTGTGAAAGGAAGAAACAAAGAAAGAATTAAAGCTTCTAAAAGGTTGTAAAGCAGCTGGTCCACATGGTTTTCCAGAAGGGCAATCAAATCAGAAATTGACACATCTACAGAAATATTATACAAACTACTTGGTGAAATCTGAGAAGTTCCAGCAGAATAGAAGAAGGAAGATTTTTGTAAGCTGCCTAATAATTTACAAGACTGCACAAATTACAGAGGAACGATACATCTATCAGTGCCAGGAAAATAGTCAATAGGATCGTCCTTGAAAGATTAAATGAGTTCATAGAGAGACAACTGAGATATGAACACATAACTTTAATGCAAAGCAGATCATTTACTGACCAGATATCGACATTGAGAATAATAGTGAAACAAAGTCTGGAGTAAATACTAGTGAAACAAAGTCTGGAATAAAAATGCATCTCTTTATACTGGATTTATTAACTACAAAAAGCATTTAACAGTGTAGACAGACAATCACCTTAGTAATATTTGAGGTTTTATGGAGGCCTCAAGAAGACTGTGATGAAGTGGTCCTATTCCTGTTTTGTCTTTTACCTTTTTCATCATCATTCTCATTTTATTTCTGCCCGTTTTTGTTCTGTCATTATTCTTTAACGTGAACATTCCTAATCACACCTTGTATTTTATTGTAACTTTAATATTTCATCACACCTTGCACATAGGTGTAACTTTAATATTTCCCAACCTAACGCTTTGACGAAGCGCTATCGTTCAAAACACCTGGTTTCGTTAGATCTTATTTGTCAGCTGTTGGCTATTGAAACATTGGCAATACGAGAACTCGTTTGATAGGTTAATGCCCTTTGTAAACAAGCGAGTGCCACCATATTTGTGTACAATAGTGGCCAACAGGGGGCGGTAGAAAGCAAAAGACTCTCGAGACTAAGCCACATGGAAGCTATACGCATAGCAATACTTTGTATAAGATAGTATACTTTTGATGGCGGTTTGAAGCTGAGATGTTGTTTGTGTGACGAGACAACAAAAGGAAGCCACCAGATGGCCGTACTGTAATGAAAAAGAGGACCGGGCATAAGTATGCCGCGACAAGAAGACAACTTGCAGCCGCAGAGGAAGAGAACTCTGGGACACAGGGGTTGATAGTTTATCAACTAGGCGAACAATAACAAGCTGCGCTTTCTCTTATCACCGGACATCCAACAAGGAGCAACACCATTTGTTACGAGAGCTCACGCACCTTTTAGTGATTGATGGCACTGGCCTTGTGAGCAAGCGGTCGGATGTGAAATTACAAGTTGGAATAAATGTTAGGGGATGAGGGGCGGAGCTATTGGAACAGCCTAAGAATGATTAAATATTGACCATCAGGAAATATAATGAAATGTTCGAAAGAAGTCAGTACTTTCTCAAACATTTGCGGTGAATGAGTGGAAGCCCCACGCGTTAGCCTGTTCATTCATTTCATTCAAGTTTGGACTATAATTTAATTCCAGTAGAATTTAATTTAAATGTGTTCTTAGGAATTCGAGAAAGAGAAAAGCAAGGTTGATGACTTTGGAAAAATTATTACATTTCTTTTCATCATTTGTGATTGCCTTTTTGCTATCAGCTCTATAGCTAATTTGCGAAATACTTTTTTTCCGTTAAGTCTATTTGTTAAATGGGTGCTTGCGTAGAATAGAAGGAATAAAATGGTATGACAAGGTTACCAGCGTGGGCCTGATGACAAGAACCAGACAAGTGCCAGTAGAACAAGAGATGAGAAGAAGACAATAGCGATGGATAGGACACACACTGAGGAAACCTGTTGATAGCATTCCAAGGCAGTCCATGTTCTGGAACCCCCAGGGCAAGAGAGGCGGAGGTACAACAAGAAGCACATGGAGAAGAGAGCTGGAAACAGATTTGAAGATGATGAGAACGTGGAAACAACTTGAGATGAGTGCACGTGACAGGAGGACTTCGCCATGTGTTTGTTGAAGGCCTATGCTCCTTTAAGATGGGAGGGTTATGAAGAATTTGTTAATTGTCGATTGAATCTTAGATTCTTTCTGTCAAATATTTTTCTGACTAATGATGTAAGGAAATAGTTTGTAATCAGATACTTCACCTTCATCTTAGATTATTAGATCATCACTACAGACTGATATGGGCACACACTTTCATGCTCAGTATTGTTAACATTTATCAATCGAGCCTCATCCTTTATATCAAATATGAGAACTAAAACAGTGTGATCGGTTATGAAGAACCAATAGTGAGTGATAAGATAAATAGAAAGTCAACTATTGATATTAGATGTGAAACCTATGAAGACATTTTGTGTCGTCTTCAGTCATGCAGAAATCTGGGTCTACACACGAAGTGTTTGGCGTCAAATTGGAAGGAAGCTAGAAAGCCTATGTCGAGATAGCAGAAATCACAAGATAGAATATCATACCTGCGCCTGCGTTTGTATACGTTGGTGGCGCAGCATTTTATCCACCTGTATATATAAATTAGCTGTAATTGCCCGGCGTTGCCCAATGTTTTTTAAGTAACGGTTTAGGAAAAATAGGAAAATGTGAAAATTAAGCTATGATATTTTGATACTCGTGTGAAATTTAATTTTCTTTTAAAATAGCGATTACTGCTTTAAGTTACCATCCTTCAACATTATTTATAGTAACTGCAAATGCAAGCCGCACAAAATATTGTTATTCCTGATGGTTCAACCGGAAGTGCGATTTCATTCTGCTTTCGAGTTTTTCCAAGATCTAGTTAAAAAAACACATTTTCTCGGTCGACCTCACATGCCAAGGTAAAATGGTCCACCATTTCCTGTTTTTACGTGTTTACTACTTTTCTTCTTAGCATGCCACGATCAAAGATATACATTGATTCGTGAATTTAGACACTTATTATTCTGCGTGATATTTCTCTAGATTGTGTATATTCTATGTGCTGCATTGTAATATTCCTGTCTTCTTTTAGTTATTATTCAGATTGATTGGTCGTTCAGAAGCTCTGCTACGTCTATACTTGCATACGTTTAACATTAGCGGAGGTTTATTTACCTCAGTCTGTGTCTTTATGTGGAAGTGTGCTACATAGAACTATTGGAAAGGCTTGCCTGTTGGTCTGTAAGTTTGGCGAGTATCGTTATTTCTAAATGTTTACGTTTTTTTGACGTGACACATTTTCTTCATCCAAGACACAATTTCCGTCGTTGTATTAACGCCTGTGTAAATAATTAATCTACTCCTAATATAAAAGACCGAGTGAATTTGTTGAGCTGTATTGCGTCAGGGTCAGCGAACCAGAGCTGAGTAAGACGCTACTCCACCTCTAAGTGGTGGTCCTGGAAACAGGCTGCATCACTGCAGTCTGGCTGAGTGAGTAGGGATCGAAGAAGCTAACCCGATCCCAAAAATGCTGTGCTGAAGTCAGATGTGTCGGCCGAAAGGCGCAAATATTGCAGCTTCGCTGTAAACGGACACAACGCAACCAACGTCCTTTTCAGGACGAACGAAGAAGAAGAAGAAGATGAGTTGTATTCCACACAAAATACTGTTATTTCATATGATAAAACCGCAAAACCAATTTCATTCTGCTTCTGAGTTTTAGCGAGAACCAAATTAATAAGACATATTTTTCCCGTTCGACCTGGGGCACCAAGAAAGATCAGTCCCCCATTGTCTTTTTTTAACGTGTTTACTACTTTTTCTCGTAGCACGCCAGGTTCAAACAAATACGTTGTTTCTTGTAAAAACACGGTTATTGTTTTCTGTGACATTTTTCTTATAGTGTATGTTCCGTGTGATGTACTGTATTATTTTACTCAAGTATGTTTTTACATTTTAATTATCGTTGTTACGCATTCAATAATGAGTGGAGGTTTGTTTATGTCAATCTGTGTTTTTCTGGTGGAATTAGCTACAGAAGAACTACAGAACAAGAAAGCCTGCGCAGTTTGGTGAGCATCGTTATTTTTAAACATTTTGTTCGTATCTCATTTCGGTGAAAATCACTTAGATCAACATATGGTAAGGTGCATCTATTATTCTGGGGCTCAAAGTGAGGTCTATAGACGTTATTAAGTAGAGTGTGTAAAATTGTGTGTGCTCCCGGACCATAAAAACACAAGTTTTTGAAATAATGTTTATCATTTAAGAATGCTCTTTCGGAAACTAAGTTAATATGAAAATCCGCGTATAAAAATTAATTGATTTAAAATTATCTAGTCAAATAAACAAAAAAGTTATTCAAAAATAAATAAACAATTTTTTTTTTCATTTAAATTTTAGAAGCGTAATAAATAATTTTAAATTGCGATGTACAATATTAAAGACTGGTTTCATAAATTGCAAAAATAATACACTAGTATAGTTATTTTATTTATTTCCCTTCAGTATTCACATTAAGTTATTTCCCTTGATCAGTCTTTTATGGTATATAAAAAAACAACGAAAATAATTTAATATTTTTTTTTCGTCAAAACCAAAACGATCTGGTCAACTATATTTCTTCACGGCGTTACACAGAAGACCCTAAAGTGCAACTCTATCTAATTTCAAAAAGAAATTTCTAGGCATAAAGACTTGTATACAGTGTATATATATATATATATATATATATATATATATATATATATATATATATATATATATATATATATATATATATATATATATATATATATATATATATATATATAGTAGAACTCCATTTATTCGAATCCCATGGGACCGAGCATCGTTTGGATAATCAAATGTTCGGATAATTGGATTACATAATGTATCGAGTACATGTACACATACAGTATTTCTAAAAATAATTAACCATCACAAGGAAAATCCACTATAAAACATATTTATTGTACTGTAATAATAATACCCACACTGTATTAGATCACTGTATCACCAAAATCTTTCATTATACTGCAGTGCATGTACTACTTGTATTAATTATTTTTTTAAGAAAGAGAAATGTTTTCAAAATAACATTACAAACGATTCAAAACCAGGCGCAACTTACGTATACATGTACTTGCACAGATGTAGCCCACTACTTAAAATAATGAGGAATCCTCTTTTGCACCAAACTGGATAGTCTCCTTTTGGCTGCTAAGTCCCGCATTCTCTTCAACAGCAGAAGCTGTGTAGGACAGCTGTCATCTTCTTGCTCGTACCAAGCCATCGCCGTTTCTAGTGCTATAAAGGCCTCTTCAGGACTTGGTCGACGTTTTGGGTTTTCTTCATAATCTACAAGTACATCATGTACTTCTGAGGAGTCTTCATCATCGGTCACTACAAGTATTTGGTTTTCTTCTTGCACAAAAGACAAAATTTCTTCGTCATTCAAAAACTGAAAACCAGAATTATTATCCACATGTATGCATCATCTTTGTCACAGTCCGAAAATCCGGGCATTGCTTGAAACAGTTGCACAACTTCATTTATACAATCATCATTTGTGTCCACTGCAGTAGTTTCATTTCCTCCTTTTTTCCCAAGCAATCTGTTCCAAGCCTTGTTGAGATTATCTTGTGACAGGGTGGTCCAAGCATCAGCTAACATATAGCAGCAGTCTTTGAGATTAAGCTTTTTGGAAAACGCCACCACACTTTCTTCATCTTCAGCCAACAATAAACGACGCAGGACTTCCTTCTTGTACATCTTTTTAAGCTTTGCTATAACACCCTGATCCATTGGTTGAATCAGTGCTGCTACATTGGGAGGAAGAAAAATTACTTTAAAATTTGCATCAACTGCATTCAATGTATCCGTCTCTGGATGAGATGGTGCATTGTCCAGTAGAAGAATTACTTTTCCAGTTTTCTTTTCTTGTTCTCTCAACCTCTTCACATTTGGGATGAACTGATTTGTATACCAATCAAGAAATATTTCACTATTCATCCAAGCACTCTTCTGTGCTTTGTAGCACAATGGGAGACATGTGTTACGGTGTTTTATCGGCGTCGTCTGTATCAACTGGTGGCCGGATATTAGCTGTGGAATTTCTATTTCACGTTTATAAACTTATCTACAATCAAATCGAATCCGCAAAAATATATCTCTTCGATTTTCATTGACATTTTCTGCGCATGCGAATATGACGTCACTGCATAGCAACAGTCGAACGATCATGAATGACAAGCAAAATTCAACGACATGAAATTAAACTTATCAAGCATCAACTACCGAAAGATTTCTGGTCACACAGACAGCATTTCTGCATGAAATATCCATGGTAGAGTGGCGCATTTTGGCTCTGTGGTAACTATTCCGAAATTCAAAAGATAAGTACTGTTTGGTCCGTATACAAATGTTGAGTCCACGTCAGCCATTTCATAAGCATGTTTTTGACAATAATGTTAAGTGTGTCATTTTATATATATTTCTGTAGTCTTGTCGATATTCGTGGGTGGTTGGGCAGGAGGATTACATCTGATTACATGTCTTTACGAATGACCAGATCAGGTGTAATTGTTTTATAAGGCCGTGAATTAATCGCATTTTAGCGAAGGACTCACTGAGGACACTGCCGGTGGTTTGTTCGTTCGTACTTGCTATTAATTCCCTTGTATGTTAGATGTCTAGTTCTGTTATAACTGGGGTTTTCTAGTGTATTCAGTTTCATTTTTATTCAGTTACAGTCATATGTTCGTAATCTATCCTGTTTATTCTAATCTGGCTATCTTTAATTTTATTTAAATGTATTGTATGATCGTCAAATGAGTCCTGTGACGTCATCATTCGTAGTGCCAAATATGTTCTTTTACTTCAGTTAACCTTCACCCTTCTATATTTCCGGTTAGTAGACTTGGTTTTATAATATCACTTATTTTTGTGAAAATGTCACTTTTGTATTGTGCTACTGTACTGTAAAGCCTTGGTTAATCATTTGTATTGTATTTATCCATTTCTTTAATTAATTATATTACATATATTGCTTCTTATCAAGATAACAAATTAATTTAATTAATTTTTATTAAATTGGATGATGACTTAGGGTGTGTCATCATAGTGCAGCATTGGTCCAATACATGAGTGAGGCACATTGTATATGATGCTTAGGGCATAAGGATTACAATTAAATATTGAAGTAACATAACTTTATTGAATAATTATTTGGTATTCACACCATGCATAGGTGTTGAATTGGAAAACTATATGTGATATAGTACAAAGTACACGTACATGGTACTACAGTGTTGTCTAGGCACACATAAATGATAACATAATATACTTATGGTAGGACAATTCCCATAATTATTAAATATTAATATTAGGTGCATGATATGAATTCAGCATCGTAAATAAATAAATGTCATAACTATTTATGACATATTAATAGGTACATATAATATTATTATAAAATATTATATAGTTGTTGAACTTACAGTTCATATTAAGAGATTATTATAGGTGGTTGTATTGAGTGAATTATTGAATAATAATTATATTATTGACTAAATAAGTATTTTAGTTATTTGACCATGTTCAAAACCCGGGCGTCGGCGTTTGAAGAAATGTTTACGACCGGAAATTTGACTGAATAGCCTGAACGGCTCCTGTGATAAACCCTCTGTGGATGGGAAGGAGCGAAGCTCCTGACCGGGTTGGAAGGAAAGTCCTCAGGTTCCCCAGCCTCGCAATGACATGTCATTGGGCCGAAGGGCCGAAAGCCCAAGTGCTGCTGGTTAAGAAAAAAAAAAAAAAAAAAAAAAAAAAAAAAAAAATGAATATGGCTATGGACATAGCAGACTTACTAGATGGAGTGTTTCGTACTTTTGTGGAACGTTACGTACATGTCCAACATGGTTCTATATTGAATAACATTCATAATGCTATTCTTTGCGACGATGATTATGATAAACAAATGGACAACTCACGGAATGGGCTAGAAAGAGTGACAAATTTAGAAACCATTGATGAGAAAAGAGAGGAGGAGTTATTGGAGATTATTGCCAGTCAAGAACAGGCTATAAGGGACTTGCGAAAAGAGGCGAGTTTACTGAAGTTTAAGACTGATACTGATGATTCGAGATTGAGGACACTGGAAGTGGAGCTTGCAAATTCTAGGACCTCATCAGAATCAACTATGGGTATTTTTGAACATTTTCTCCAGGAGGGAGATAGATTGGATTTACGTGGTGCAAGCTGTGAGGAGTATGCCATGGAACATTTTTTAATTCAAATGAGCCATGATCTTGAGTTGTGTTGGAATGTGTGTAGATATGCCCCTTCACAGAAGAAAGCAGTGAGACTTTATAAAATATTATCCACTATTTTTTACGATGAATGTAAAATGACTACTCAGGAAGGTAGTAGGACTGAGTTGAATGAGTTGAAGGAAACCATAACGAGGCATAAGGATAGGGAGATTACCCTTACTAATGAGCTGATACATCAAAAAGGTGAATATGAGATGAAGCTGTCAGCAATGGATTTTGAAATTACAGGGTCGAATAATAGATTGTCGGAGTTGATAGTAGACATTACTAAATGTCGTAGTCAGAAGAAGGAATTAGAAGCCTCATTAGAATCCACTATGGAAAAAAAATAAATCTTTGGAGTCTGAGGTTGAGAAACTCTCATTGAAGATTGCACAAGATAATGCCTCAGCTTACCAAAGAAAACTTCATGCACAGAGGGCGCACATTCAGTCGTTGTTGTCTGAGGTTGATCGACTGAAATTACTTGATCAAACAAATGTAAATTTAAAGATAGAAAATCATACACAGGGTGTTAAGATTCAAGAGCTTAAAGCTGAAATTTCACTTTTGAAATCAACTGTAGATATGCAAGTGCATAACCGGAGTCGAGAATGTATAGACCAGGCCATCCAATGTGAATTGATTCTCACTGATGATGTACAGTTAGGATCTCTTTACTATGATACGGAACAATATAAACAGTTCTGTCTAAATAGGGGCATTAAGACAAATATTGAAATAGAAAAGAGGGAAAATGACATTGTATCATTTGATGACAATGATATAATGGATGTATGTCTTACAGATAATGATAAATTTTATGAATTTTGTCGTAGACAGGAAGAAAAGCTGGACGATGAGGTAACCTCATTGAAACAGATGCTGAACGACCAGATAAGTAAAGTGAAATCTTCCACGCTTGACTTGGCATTGTTGCGTGAAGATAATAAGACACTTTTGGTTAATTCCCATAGGGATAACGAAACAAATAAGAAAGTATCTGATGAAGTGCAATCAGAAAATGATGAGAATACAGAATCTGGTATTGATGTTTGTTGCTGTCATTTTCGACGGAGTCATCTGTCAAGTTATTTGCTTATGTTTGTATCATAAGTATAATTGTGTCTTTACCTGCGATGTCAGGTTGATTAGGGGTTGTCTTCCCTTGTTTATTCATTCATTGTGTTTGACCTTTAGGGTCAGAGGTTGACAGTTCGGCGTGGGCCTATGGGAAGGTTTTTTAAGCGGGAGTGAGATATACTTCCGGGAAGCCGGGAGGTCCTGTTTTTCTGAAGGGACCAAGAGTCCATTGTTTTTCGGGGAGAATCTTCGAAGTAACTGCTATGGCAGTTTTCCCCAGTGAATCTCTGTGCGTCGGGATGACGACAGAATTCCTTGTGTAGTTCTGAGGATTCATTTACCAGGTAATACCGACCTTTATGCATTATTACGCTTTTCGGTGGCAGAACATGTAAAGGATTACCTAGGGTGAACAGCAGTTCACGGATCCGCCATTTCAGAACTTATATATTTGTGCTCGAGGTAGCCATCCAAGACTGTTAGTCTTATATTGTCCAGAAATCCAGTGACGAGGATATATTGTGGGAGCCGCAGATTGGCGGAACTTCTATCTACAATAAGTATTACTGCAGGGTTGGTGATAACCTATTTAACAGAAGTACACGGCCGACGTTAGGACGAGGCCTGTGCTTCCGGCTATTATACTACAGCCTGATATGTGCAATTGGCAGGGAGTGCCAAGTTGCACCTGTGTGTCAAGGTAACTAAGGCATCTGACGCGTTTAGTCAGAGACGCCAAGGGCGACGCTACGAACTGTCATTATTGAAGAACTTTGCTATTGACCATGCACGTCTATTCTGATGTTTACCTTTTTGAATGCCAAATGTATACCTATCGATGTCAGGTCAGCATGACCTTGTTACACTGACTGTTCCTGTTGATATTATGTGTGTTCCCGTCAATAAATGTCTTGAAACATGCCTGCAGTGTCAAAGCATCCTTGATTACTGCATGTGAGAGTATGGGTTGCAGGATCTACATCTATACGAGCCTAAACACATTCGCGTCTTCATTCGCACCCACACTCAACTCATCATACGCTCGCACTACACATCTAACAACATGTAAACTGTCTTGGGCCAGTGATCACCTCAACAAGAAAAAAATACAGTTACATTTCTGGTGGCCAGTTACGTGGGCTCTTATGATACATTTCTTGTCGCCAATGTGGCCTAGAAACTTACATTTCTGATGGACCAGATCTGTGGGTTTAAAAAGAACAGAGCGAGCATTTGACATTATTGTTGACATTTATGGATTCAGAAATTTACATTCCTGGTTGGCTGTTACATGTATGATGTCTCCAGTTTTGTCGAGAAAGTTACAAGAAGGACAAGTACACATTACACTTCTGATCTGTGGGTCTAAGCTACACACGGGACAGCCGTAACACACCGCTAATTCTACACTTGCAAGTTTTGGCTACAACAGGACAGAGATAGGTCATCAACAGTTGACCCAAATAAACAGTACGAGCATTTATATCATAATGCTACATAAACCATAACAAGACATGTACTGAAGGTAACATCTAGGCATTTGCTACGTGGACCATAACTGCATAGAAGGCGGGTTCCTATTGTAAACAGTACTGCAGGTTGTTACACGTTTCATTCAACAACAGACTTTTCTAGGTCAGAGCATTCAAGCTACATTGTTGGAGGTCAAGTGTCTGTAAACAGTACGTGAAATTGTAAACATTCAATGTGCAAGCCCTAATTTGAGAAGGTCATAGTAACTTTGGTTCGTGAATACCACTTTATGTTACAGTGGATTTGACGTTCAGTGCGCGTTTGACATTTCGTTTCTGTGTTCGCAAGGAGCAAGAAATTTATTTTAGTTTCAGCTGTGACTGAACTTGTTCTGCAACACATTGAAATTGATTGCTATATGTTTATGTCACTTCTACTGTTTTGTGTATTTTTCTGCGGGTTTTTCGGTTGGTGGGTCTTACGGTAAATATGCCACTTGATCGAGGCTTACTGTAAGCGGTCTGTAGGTGCAAATTTTCTTAATTTGGAAATTTGCTAGTGACAATTGGTCGCTATTGATGTTAGCTGTGATGTAATTGTACTTAACGTTGTTTTTGTAATATTTTGTCTGTTTTTCAGTTTTGATTGTCGATTTGTTTTGTTTGTATTCTGTAGGTCTCTCCTTTCTTGTGTATTTCTCTACACATTTTTGGTTAAAACAGTGTTGCCATTTGTATTGTTTTGTATTTTTGTCTTTGTATTTTTTTTTTGGTTGTACTACATTACTGTCATGCACAGTCTACATACACATACTTGGTCATGTTTTGATATTATTGATAAGGTAGACTCTTCATATAGAGTTTGTTAAATAATATTATATAAGATATTTATACAAGTTCTTTGATAAAAGACTTGTTATCTACAAAGATTAAGACAGTAAAATAAAGTGAAGTGAGTATACAAGTCTAGCATTTCAGACTTGTCTCCCATTGAAGTGGGATAAGGTAATTTATTTAATTTTTTTTTTTCAGGTTTCTGATCTCATTAGACAGAATGTCTACATTGGATTTCTTCATCCAGCAAGGGTTGACCCTTGGTAAGTCTGGTAAAGAATTGGAAGAATATTCATCTGCTCAATTCGCCATTGCATTAAAGTCAGAAGAAAAGAAACAAAAAGAGGAAATTAAATTGAAAGCAGAAGCTGAACTAAAGAAGCTAGAAGCTGAGAATAGAAGATTAGAACTTGAAGAAAGAAGGTATCAAAGAGAGGCTGAGGAGAGAAAAGCTCAAGCTGCTGCTGAGGAGAGGAAAGCTCAAGCTGCAGCTGATGAAAGAAAATTCCAGATGGAAATGGAAGACAAAAAACTTCAAGCTGCTGCAGAGGAAAAAAAACTTCAAGCTGCTGCAGAGGAAAAAAAACTTCAAGCTGCTGCTGAGGCTGAAATTAGAAAAATGGAACATGAGGAAAGAAAACAGAAGATGGAACTTGATGAAAAACTCGCAATTTTGGAGTTAGAGAAATTGAAATTGGCGAGTACGGGTGCTCAGCAAACAACTTCGAGTACGACAAAGGAGTTTGTTAGTAGGATTAAATTGCCTCATTTCAATCCTTTAAAGGATGACGTAGCAGATTATCTAGATAGATTCCAATTTTTGTGCGATACGCATAACATAAAAAAGGAAAAATATGTTGAACAACTGATGCCATTTTTTACAGGTGACACAGTGACTACTCTTATGACAATAGACGAACATGAGAGGACTAATTATGATGTTGTCAGGGCAGCATTACTAAAGAAATACCAATTAAAACAAGAAGACTATCGTCTTCGTTTTAGGACAATGTTGCCAGAAAATGGAGTAGATTTCTCTGATTTTGTTACAAAGATACGTCGTACATTTACACGATGGGTTGAGTTGTCTCAGATTGAGAAAACATATGAAGGTCTAATGGACTTATTATTGCGAGATAAGGTTTTGTCATCTGTTAATGATTCTTTTCTTGCATTCCTTCATGAGCGTAAGCCTAAAAACTTAAAAGAAATGGAGGAATACTGTTGTCAGTATGCCACAGCACATCCCCATGCTACAGTTAGCAATTCTAAAGTGAAAGAAGGGTTGCCAGCTGCTTCGGCAACACCATATGGCCCTAATTTCAGAAAAAAATTTCAGGGTGCTCAACAAAATTGGAATAGGGGAAGTAATCAAAATTACACTCAGAAGCGGAGTAATCCAACACATGATGGTTCTTCGTCTATGCAGTGGAGACAAGATGGTAGTTCTCGTAATTTTAGTGGTAATAATTTGAGACACTTTCGTAAAGGCTATCCAAATAATAACTATTCAAATTTTCGAGGTAATCATTCTCGACGTCAAGATTATGACGATGGTGAATTTAGAAACCGGGATTCAAACCGGAATGATGATTACAATAGGCAATATGATAACAATTACAGGGGAAATGATAGTCGAAATAATTACAGGGGAAATGATAATCGAGGTAGACCTAGGTTTAACAAAAAAAGACCTTACCAACAGGCAAACTCTGCGCAACAAGAGTTTGATGGAGTCTGTAATACAGTAAATGATAGTGGTAACTCTAGGGCTATCACTGGTTGTGCTTTCGATTTTGGGAGAGCAACTGAATGCCCCCAATGCTTAACATTGTTTGACTCATCAACTGTATCTACGCTAAGTTGTGGTCACCCTCTTCCTGCTCTACCTGCTACAGTTGCGCATGATGGGAGAGGATCTCTCATCTTACATAAAGGTCTAATAAATGATAGGCTAGTCTCAGTACTTTTCGATTCGGGATGTACTACCGTCGGGGTTAAGGAGTCTCTGATAGATCCTTGCTGTGCCACGGGAAAAACAATCAAATGTGTTACATTTGGTGGTACTATGGAAAGCTATCCTACTGCTATTATTAGGATTGACACTCCTTTCTTCACAGGAGATGTCCATGCATGTCTTCTTCCTAATCCTATTGCGGATCTTATAATCGGTCGTATTCATGGGGTTAAGGAATGCACCCCGCAACAAATTTCTAGTTGGGAAGAAAAAAACATTCAAACGGTCAATGCAGTGGTGACAAGAGCTCAAGCTCTTAATCCCCCAACTTCATCTTATAATAGTAATGAAGTTGATAGCCAAGACGAGCACTTGGTGATTTCCCATGACTCGTTTGT
Source organism: Oreohelix idahoensis (assembly GCA_024509875.1). Taxonomy (NCBI): domain Eukaryota; kingdom Metazoa; phylum Mollusca; class Gastropoda; order Stylommatophora; family Oreohelicidae; genus Oreohelix; species Oreohelix idahoensis. The sequence continues at coordinate 467,958 of JAMPIV010002849.1, forward strand.
TAAACGTCAAGAAGAGGATCCTTCTTTGAAGAAATACTTCCTTCTTGCAAAGAAAGGGGATCCCAATCAAAATACGAATCACAAATCGTATATCACTATGAAGAATGGTATATTGGTACGAATGGTACAACACTCGGACAAGTCTATGCACTCGCAAATTCTTGTGCCTAAGTGTATGAGAGCCTTAATTCTTCGGCATGCACACGATTCTCAGTGTGCGGGACACATGGGTTTTTCCAGAACTAAAACTAGAGTCCTTGCGTCATTCTTTTGGCCATTCGTGAATAAAGACATCCGAATTTATTGCCGATCTTGCAAAATTTGTCAAGAGGTCAAGTCTAGGGGTCCGAGACATGCTGCTCCTATTCAGGCTGCAGATATTCCGATTCGGCCGTTTCAGAAAATGGCTATAGACATCATTGGTCCGTTCAAAATTAAGTCAGCCAGAGGACACCAATTTATCCTCACTTGCGTGGACATGTGCACGCGTTGGCCAGAGGCTATTCCTCTGAAGAGCATATCAACTGTCGATATCGCTGATGCTCTTTGGCTCGTATTTTCTCGTCTGGGATTCCCCGGAGAAATACTGTCGGATCACGGCACTCAGTTAATTTCGGACGTTATGTCTCAGGTAATGGCTACGCTAGACATTAAAAGGTCTCTCAGTAGTATTTATCATCCAATGTCCAATGGATTGGTAGAACGTCTTAACAGGACACTAAAGAACTTACTTGGCAAGATAACGGAGGATCATCCTGAAGATTGGGACAGGGTTTTACCTGCAGTCCTCTTTGCCTATAGAGAGGTTCCCAACGAGCATACAGGGTTTTCTCCTTTCGAACTTGTCTTTGGCGCGCAACCGCGCGGGCCAATGTCCTTGTTACACGATTTGATAACTTCCGATAATATTGACGATGATACACAATCGTCATATGAATATGTTATAGCTCTTAGAGAAAAGATTATCGAATCGTGCAGGTTAGCAACTTCATCTTCCGAATTTGCGAAAGAAAAAGCTAGGCGATTTGCTAATAAGAAAAGACGCCTACGTCAACTTTGTCCTGGAGACAAAGCATATGTCTTACTGCCCTCAAGAGAGAATAGACTTCTCATTTCTTGGAAGGGTCCATACACTATAGTCTCGAAAATTTCTGATGTCGACTATATTGTCGATGTGGATGGAAGGCATAAAACCTTCCATATAAATATGTTAACAGAGTTTATTGAACGTCCAGACTATTTACAGCCTATTTTCCAGGCGACGGACGACTCTCCAGTTCAACATGGTCACATCTCATCCCTGTCCGTTATACAGGATGAGGAAACTATTTTTTCTGACGTGAACTTACCTCTTCCTACGATTCCACTTATTTCAACGGAATCGTGGAGAGACGTTACAGTCTCTTCTAACTTGTCTTTTGAGGAACAACGTCAAGTATCCTCTACGTTACAATCATATCAGGATGTCCTTACCGACATTCCTGGACACACAGATGTCATAGAACATGACATCATACTTACTGATCGTAATCCGATCAGAGTAAGACCATACCCAATACCTATTCATTTTCAAGCACAAGTCGAGAAAGAATTGGATGAAATGATTCAACTACAAATAATTGAACCATCCACTTCAGCTTATTCTTCGTCGATAGTTATTGTTCGAAAGAAAGACAATAACATACGTCTTTGCGTTGATTATCGCAAATTAAATCAAGTTACGAAGTTCGATGCTGAACCTATGCCGTTATTAGATGATCTACTTATTAGACTTTCTAAAGCTAAATTCTTTACTAAACTAGACTTGTCGAAAGGTTATTGGCAAGTCCCATTGACGGAACACGCCAAACCTCTCACTGCTTTTTCGACACCTAGGGGTCTGTTTCAATGGAATTTTATGCCTTTCGGGCTTATGAACGCCCCAGCGACTTTCGTGCGCATGATGCGACGAATTCTATCAGATCGTGCAGATGTCATTGCATATTTAGACGACATCTGTCTTTTCAGCGATACTTGGGAAGAACACTATGTGGGTCTGAAGGAATTGCTATCTACTCTACGTGAGCATAGTTTGACTGCTAAACCCTCTAAAGCTTTTGTTGGGTTTAGTGAAATTTCCTTCCTAGGTCATCGAGTTGGTCATGGTCTGTTGAAGACAGAGGACCAAAACATTTCAAAGATATTAAATATCTCGGTTCCGAAGACAAAAAAGCAAGTGCGTAGTCTCTTGGGATTGATACAATTCTATGGAAGATTCATTGAGAATCTGTCCTCCATTATGGCACCACTTTCAACGTTATTGAAAAAAGGTTCTCCTAATATGGTGCGTTGGTCCCAAGAATGCCAATCTTCATTGGATCAGGTTAAGAATTTGTTCTCATCTCATCCTATCTTAAGACTACCGACGATTGATAAGACTTTTGTCCTTCGTAGTGATGCCTCTTCCACTGGCATTGGAGCGGCACTAATGCAGGAATATTCAGGAACTCTGCATCCTGTAATGTATATTTCTAGGAAGCTGAATGCGGCAGAAAGGAATTACTCGGTTTTGGACCGTGAATTGTTGGCTATGGTTTGGTCCATTCTTAAGCTACAAAGGTTCCTTCTGGGCGCGCATTTCTTTATGGAAACCGACCAAAAAGCTCTTACGGCTATGCAAAGTAAGGATTTGAAGAGCTCGAGATCTACTCGTTATGCTATTGCTCTTCAGCCTTTCCATTTCACGGTGCGAGCTATCCGTGGTTCGGATAATGTGATGGCGGACATATTGTCTAGATGCCCACATGATTCCAGTTAAATCTTGTGTCCTAGTTTTTCCTGATATATTTTCAGACTTAGGTCTGTCCTTAATATCATAATATGTTGTAATACAAATGTATTTGGATGATGTTTAGATAATTTAACAAATTTCATTTTGTCCATCCATCAGTGATATGTTGCTAAAATAGCATTGACATTTGTATATTGCTATGATTATATTATTTAGTAATGTTTGATATATGATTGGTATTGCCAGCAACTTAGGTTTCTTGAATGGTATCCCTTAGTTTGTTTGGCTTAAAGGAAATATTTTCTCCTATGTTGGGAGATGATTTGTACCCTCTTCTATTGTACCTGATATTAGGTTCATTGTTTGCATGAGCACAGAAGTGATACTGGTGCTATCTTGCTCATGAACATATTAAAAAAAAAAAAAATTGCATTTTTTTTTTTACAGGGGGGTGGTAGTAATGTTGCTGTCATTTTCGACGGAGTCATCTGTCAAGTTATTTGCTTATGTTTGTATCATAAGTATAATTGTGTCTTTACCTGCGATGTCAGGTTGATTAGGGGTTGTCTTCCCTTGTTTATTCATTCATTGTGTTTGACCTTTAGGGTCAGAGGTTGACAGTTCGGCGTGGGCCTATGGGAAGGTTTTTTAAGCGGGAGTGAGATATACTTCCGGGAAGCCGGGAGGTCCTGTTTTTCTGAAGGGACCAAGAGTCCATTGTTTTTCGGGGAGAATCTTCGAAGTAACTGCTATGGCAGTTTTCCCCAGTGAATCTCTGTGCGTCGGGATGACGACAGAATTCCTTGTGTAGTTCTGAGGATTCATTTACCAGGTAATACCGACCTTTATGCATTATTACGCTTTTCGGTGGCAGAACATGTAAAGGATTACCTAGGGTGAACAGCAGTTCACGGATCCGCCATTTCAGAACTTATATATTTGTGCTCGAGGTAGCCATCCAAGACTGTTAGTCTTATATTGTCCAGAAATCCAGTGACGAGGATATATTGTGGGAGCCGCAGATTGGCGGAACTTCTATCTACAATAAGTATTACTGCAGGGTTGGTGATAACCTATTTAACAGAAGTACACGGCCGACGTTAGGACGAGGCCTGTGCTTCCGGCTATTATACTACAGCCTGATATGTGCAATTGGCAGGGAGTGCCAAGTTGCACCTGTGTGTCAAGGTAACTAAGGCATCTGACGCGTTTAGTCAGAGACGCCAAGGGCGACGCTACGAACTGTCATTATTGAAGAACTTTGCTATTGACCATGCACGTCTATTCTGATGTTTACCTTTTTGAATGCCAAATGTATACCTATCGATGTCAGGTCAGCATGACCTTGTTACACTGACTGTTCCTGTTGATATTATGTGTGTTCCCGTCAATAAATGTCTTGAAACATGCCTGCAGTGTCAAAGCATCCTTGATTACTGCATGTGAGAGTATGGGTTGCAGGATCTACATCTATACGAGCCTAAACACATTCGCGTCTTCATTCGCACCCACACTCAACTCATCATACGCTCGCACTACACATCTAACAACATGTAAACTGTCTTGGGCCAGTGATCACCTCAACAAGAAAAAAATACAGCTTACCAAAGAAAACTTCATGCACAGAGGGCGCACATTCAGTCGTTGTTGTCTGAGGTTGATCGACTGAAATTACTTGATCAAACAAATGTAAATTTAAAGATATAAAATCATACACAGGGTGTTAAGATTCAAGAGCTTAAAGCTGAAATTTCACTTTTGAAATCAACTGTAGATATGCAAGTGCATAACCGGAGTCGAGAATGTATAGACCAGGCCATCCAATGTGAATTGATTCTCACTGATGATGTACAGTTAGGATCTCTTTACTATGATACGGAACAATATAAACAGTTCTGTCTAAATAGGGGCATTAAGACAAATATTGAAATAGAAAAGAGGGAAAATGACATTGTATCATTTGATGACAATGATATAATGGATGTATGTCTTACAGATAATGATAAATTTTATGAATTTTGTCGTAGACAGGAAGAAAAGCTGGACGATGAGGTAACCTCATTGAAACAGATGCTGAACGACCAGATAAGTAAAGTGAAATCTTCCACGCTTGACTTGGCATTGTTGCGTGAAGATAATAAGACACTTTTGGTTAATTCCCATAGGGATAACGAAACAAATAAGAAAGTATCTGATGAAGTGCAATCAGAAAATGATGAGAATACAGAATCTGGTATTGATGTTACTATATCTTCCTCGAGTGATGATTGTCTCATTAATGACAGGGTGACTGCATTAGAAGCGTCCCTCCTGAATGAGAAACATAGCTATGCTGAACTGAAAAAGGAAACGCAAAAACAAATTTATGAACTTTCAACAGCATTGATCACACTTGATTCTTTAAGGGATAAAGATAAGAATATTAACCCTAACTTGGATAAAATAAATAAGAAACAGAAGCAGAAGATTACTTTCCTGACTTCTGAAAGGGATAATTTAAGAAAGAGGGTCGATTGTCTTCTCGATGTAATGGCAGGTAAAAATATATTGAGGAACAACAGAGGAGAGAAACGTACTTTGCAACATGATTTAAGTACGAGGACTGATACTAAACTATCAATACACCCATTGGTAGTTAGGAGGTCATTCCGGGGGAAATATACCTTCCCTCGACAGGATGCTACTGCCAATTCTGATAATAAAAGTTGGCGACAAGCTCAGATTACAACTGATCCTAAGAAAACTATTAACACTGTCAGTAGGGTAAAGGATTTTACTAAGAAAAGTAATGTATGGAAAAATAATGTTGGAATCAAGAGTAATGAGAAAATACCAAATAAAATTACTACCAGCATACTGAAACAAAAGAACGTATGTAGTTCTTCTCAATCTTCTACTACTACACGTTCTACAAATGTATCATTACAGGATAAGGGTCATTTTACTCAGGCTCAAGATAATCATACAGTCAATAGGAAGAATAATAATTACATGAGGGACATACATTGCAATGTACCTCAAGCAACTAAGGTTGCACATCAACCGTTTTCCCATATCAGTGACAATGGTCCTACATATATTGGGAAATATGCGTATTCTCGCACGGTGTTAGTGCGTAATCTGCCACATGTAACTACATGGCAGACACTTAGAAATTTCTTTAGTTACACGGCAAACGTTAAGTTTGTTCGTCTTCTGCCATCATTTAATGGTCAGAATAGTGAGGCGTTGGTTACATTCTGTAACAATAGAGACGCTCGTTTTGTTGTCGATCGTGGTAATGGTGTTTACTTTCATCACCATTCACTCAGGCTCCAGATGGTACCTGATTCTGCGTCACGCAGATAACATGTTGTAGTAACACTGTTGTCACATTCTTTGATGACTTAGCATATGCAGTCATCGTATCTTTTCTTTACTAATCATCTATTCTCATCTATATAGATTGGTTGGTAATATTTCTAGTAGAAAACATTATTTGTGACATTTATATTTTGTACACATGTTTTCTGTCTTATTTGTTTTTTACCATGCCTACAATATACAGTAACATGGTTATTGGTTTTAACTATGCTCAGCCCAATGCAGCATTAGTTTCGTATATCGTCTATTTGTCTATATCAAAGACATGCTATTGAAAGTGACATGGTATCATCAACGCTTTCAAAATTTATAGGGAACATTTTTATTAAATACCTCCTAAATTTGAGGTAAACAGATGCTACTAAATTATACATAAATATATCTCCGTCAGATGCCGACAACTATCACCGTCAGCGACGTTTACATTTAAGGACTTGCAATCGTTTCATGAACTTCAAATTCAACTAACGTGACTGTTCTACTACTTCAAACGTGGAACGATATTTCAAATTTCGTTAACGATAATATTAAATATGTCACGAGTCTACGGAATGTCAAGTTCTCCTGGGACATACAACGCTTGATGATACCGAAATTCGTACCTCAAGTAACTTTGGTACAATCGATGATGTTGAATATCACGGTTTCAGCAAACAAGCGAAATTTATGTTTACAATCCGCAAGGAGTCTGGACATTCAACTTCCTTTACATTTCTTCGTTGATGATGAAAGATGCCTGAACAAGATGGCTACGGCACTTTACAAAAGAAGACCCCACGTGGTTGGCCTACCTGGGCTTATTTATTCACTTATATTTTTATTTAAACCAATACTCCAATCAATTATTAACTAACGTTAAAAGCAATTAACCCACAATTAATTTCTAGGCATTATTATGACCTCATTACATATCTTCTACTTCAGATTTTTCACAACCCAGGCTCGCGCCGTCACGTGAGCTGACAGTCACGTGGGCCGACCGAAAATATATGGGCGACAAACATGCCTTGAACTGAAGTGGGGGTGGGGCCTCAGGGGTGTCTTCCCGGCCCCATCACATATATATATATATATATATATATATATATCTATATATATATATATATATATATATATATATAGACATATATATATATATATATATATATATATATATATATATATATATATATATATATATATATATATATATATATAGGGTGGCCCAAAAAAGTGAGAACATCTCGTAGCAAAGGGTTATTTAATATAATTGAATTAATAAAATGTTTTGTCATTTACAGTTGTATGCCAAGTAATTACTCTAATCGGAAAACATGTTCAATGTGTCCCCGCTGGTTCTCAACGACTTTTTGTAAACGTTGGCGCCACTCGTTTATGCTTCTGTCAATAAAGCGCTGCCCTAGATTTCTCCATTCCTCGATTATTGCCAACTTGAGCTGCTCAACTGTGGTAAATTTTAGCCGACGGTAGACTTTTTCTTGCAATGCACCCCATATGGCATAATCGACAGGGTTTAAATCAGGACTGTGCGGTGCCCACATGTTTGGCTCGATAAAGGTAACATTCTCCTGATGAAGAAAGTTTATCGTATTTCTGGCTGTGTGTGATGGAGCTCCGTCCTGCTGTAATGTCCAGTTATGGCGACCACATGTCGCTTGAATGTCAGGCAGCAAACCTCGTCTGAGAACATGTTCATAATAGTATTCACTGTTTACTTTGGCGCCTGGTTAAACGAACACAACACTAGTTTTCCTTATTCGAGACACACCAACTGATACCATGATACCGCGGCTGAAATGTTCACGTTGTCGTATAAGTCTCCTTTCTGGAACTTGCTTTTTCTTTGTTTCAACTGAATAAACACGATCATTTTGAGAATTAACTGGCGTGGCAACAGTGAATGTCTTTTCGTCTGTAAACCAAATGCTTCGTACACTTCTATCATTAGGAAACCGTTCAAGTAGCTGTTGACTGCGTTGCAAACATTTCAATGTGCAATTTTCGTTAAGTGTCTGCCCGATCACACGCTTGTACGTTTTAAGTTGTAAATCTTGCTTTACAATACGTTGCACCGACGACCGTGGTATACCTGTTTCTCTTTTAAATTCCCGCGGACTTTTGTGACTGTGAGTATCATCATCTTGACTGCAGATCAGCTTACTCATACCGCTCAATGTTCTGTCGTGTTTTACCAGACATTGGACGACCACTTCCGGGTTTAGGTTCTGTTGTACATTCGTTGTCAATGTTTTTAATAACCCGACTGACACTAGCTATGCTCCTGGCTTTGTTTGGAAACTCATTTATCAATCGCCTAGCACCCCATTGTTTTTCAATTCACAAATTTTTAATCAGAATACGGTCTTTTGCTGTGATTTTTGTCGTTCTGGTTAAAATATTTTCAAAACACGCAGAAGTTGACGATTGGCAAATTAAAAATCAAAGATAGCGACCGGAAATTGTCGTAATAATAACGTCATTTAGTTAAATAGCTAAGTAAGTAAATCAGTAAACTATTTAAGCTATTATGGATACAGTTAAACAAATTTTGATGTAATTATATTACATTGTACGAAATATTCTTACTTTTTTGGGCCACCCTATATATATATATATATATATATATATATATATATATATATATATATATATATATATATATATATATATATATATAGATATATATATATATATATATATATGTATATATATATATATATATATAAGTGAGTGTGTGTGTCAAGTTCAAAGCACTCGAAAGCTTAAAGCATGAACCAAGTTCAGTTACTCAATGCGTCAGTGCAATAAGGAAATGCATCTACTTAAACCGTGAATTGCACGACGTAAATTCCATCAATCAAGTTTCATAGCACGAAACACACTTGTTACCAGAAGATAATTTCGTGAATAGCTCCAGTCCAATTAAGGACAATTCAAGATCAAACTGCAGTCAGTTTCCTTAGACAAATTTCAACAGTTTCTCTACTCTAGAGAGATTTTCTCAGCGTTGAGAGACTAAAATGATATGAGAAGGTTACCAACGTGGAACTGATGACAAGAACCAGACAAGTGCCAGTGGAACAAGAGATGATAAGAAGACGACGGCGATGGATAGGACACGCACTGAGGAAACCTGTTGATAGCATTACAAGGCAGTCCTAGTTCTAGAACCCCAAGGGCAAGAGAGGCAGAGGTAGACCAAGAAGCACATGGAGAAGAGAGCTGGAAACAGAGGTGAAATTTATAAGGAGAACGTGGAAAGAATTTGAGATGATGGCCCGTGACAGGAGAACTTGACATGTGTTTGTTGAAGGCCTATGCTCCTTTGTGAGTGAAGGGTTATGAATGAATGATGAAGGACATTATATCTTACACGTTCTCACTTCTAGACGTGCAAGAGTTTCAGCAATAAGCACTTGCATTAGAGATAACGTACACGGTGAAACAAAATCTACATTAGACAGTCGGTCTATACTTGTGAATAATCATACAGTGGACGAAATTCAAAAGACTTAACGGACAGTGTAGATGTATCATCTGTGTGGTAACACTTAATATGTCCCATCTTCATTTCACTATTTACCTAGTTTTGTTTTTTTTCTTTTTTAACAATGAGACTTCTAGCCTTGTTGATAATTAATTCGTTATTTAGTGGTGTCTCTCCTGCTGTCTGTGTTATGTATTTACCCTACCAAAACGCCTTCATTTGGGAGGTAGGGGGCTCTTTCTTTATCGAGATTGCATGGAATGAAGTTACTATTATAAGTATACACAAGACTCTTCATGATTTATTAGAAAACACTTTCTAGTGGAGTGCATCCAACTTCTCTTCTTCTTGTCTGTATCTCGACAAGCTCTATTTCTTTCTTAACGGGCTAATATCTGGAAACTTTCTTGGCAACATTCCATAGGCTATCCTCATCATAGTGTAGCGGTGCGTCAATTGGTTCCCCGCCCAGTATAACTGTGCCGCAATTAAGACTAACAATAAAAAAAAACATTTAAAGACACCATATGCAGTGTTCTTCATAAAAGACTCTTCTTCTGCGTTCAGTTTGTAGTCATGATAAATTTCCATATCGGTTGCAGGACGAAGTCGACAGTCTTTACCAGGTCAGCGTGGCATCCCCATAGCTTCTTCATGAGGTCGGTACCCACTGGCCGACATGAAGGACAACTTACAGAATCAATTTGACTAAAAACTAAAGTCGACTCAAATGCCTCAAGTCACCGTTTCTCTTCCCATTGGCTGCAATTTGGATTATGAAAACATCGACCAGCCAAGATAAATTAAAACCAGTAGAATCTGATTAAACAGCTTGGCGAACAAGATTTCACTGATGACTTCACCCATCTGCACCTTAACCGTAATCAGATGCAAGACAAAATGAACATACTGAGTGAGAGGTCACAACAAGTGGGTCTGAAAATACACATGGAGAATATAAAATATCGATAATTAATGAAGGATACTATAACAATTAAGCACTTAAAGAAATACCACTATACGAGGTAGAATAATACAAATATATTGGCAGCAATACATACAAGAGGGTAGATGATACTTCATTGCATGGGGATATACCTTGTATATGGAGAAGAAACTAAGCCAACTCAAAAATCAGAATCTTCAATGCAATTATCAAATTAGTCCAATTGTATTGTTCTGAAACATGGAGAAACACAAAATCAACGACCGAAAAGCTACAGATTTTCATAAATGGAGCTTGGGTAGAACAGAAAGATTGAAGTATTACGACAAGATCATTGATGTGGAACTTTGACAAGAACCGAGACAAGCTCTAGTGGAAGAAGAGATGAGAACAAGAATATGCTTTTAACCCGTCAAAACATAACGAGAAATAATCATGTTGTTCTCTCTATGCTGTATGTCCTGATTACAGAACTAATTCTTATTGGGTCATTTCATTTCTTTTCATTCCATTCAACTTCATTGGAGTTTTGTAGTTAAACTCGTCATGGTAAAGGGTAAAGGATCTTATTACACGCCCTTGAGGCATATTTGGAATACGGTGTTAGGCCCATATTTTCTTGACCATCGGCACACTAGGGGGGATGTGGTCAACATCACGCCGGCCGCCTTAACCTTCTCAGAGTTACTCTGGTACCCAATTGGGGCTGGGTCGACCCAGGAGTCGTTTGCGGCCTAAAAATATCCCACCTCATCTGGGGATCGAACCATAGACCACTGAGCTAGGAAGCCGGTGCACTAACTACTAAGCTATCGCGGCTCCCATGACTTATGGTTAATGGTCAATGAACCATGAGAAAGAAATTTGAAAAGTCTACGTGCTCGTTTCCGTAAAGGTCAGAAAACGAACCATGAAAAGACTGGACCGCCGCGCGTAATCGTTATCACAATATAGTATATATACATACAGAGCCGGTACAGTTTAGAATCAGCCACGTCGCAGGAGTTGCCAGGATAATGTGGAATCATAAATAAGCTCCCTTAGACACTCCAACTTCGGATTTATCCTCAGGGTTTACTCCCCAAGTCTTCCCCGTATATATATATATATATATATATATATATATATATATATATATATATATATATATATATATATATATATATATATATATATATATATATATATATATATATATATACTAGCAAAAACCGATCAATAATGACGGAAGTAAATCAAAAACTGTAATATATTTTTAAAGTATTTTAAAATTCAGTATAAAAGTTATTTGATGACAGCATTTTTTGTGAAAGTGCGTGGTATTGTTACAAAGAATGTTCCCTACTAAAAAGTGTTTTTTGCAAAAACGTTCAGGTTTTTATGATTTGTTCCTCGGGTAAGGGCGACATAGAGCTGGCCGTGTCTGAAAACAGGTTCAGGAAGGAAAACTCCTAGGTGTTTAAAAGATCGTCATTGCAAATGCTAAAATCACCGGATATTGACGACGTCGCATCCTAAATGGCAAACTTGTCTCGCTCGGTTCTAAGTCAATGCGAGAAATTATGACTCGTTCTCCCTTATTACTGCCAGTGATAATTTCTGCATCAGTGGAATTCCGATGCAAGACTTTTATGTCCAAACGCGTGCCATTCAATAGTCGTTTTTTTTTGCGTTCAGATTTCGCTTTAGCAAATGCGGTGTCATTCCTGATGGGCACTGCTCGTTAAGGAACTCGGCTGAGAAATCAACTGTGTCGTTGGGATCATCGGAGATCATGGTATCTATGATCCAATAAACCGTTTCATTTTCAGCTAGTAGCTCCAGTAATAAGTCTGCAATATTTTAAATTAAAATTTAATAAACAATAAAGAAAAACACTTACATTTTAAGATTGTTTTTAAGAAAATGAGGAGTTAAATCCGTTTCCGGAATGAAACTGGGTTCTACAATCAAAAACGTACATTTCATTTACATATCACTGTCACTCACTTTGTGTTGCAAAATTTACCGACTTTTCTTGGATGAGTGTTAATATTTTCGGGAGAGTACATATAAGTGTTGCGGGGCTTTATACGATTCACTTCTTTTATTGTTGTTGCGGCCCCGTCTTCTATTTCAGTGGTCGTTGTGGAAAGCCACCGTTCTCATTGATTCAATAAGCTTCTTAGTTCTGGTCATTTGATTCATTAATTCTTGATCGTGCTATTGTTGGAATAGTTACGCGAATGTGAGTTAATACTTTCTGTCTGTCACAAGGTTTGAACTCAGTATCATAATTGTTGAATTTGTAACTTCAATGAACGTGATAAGTCTCTTCTCGAGTCCACACAATTTTTAATATACATTTCAAACAGTAGACAGTCCATGGAGGTTGATTATGAAAACATTATATATTAGAATTGAATCATACATCATAAATGCTATCCATGCATTATAGTCCTGGTCCAATAATATGCAACACTATAGTCAGAACGTCGTAACTATATGTACGCGCGGTTGGGACATCCAACGGCCGACAATGAGATTAGACGTCTGGCGATATAAAACGAATGTGGACCATAATTTCATCCTTCCTTGACTTTAGTTAAAATTACTAACCTCGATACATTCCTCTCTTCATAAGAATATCGGACTGACCCATGTCCGTACTGCAATAACATATGTGCGGCAATATCATGCCTACCACTGGAAGGATTATAGGACACGTCTTATCCGTTTGACGGTCATCTAAGAAAAGGGTGTGGTAACCTAGTCACGGTGCGTGACATACCAACGCATACACGTCATAATCAATCGTGTGTATCGCGTACACTAACTAACAATTATTTACATTATATTAAACGTAGTCACCTATTAATCTTATGCTGTTAACCTCTAGCAGACCATGCCAATAAAATACCTTAACAATTCCCTGTCCACTGGGGGAAAAAAAAAAATCTATTAGATAGATTTTTTTTAACAAAAACCCATCTGAAAAAATACCAATATGTTAACAATATCAAAAAAAAAAAAATTTAACGAGATTGCGGCATATGGCCTACGACGTTCTGTCTAGAACCAATGTCGTGGTCATGTCGACTAACCAATAGTCATGTAATATATTCATTATTTATATCATAAATAAATATAAATGGTAATAAGAACTAAAAGAGAATGGTAATGTCGATCTCTAATTAAATAATTAATTAACTTAAAATATGTCGTGATAAAATGTCATGTCAGACTAATTTAAAGTGTTAAAATTAAACTAAATAACTATACTAGGTATGGAATAAGAATAAGTTGTTGAAAATCTAATGTAAGAAAAATGAGAGGATCTGTTAAAGAAAGACATAATAACGAATAAAGAATAAATTAGAGAAAGAAAAAAAATGATGTATAAATTTAACTAAGTTATGTGTGTTGAACATCAAGTAAGTGTAGTATTAAGTTATTAATACCTTTCTAACTAATTTAAACAATAGTATGCAATATAATCATGTAATTCTAAGAATATAATCAAAGAATTATGTGAGTTTTCTTTTCTTTCTTTCATTTTTTTAAGTTTCATTCATTTTTTTAAAATTCAACTCACTTGTCATTTTAATGTGGATTAGTTTTAAAGAATAAATTAAAGTAATTAACATTGGATATGAAGATCCATTCGTAGTCTTGATCCTTGAATTTCCATTAGACAAAATGTTCAAGTATTCTGAATCACGTTATATAACGAATTAGTTCGACTGGAATGTCATTTATTTTCTCCGAAGTGTTTTGAAACAATGTTGTGACAAATGTAAACCAGGAAAGTCCCGGTGTAAAGACGAATATAGTGTCAATTGATTGCAGTCACTTTGCGTATAATTTGCCTATAGAAAGCAGCTGAGTAAATGGTTCATTCATGTGTCAAAAAGCAACGATGGTGCTATGTTCTTTGATTAAGTTTCTCTGTACATAGTATTGTCTTTGCGACAAACAACGTAAATTAGGAATCGACATCATTAGGATTTCGAGATAATGTATCTGCCAAGATGTTGTCGGATCCTGTGATGTACTCGATTGAAAACTCGAAGGGTTGGAGGAGTATAGCAAATCTGGTCAATTTTGGACTCTTGTGATTTGCTCGTTGTAGTGATGCTACGGCCCTTTGATCGGTTTGTACTACAAAAGGGGCTCCCAGTAGGAATTTTTCTAGTTTGGTTATCGCCCACACGACGGCTAAGAGTTCGCGATCAACCGTAGAGTACTTCACTTCTGGTGGTTTCAGTTTTCGTGACACGTACAAGTTTGGATGGAGGATGTCGTCATGGTATTGGAGCAAACATGCGCCAATTCCGTAGTTACTCGCATCTGTACGAAGAATGAACTTTTTAGAAGCATCAATTAATCTCAAAATAGGTGGATTTGAAAATATAGAAATTATTTGCCGAAAAATTCTGTCACATTCGTCAGTCCATGTCACTTTCACTGGCATGTTCTTCTTTAGTAATGAGGACAATACAGCAGTGATGGATGACAAGTTAGGTACGAATCTACTGTAATATTGGACTAGACCTAACAAGCTTCTCACTTGTTTCTTCGTTTGAGGAACGGAAATGTTTCAAATTTTTGAAACTGTACTGGGTAATGTTCGGATATATCCAGCTCCAATAATGTGACCCAAAAAAGTGATCTCATGAAATGCTACCTGTAATTTTGTAGGTTTAGCAGTTAACTTGTACCTTCTCAAGGTATCAAAAACGTATCCAAGACCCAAAAAATGTTCCTCAAAAGATGAACTAAACAAGCATATGTCATCTATATATGTAATAATGTCTGGTCTACCTGAAAAAATGTGTCGCATCATGCGAACAAAGGTAGCTGGAGCGTTAACCAGCCCAAAAGGCATCACGTTCCACTGGTATAGACCTAGCGGAGTTGAAAACGCTGTGTAGTATTTTGCTTTTTCGGTTAGTGGTATCTGCCAATAACCTTTAGTTAAGTCTATCTTAGTAAATATAGTTGCTGTCGATAGACGTGGCAGTAAGTCATCGAGAAGTGGATGTGGTTCGCTATCAACTATCGTTTGTGCATTTAATTTTCTATAGTCGACGCATAGTCTAATGTTATTGTCCTTCTTTCGGACAATAACTAATGGAGAAGAAAATGGGGAATTACTAGTTTCGATAATTCCTAAAGATAACATCTGTTCAAGTTCCTTAGTAGTTTTAGTAAGAAAGTGTATAGGAACAGAATAAGGATGTACCCGAATTGGAGTATCCTCGTTAAGAGTGATGTCATGATTAATGACTGATGTGCGACCTGGAACATCGGTCAACACATCTGGATAAGATTGTAGCAGATCAGCAATCTTTTGATGCTGTTGCGGTGTAACCGACGAAGAGATGGTTACGTCCCGCCAAGATTCGCTAGATTGTACTACAGGTACAGGTAAAGCTAACTGTACCTCAGGAAAAGAAGATTCTTCTTCCTGGATAACGGATAAATTAGAATAGTGACATGTAGGTCTGAAAGTGTCATCTAATTCATGAAAAATAGCTTGTAGATGTTCAGGTCGAGTATGAAATTGCTTGAGCATATTTATGTGAAATATTTTGTGATGTCCCTTAATGTCCAGGACATAATCAACATCAGAAATCTTATTGATAACCTGGTAAGGACCATTCCACGAGATTAGTAGTCTATTATTGTTATGTGGCAATAACACATAAGCTTGATCTCCTGGAAATAATTGACGTAATCGTCTATTACTGTTTTGGAAAGTTCTAGCTTTCTCTTTCGCAGCCTCAGATGAAGCTGTTGCCATTTGACAGGCATCAATAATGTTATTCCGGAGATTAATTACATATTCATAGGATGACTGAGTGTCCTGAGTCATCTCAGAATCGATTAATAAATCTTTTATCAGTCCCATAGGACCTCTTGGAGGAGCGCCAAAGACTAAATGAAACGGAGAGAAGCCAGTTTGTTCATTTGGCACCTCTCGATAAGCGAATAACACCGCTGGTAGCACTCTGTCCCAGTCCTGTGGATGGTTAACTGTAACTTTATGTAGCATTTGTTTGAGTGTACGGTTAAGTCTTTCTACAGCACCATTACTCATTGGGTGATAAATGCTGCTGAGGTTTCTATCTATTTGCCAAGTCTTCATTACCTCCGTCATAGTCTCAGATATAAATTGAGAACCATGATCTGACAAAAGTTTTCTAGGAAAACCTACTCTAGAAAAGATCAAGTGTAGTGCATCAGCTACATCTGTGGTGGTGGTTGTTTTTAATGGGATGGCTTCTGGCCATCGTGTGCATAAATCGATGCAAGTGAGAATAAACCTATGTCCTCTGGCTGATGGTAAAAGTGGGCCAATGATATCAATGGCCATTTTGTCGAAAGGTCTCACCGATATATCACAAGCCTGAATAGGCGCCGTGTGAAAGGCTCCCCGTGCTTTCACTTCTTGGCATATCGTACAGGAGCGTACGTACTGTGAAATATCTCGTGATACTCCCGGCCAAAAAAAAGAAGATAATACTCGTGAACGTGTACGAGTATAACCCATGTGACCTGCACACTTAGAATCATGTGCATGTTGAAGTATGTACCGCCTAAAAGCAAAAGGTACCATGACTTGTTGTCTTATCTGAGTTTTATCCATAAAACATCTTAATAAAATGTCATTTTTAATACTAAACCACTGACTATAATTTATGTTCCTAGAAAGATTGTCATCTTTGTTGACCAGCGTAAAAAATTTTGTTAGTGACCTGTCTTCCCTCTGTTTTGCAGCAAATGATACTCGGTCAATAGCAGAATGAATCTCGATATTTTCATGATCATTTGTTTCCTTGTTTTCCGTGTCTATAGTCTCTAATTGTTTTGTATGTGCTCTGGTTATTGCTGCATTTCCGATGTATAGATTATTTTTTTTCCCATTGAATAATCTCATCTGGTGTGCAATCTTTACTCCCGTGTATGCATCCCACCATAAGGTCGGCAATTGGGTTTCTTAACATGCATGCTTTAACATTGCCTGTGAAGAAAGGTGTGTCAATGTAAATAATAGCTGTTGGATAATATTCTATGGTTCCCCCAAAAGTCATGCACCTGACATGTTCTCCAGTTGCACAATTTGGATGAACAAGTGTCTGACGGATTCCGATCGTGGTCGATCCCGAATCTCTTAAGACTGAGACGATGGATCCATTAACTTTTCCTCTGTTGAAGATCAGTGATCCTGTTCCGTCATTGACTGCTAGACTGACTTCTGGTAGAATATGACCGCAGTTCAGAACTGTCTCTTTTGCTTTCTGAAATATAAGATTACATGTTGGGCAACTATTTGCCACGTTATAATTCATTGCAAAACAAGTAGACGATGACTGTATTTTGTTATCAGTAGTTGAACTCTGAACCCTAGGGGTTGTAGCAGTAGTAACAGCTGCCCCTGTATTATGGTTATAAGTTGTCGATCTACGAGAATGAGAACGATGACGAGAATAATTAGATGAATTATCCCGTTGTCCTCTATTGTAACTGTTATCTCGATGTCTCGAGTTATAATTATCGCTATTGTTCCACTTGTAATCATTATTATAGTTATATGATCGATTATAACTTGAGTTACGTGGATTACTGTTATTTCTTGACTGAGGTGAATAGTTTCTGGTTTGTTGTCGTCCTCTATTAAAGTTATTGTTAAAGTTATTCTGTCCCTTATGAAAATTAATGTCATAGTTTCCTTTGAACCTACCCCTGTCTACACTGTGTGTTCTAGGTTTGTTATGATTATGATATGCCATATTGGAGGCTACAGGAAGTGGTTCTCTTATCAATGTGCCAGAAATATTAGCATTCGGATGAGCTGTGCAGTAATTTAAAGAAATTTTTTCTAACTCATCAATAGATTCTGGTTTTCTTTCTTGCAGATAAGCAAAGAATGGTGGGCTGACAGACGATAATACTTTATCCCTCAATAACAAATCGACTAACTTGTCGTAGGATTTGTTGACACCTGCCAGTTCAACCCATCTGTTAAAAGTATTGCGTATGTTAGCAATAAAACCTGTGAAATCTCTATTGTTATCTGGCAACAAACTTTTAAAACGCAATCTACATGCCTCTTCGTTCAAGTGGAAACGACGTAGTAACAACGTCTTAATGGCCTCATAGTCTGTTGATAGTGTTGGATCTATATTTTGTGCTGCACTTGCAGGTTCGCCATCTAGAAATTCCTTAAGTTTCAGTGCCCATGCCGCTTTGTCAAGGTTATTCACCTTACATATGTCCTCAAAGCGCGCGAGCCACGATGAAAGGTCATCTACGTGTAACTTGAATGGAGGCAGCTTAAAGTAATAATTACCTTTAAGTCGTGTGGATGAAGATCCAGATTGAGCAGTATCATTTTGGGTTGCTGCAGCGCCCTGTGAATTAAGTTTTGCTGTTTCTAATTTAAGTCGTTGCAATTCCATTTCTTGCTGCAGTATGATTTCTTGTCGTTTCAATTTATTCTCTTCTTCAATCCGTAGGATTTCATCTCTTGCTATCTTTCTTTCTTCTTCTTGTCTTAATTCTGCCTTCTTTTCCGCCTGTTTTCTTTCAAGTTCTTCCATCTCTGCTTTAGCAATGGCTTTCTTTTCCTCCTCTTCTGCCTTATATTTTGCAAATTCAGCCAATGCATAAGCCTCGAGAAGTTCTCCTTTTTTCCCAAAATCTTTACCATTTTTAATAAAATAGTCTAAGTTAAGCATCTTGACGTTAATATTGTACGTAATGGTTATGTAATAATCACCAATAAATTTTAAGTAATTATTATACTTATTCAATTTATGAATAGTCGATATAAACAATCATAATATTATTGAACTTAATCTGGGAATGTTCAATTTAATTAATTGTAATATTATCTAACTATTATTTGTAGATTCCATACATAGACATACTATGTTGGGAAAATATTACATATATACTCGTTAATATATCATAAATAGTTATGATATTTATCTATTTCGGGTGCTGAATTACTATCATGCACCTAATAATAAATAGTATTATTCCTCAAGTATTATATCATTCAGTCAGTGATATGTGCTAAGTAAATCATTTAGTAATGGAAAAAATGTACCAAATAATATACACTATGTCCTTTATATGCAGGACAGACTAAAAAGTCAAATTATTTTATAAATATATATTATTATTATATTATGCCTTAATCATGAGCTATAAAGTGCATCGCCCATTTCTTGGACTACCACTGCAAATTGGTGCAAAGTCCCTAATTCTCCTTAAAAGTCATTAAATTTTAATTATATTCATATACACTCTTATTAAGCAAGAAATTATATTATTAGTGTTAAATCATGAACAGATGAAATGAGGACATACGATACGATGGGTAAACCAAGGATAAACAAACCATATTATCACGAAACAAGACGTTTCTACAATAAAAATTGATATTATGAAACCAAATCTGCAAACCGGAAATATAGAGTAGGGTGAAGGTTAACTGAATATAGAGTTAAATCTGCGTACACAAAAATTAATGACGCAAACATGGACTCATTGACGGTTATACAAAAAAAAAATGAACTGAATAATAGCAAGATCAGAAAGAACAAGATAGATTACTAACATTGTTACCAAACTAAATAGAATTTAAACTGAATACGATAAAATACACCGATTATTTCACCAAACTAGACATCTAACATATACTGTGAATTAAATGCAGTCCCGAACGAAACAAGCCCCGGAAATGTCATCGACGCGTTCTCCGCGAAATGCGATTTAATTCACTACCCTAAAGACCGTTCAGAATGAATATCGGCAATCCGTAGAGCCATAATTTATTCATTCTGAATCTCCACTCCAACCTCCCACAAATTAGGCACAGCACAAACAATGAAAACAAATATAACGTGCATATAAAATATATAGAACGGACATGCCTGCAAAATGTGAATTAGACTCAGTGATGTTTCTTATGAATGACAACAGTCACGAACTGAGACTTATCTTTTAACCCGTCGTCCGATGCGATCTTCACCAACGGCCTAGACTAGAGGATAGGACTGTTTGCTCCTTGTTGGTAAATAATGTCTTTTCAATCCTATGATCTACTGAGAAGTTGTATTCTTGAATGAAACATTAGGTGAGCTGGCATCGTCCTTCGATCGTTGGCTTGTACACGGAATATTGTGACGTCACTGATTTTTGCATAGTTACACAAGCCACGTCATGTTCGGAATCATGTGACTTGAACGTTTTCTTGTAATCGTAAACAGTCCGTGAAAGTATGTAAACAAGAAAAATTTCTTTCTTCCTTCGTTCCCCAGCAATGGCAACCACTTTGTTGCGGGGCTTTATACGATTCACTTCTTTTATTGTTGTTGCGGCCCCGTCTTCTATTTCAGTGGTCGTTGTGGAAAGCCACCGTTCTCATTGATTCAATAAGCTTCTTAGTTCTGGTCATTTGATTCATTAATTCTTGATCGTGCTATTGTTGGAATAGTTACGCGAATGTGAGTTAATACTTTCTGTCTGTCACAAGGTTTGAACTCAGTATCATAGTATCATAATTGTTGAATTTGTAACTTCAATGAACGTGATAAGTCTCTTCTCGAGTCCACACAATTTTTAATATACATTTCAAACAGTAGACAGTCCATGGAGGTTGATTATGAAAACATTATATATTAGAATTGAATCATACATCATAAATGCTATCCATGCATTATAGTCCTGGTCCAATAATATGCAACACTATAGTCAGAACGTCGTAACTATATGTACGCGCGGTTGGGACATCCAACGGCCGACAATGAGATTAGACGTCTGGCGATATAAAACGAATGTGGACCATAATTTCATCCTTCCTTGACTTTAGTTAAAATTACTAACCTCGATACATTCCTCTCTTCATAAGAATATCGGACTGACCCATGTCCGTACTGCAATAACATATGTGCGGCAATATCATGCCTACCACTGGAAGGATTATAGGACACGTCTTATCCGTTTGACGGTCATCTAAGAAAAGGGTGTGGTAACCTAGTCACGGTGCGTGACATACCAACGCATACACGTCATAATCAATCGTGTGTATCGCGTACACTAACTAACAATTATTTACATTATATTAAACGTAGTCACCTATTAATCTTATGCTGTTAACCTCTAGCAGACCATGCCAATAAAATACCTTAACAATAAGGGAAACAAAAAATTAATGTCTAACTTTCAACCACAGTTGCATCCTGTTAAGGTCAGGTTCCGTAAGTGTTGCATTCCATCTTCATAGTGTTAGTGTCCTGTGTAGTGTTGGAAGCCACCATGAAAGGTTACAGCGTAGTGTAGGTGTGAGTAAGGGGTCAGGTCAACCCAGGCAGTACAGTACAGGTGAATGTAGGTCACCAGGCGTTGAGGCACTGACAGGGTGCAATGAAGATTCTCTTAAGGTACATGCTCTCAGATGTGTTGTAATGATCGTAGCAATTTGTGGTTGAAAGTATGTGTGGGTGAGTAGACCTCGTGATAAGGCGTGGTACTCGAATGTGCATAGGTTCTTGACATTGGCACAATACCCACTCAACCACATGTAGAAAGTCAGAGAAGGTTGGTAACAGCAACTGACTTTTACAATGTTTTAATGCAATACGATATGAGAGACGCCGACATCAGGACATAGTCATTTGACAATACTTAGGAACATTGTAGACATGACGATAGTACAATAAAGTTACAGCATCAACAGTTCATCAGTCAGTAAGCTGGGCATATATACGATTGCTGACTTCAATCGAACTCCCTTCCAAAAACCTCAGCATAAATACCCCGCATGACCAGCGGGTTTGATATATGAGTATAAACAACTCTCTTCTGAAACAAGTACATCAGTTATATTGCCTAGCATGCAGTAGGCCGCAAGATGGCAGGCCTCTAGGTCCAATGGCCTCTGTGGTATTTCTTAGCAAACAAGGTGGGTCAGACCCTGTCCAATATGATACCGCTGAAATAGCTGGATGCATCAAATGTTCTCTGGGCATACACAGGCCCTAATCAAATAATGTCAGCATAGTTCAAGAGCTCAACTCTTGTATACTTGATAGACTCTTTCCCGCCCAGGGGAAAAGTCGCTGAGCTGGTAAATAAATGTGATACGTGATTCTGATAGTCAAGGAAAATAAATCATAGGATAATTTACCTTATCAGTCCCTCAGAATAACACTAATAACACACTCGTCTTCTAGACGCTTAGAAATATATCGTGGGGAAGACATCTTCAGACTTCTAAGTTCACCCACAGAGGGCTTTCGTTCCCCAGGCTTAAAGCCATAACAAAGACGTCGAAAGTACGTCTTGACACTCTTAAAATTCACAGCTCGACTCCCAGATAGGAAGTCTTTCTTAACCGCCCCAAAAGCTTACGCATGCGTCGTAGACGCCAGACCTCCCGAGCTAAACTCAGGTGGGCAATGTTTGAACACATAACAGGAAACGACTGACCATTCAAGCCTTATATGGTCATGAAATAAGACATCAGCTCTAGTTGCAAACATTCCTAGTAAAGCTAACCAATCAAGCCATATATGGACATGCAACCAGACCTCGGTTGTAATATTAGACCGGAGGTACAAACAAGTGGCTAACAACCACTGTTAAATTCAACCCCCAGAAAATCATGAGTACGGTATTACCCTTTAGATCAGGAATAATGTCTCTACTCTAAACAGGTACATTTAAAAGATTATACACACAGCGAAAACTGACCGCAACACATCCCTGTTGCGCACATATTCTTTTGTGTGGCGCACAGATTACTGTTTTTACGCATACAAACGTAAAATGTAATTGTTTGTCTGACAATGTATATATTTATTATAATATTTATTTTGTGTGTTGAAATATTTTCCTGGTCAAAGCGATATCACCCATGTTGAACTTATACTTTTATTATTTGGGTTATCATTCCTTAATATCGAACTCAGCGTAGGGATCTAGGTTTACAGCGATCTATTCTTTGTTTGGTTATAAATAGATTGTTCTTGCTTCAGAATATCTATGACCCGTATCTATGTGTATTTTTTGTCTATGTAGGACGAGTCTGTCTTATATCTTAATATCTTTGTATGTTTAAGTCGAACTATATCTTCGGTGTCTAACTTGGGGTCAAAGGTTGTTCGGCGGATGTGTCGCTACGGAGAAGGTGAGAAGGTTCCGCCCTGTTGGGGTGCTGAGTTTTTTGTAGCGGCCTGTCGCCGGAAAAAGTGATCTATATATTAATGGGGAAAGAGGTAGTTTCTTTAGACATATCATGTATGATTCACCCCAGTGTTTTTTCTTACTGCCAAGGAATGGCAGAATCATATTATAGTGTATTTCTGATACCAAGGTAAAGACGCATTTCTTATGAACTTTTCCTGAGGCATTGTATTCGATGAACAGACGTACGGTTGTACGTTCAGATGAATGTTAACCAGATGAAAATGACATTCATACCTAGCAGCACCATATGATGTGATGAAGTCAATAGTATCTATAGTAGAATCTACAAAGCAATGAGGACATTTGATGTATGATCCGCTTTGATTGTGCTTCATAGTTTGTATCATGGGTGAGCGACAACTCACTGGAGGAGAAGCCATTTTGAACTCTATATTTTCCAATCATCGAGGAGAGAACGGGGATGCCCCCTTACTATCACATGATGAGTCTAGAGATCACTGCTACAGAAGAGAACCCACTACTAGTTGTTCAATATTATTATCAAAGAAATATGTGCTGAACTTTATCTATATAAAGCTTCGCTAGACGAGGTTAGGTCTAGGAACCATATTGAACCTTGGTTATGAACTGACGTGCTGTTAGTAAAGTCAGACGATATATATTGGTATTACGGAGTGCTTGTCTACTGACATTCCATTTGTACTGTTATGCAACATGAATGCCCATGTGATAGGGTATTTCATTGATCAACATTATTATGATTTATGCCAACCTGTTTCCTGTTCCTGTGTCGTCGAAGTGTGTGTCCATTAAATACAAGAAAACGTAAACAGTAGTTCGTCTTACACTTCCTGCCACGAGTGAGTAAGATTGCCCTATTGTCAACTCTCAGAACATGTTCCAGCATTCGCGTACTGTTGTATCCTCACTCCAAATCAATACACCACTGCGTAGGTCGAGTTAACCTTTTGCTTGTCTTCATGTTTGACAACACCCTTCGAACACGATTGCAACCATGCAAGCAACACTGGTAGACATAATCAACACTGCTCTTTATCAACTGCGTAGCCAATATAACGATTTATCAACTGGTGGGCCAGCTTTCTGGGTTTGACCTAGCAGAGATTGAGAAGTCAGCTACTGAGACCAGACCGTTTCCTGTGGCCTGTTACGACACACATGAACACAAGCAGTACAACTCTACAGTTGAAGTCAGCATGACCTGCCCTATCGATCGTATGCTGTAAATAGGTCAGCGCTCGTTAACAGACAATGTTTACATAGAACAGACAGCGTTACACAGCAAGTTTGCTTACAAGTGAATATTTAACTGATACACACAAACGAATAGACGGGGATTGGTTGGGTTGGAGACAATCCGCTGGTGGGTCCAAAGGCATCAAGCAGGGAGCGCAGAGACATGGTAGTTCAGGAGATACGAGAAGCTGAGAAATGATAAGAGGTTGCAAAAAGCAGTGTTGACAACCTTGTTCATGGGGAAATCGATGATGTGCCAGGGAGGCAGACACTTGAAAAACGTCTCTTGAAAGGGTCATTCAGGCGATACACTTGCGCCATACACAAAGTGCTGAAATACTGAAATGAAGTGCTATAGAACTGAGAAGTCTACACATCAACAGTAGATCTTCTTGTGTTTTGCATATTGCTGAACTGTGTAATAATTTAAAACAGAAAGCTATTGTTTATTAAAGTGGCAGTTTAATTTGATTGGAAACTGAACCATATTAATGTAATACTGAGCCTTCTCTGCAGACACTTCTACAACACATGTCATTATATTGTATGCATTTATATGACATATATGTATTTATGTTTAATGTTTACATGTTTGCATATTATTTGTGTGTCTATGTCGTGGGCGGTTGGTGAGGTGACTAGTATAGAATATACCGAGTCATATTGGTCCTATATTAGTGTTCTATAGGGAGCAATTTTCTTAATTGAAAATTTGCTGCAACATCTGTTGCTATTTTTTGTTAGCTGTGAAGACTGTGCTTATCGTTGTTTTTGTGATATTTTTTCTGTTCTTTAGTTTTGTTTTGATTTGTTCGTATTTGTAGATCTACCCTGTCTGATGATCAGATTGCTTCCTGTTGTATCGCTCTGTAAAGAGTTTCCTATCATATACCGAGTCATATTGGTCCTATATTAGTGTTCTATAGGGAGCAATTTTCTTAATTGAAAATTTGCTGCAACATCTGTTGCTATTTTTTGTTAGCTGTGAAGACTGTGCTTATCGTTGTTTTTGTGATATTTTTTCTGTTCTTTAGTTTTGTTTTGATTTGTTCGTATTTGTAGATCTACCCTGTCCTATAATTTAGTTCTATACACATTTATATTTATACACTGTGGCGTTATTTGTTTTGTTTATTCCTTTGCAGTTATCATCACAGGTTCTGTGATTAGTTTCTTTAGTTTTCTATTTAATTTAGTTGATTTCTGCAAATGTTTTCGTATTGTTTTTCTTGATTGTCTTTCGTATTTGTACTTTATGTATGTTGTTGGTTGACATGTACTATAAAATATACTTGATCATACACTACTAGCTGTGTAGGGAACTTATGAGAAATAATCAACTGATGACTAATTGCTGTTACTAAAGGTACACAGTTGATTATACAAGACCTTATTTAAAGGCTTGTTTCCAACAGAGATAGGGATTGTGAGCTAATTAATCAAGTTCATTTAGAACTTGTTCCTGTTTACTTGGAAATAGATTACATTATTGTTTCAAGTGATTGCTATCATTATTAGACATCATGTCTACATTGGAATACTTTATTGAGCAAGGGAAATCCCTAGGCAAGACTGGTGATAAGTTGGAGGAGTTTGCTATCAGTCAATATGATAAAGCGCAAAAAGCTGAGGCTGAAGAGAAAAAACAAAGATTGGAAATCGAGAACAAACAAAAAAGTGAAGATAGAAAATTGGAATTAGAATTTGAACAAAAGAAATTGCAGATGCAGGTTGAGGAAAAGAGATTCCAAATGGAAATGGGAAAAAAAAAAGAAGCTGAACAAAAGAGATTAGACAGAGAAGCTGAGGCTGAACAAAAGAGATTAGACAGAGAAGCTGAACAAAAAAGATTAGAAAAAGAAGCTGAGGCTGAACAAAAGAGATTAGACAGAGAAGCTGAAGCCGATGAGAGAAAGGCAAAAAGAGAACATGAGGAAAAACTTTTAGCATTTGAGTTAGAAAAATTGAAATTGACAAATGTGAGTAATGTTAATCAGTCAAATGGTAATAGGGGTAAAACCTTTACTTACAAGATCAAGGTACCAGCGTTCAATCCTTCCAGTGACGATATTACATTCTGGCTGGATCGTTTTGAACGTTCTTTTCGAGCTCATAATGTGGATAAATCACAATATGCTAACCAGTTATCAGAAAATTTGAAAGGTGATTCTCTGACTAGTTTAAGTTTGGTTGAAGAGGCTGACAAGGATAATTATGATGTTATTAGAGCAGCCTTATTGAAAAAGTATCAATTAATAGAGGAAGGTTACCGTATTTTGTTTAAGAAAATGGTACCTGAATCAGGGGTAGAATTCTCAGAATTCATTGCTAGGACACGTCTTACATTTAATCGTTGGATTAAATTGTACAAAACAGAAAAGACACATGAAGCACTTATTGACTTGTTGCTCAGGGACAAGATTACGTCAAGTGTTAATAAACCATTCCTTGAATACCTACATGAGCGTAAACCCAAGACACTAAAAGAAATGGAAGAATATTGTACCCAATACGTCACGGCACATCCGGACGTAGCTTTTAGCAATGCTAAGGTTAAAGAAAGTATGCCAGTTGCATCAGCAACACCATACAACCCTAATTATTCACACAAATTTCAGGGACCACAAAACAGATTTGATAAAAAGGGTAACCATAATAGTTATCAAAACCAAGGTAACCAATCATTTCAGGGTTCTTCTTCGAAGAACTGGAGACGAGCCGACAGCGCTCGATTCAGGGGTGGTCATAATTATAGAAATTTCCGCAGAGGAAGTCATTATAGGAACTATTCAAGTTATCCATCAGACAGACAACAAGACCATAATTATAGAGATACTCATTATAATGAATATGATAATGGTAACCATGAGAACTATGACTCAAACCCAAATAGGGGTTACAATAGAAGAAATAATAATGATTACAGAGGCAATAATAATCGAGGTAGATCACAATACAAAAAACATAAATCACATTATCAGGCAAACTCTGCACAGCAGGAGTCACATGAAGCCTATAAACAGACTAAAGATAATAATGATGCTAATAATATGGCATGTTCCGCTTTTGATTTTGGGAGAGCATCTGAGTGCCCCCAATGCAAAACATTATTTGAACCAACTACGGTGTCCACTTTAAGTTGTGGCCATCCTCTTCCCGCTCTTCCTACGTCAGTCGCGCATGATGGAAGAGGTTCTCTTGTCTCACATAAAGGTTTAGTAAATGACAATCCAGTCTCAGTTCTTTTTGATTCTGTATGCACCACAATTGGTGTTAGGCAGTCGCTTGTAGATCCTTCTCGTTGTAGCGGGAGGTTAATTAAAATTATGATCTATGTGAGAATCCAGGTATCTCATAGGCTACCAGGTAGTATGCCAGTAAAGAGTTCTGGTCTTACAAGTAATACCCCAGTCTTAGAAATAAGCACTGGTGTATGGATATCATAGAAATAGTCAGACTGTGAAAACCCTGGCCAGTTGGTAAGAAGTTGTACCAGGATTTAAGGTGTCTCCTCCCTATGACTATCTTATGATTTCTTATATGCTAGGGGATAATTAAAATGAACATTCACTGTAACCACAAATGGAAGAAGTGAATAAATCCTCAGGTACACTTAAAATAGTTTAATAATTACACTAATATTCTATTTCTACTAGTTGGAAAAGAGCATACAAATATATAAAAATATTCACACAATTACTATTATTGTCTGTTTAGACTTCAAGATCTTAAATAATAAAGTTACTGAAATCACTGTTATTAGTCCTTTGAATTTAAGGATAACTGTCATCAGTTGACTGAGTTTCTGTATGGTTAATTATTGTTTTCAACTATTTGCTGTTTCACATGTATAGGTGGTCAGTGTCTTAAATGACACTTATCTTTCAACTTGACAATGCTGACACTGAACTGTCCTTTGTAAATATCAGACTTGGTAGACCCAACTGTAGGGATGCCAATGACCAGTTGAAGTTCACTCTTTGGGGTCCTGCACTGTTGTGGGATTGCCTCTGATGAACAACACAGGCTTCTGATACTTGACAGTCCGGTTTGAGTTATTTCATGGAACCTGAAACATCATATCAGCCTTGTCCAAGTCCGCAGCAATGCTTCCAGTGGACCTTTTATAGGCCGACCAAACAACAATGTGGCCGGTGCCATTCCTGTGGAATTGTGTGGGACTTCCCGGTATGCAAATAATGCAGCGGGTAAGTATACATCCCATGTTTCAGGTTTTTCACTTGCCAGCTTCCTGAGAATAGAAATGAGCGTACCATTGAACCGCTCCACTTGACCATTTCCTTGTGGGTGATAAGGAGAGCAATGATAATGTCTGGCTTAAAAAAATCATGAACACTTCTTGGGTTAGCTTTCCCTTGAACTGGGAACCATTGTCCGTCAATATTTGATGTGGGAAGCCTAACCGGGAGAATATTGTCAACAATGCCTCTGCCACATGCTTAGAATCTATAGATGCCATGGCTACGGCCTCTCCCCACATAGAGCATGTATCAACTAGAGTTAAGATATAACTATTCCTTCTCTTAGTCCTAGAGAGGGGTCCAACAATATCCACTGCAACTCTCTCGAATGGAGTACCCATGATTGGCATTTCTACTAGAGTTGCTGGTGCAGTCCCATGCTTAAGGGCTACACGTTGACACTCTGGACAAGATTTCACATATCGTTTGATATCTTCCGTGATCCCTGGCCAGTAATAGTGACAAGCTATCCGTTGACTTGTGGCACCAATTCCCATGTGTCCACTAAATGGAATAGCATGTGCGAGCTCCATAACTTTCTCCCTGTATGACTTTGGTACTACCAGCTGTCCATGTCCTTGAGGTCCCGTACCAGCTTTTCTATACAGTAGTCCATTTTTCATATACAAGTCTCCTTTTTCTGGAGGGTTATGGGCCTTTGGCAATTTGCCAAAACAAGGCTTCAATGTGTCATCTTCTGATTGAGCCTGTTTCATCTGCTCTGGCTGAGTATTGTTAGGATTTTCCTCCTCGTTTTTGGTGCTCGACCTGGTCTGGACTGCTGCCAGGACAACAGGTTTTATTGGGTCACCCAAAAATACATACCTACACCCCAATATCAGCGGGTATATAGGGTCATCTATCACTGCGGCTGTTATCACTCCTTCCACGTAGCGAGATTTCACATTGATCCTAGCTATAGGAAGTGTCATGGTTGCTGTTCCCTTAGTTGCCCCTTGTATTTCCACGGTTTCTGTGGTAATTTGATCAGGGTGCACTAGGGTTGAACTCACAACTGAGTCGAAATCCAGGCCGGTATCATATAAGCACATAACTCAATTGCCGTTCACGGTTACGAGCTCACTCACAGGGGGATGACGGAGGCTATTCTGACTCCCTGTCAGTTCCATCATATCTGTCCTATTCCCTGTTGCTAAACATGCAGCGTGATGAGGGATTTTCCTTCTACAATCTACAGTGTTGTGGTTGCTCATCTTACAAATTTTGCACCACTTATCTCCCTTTTTGTAGGGTTTCTTTTCCTGAGTCTGAGGGTTTTTGTCCTTATTATCAAAGCTTTGCTTATTTTTGTATGGTTGGTCCCTTTGGTCAAACTTGGTATTCTGTGGTGGGGGCTTATATCCTTCTACTTGCTTTCTTTTTGTTCCTACCAGTTCAGCTTGAGCTGCTTGGTACCTCTCTGCACATTTCAAAGTGTCTTCCAGCCTCTCTGCTCCTTGTTCCATAAGGAATTTCCTCATTTCTTGAGACATGGAATCTTTCACTTGCTCTAACATAACCATTTCTTTCAGATCCTCATAGGTTTTCTGATACTTACCTAAACTACTCCATTTCAACAAATACGTTTCTAGCCTAGCTGAGAACTGGTTATATGTTTCTCCAGGTAGAGGTTTAGAAGTTCTAAATTTCTTCCTATATGCCTCTGAGTTCTTTTCATAGCGGATCAGTAAGGCTTGCTTCAGTATTTCATAATTTTCCTGATCTTCTTTGGGGAGTTTCAGAAACACATCATATGCAATACCTCTCAATCCTTGAGACAACTTTAGACTCCATTTCTCCTTTTCCAGTCCATATGTAGAGGCTAGCCTTTCATACCTATCCAGGTACGACTCAATTGCGTCCTCCTTTTCAACAAATGGATCTAGGTGGAAATTCATGGCTCCATTTGCCGTGTTCTGGAAAGAGCTATTAGCAGAATGAGGTGAACTATTACCATGGATGCTAGTCCCAGCCTGAAGTTCAAGTTCAAGCTGTCTCATTTTCAGCTCATGGTCTCTCTCTGCTTGTAACCTCCGTTCTTCTCTCTCAGCTTCTAATTTCCTGGCTTCTCTCTCCGCTTCTAATTTCTTGGCTTCTCTCTCTGCTTCTAATTCTAATTTCTTGGCTTCTCTCTCTGCTTCTACTTCCAATTTCTTGGCTTCTCTCTCTGCTTCCAATTTCTGGGCTCTTTCTGCTTCCAATCTCTTTTCTTCTCTGTCCATATACTTTTCACATTCCGTCGTGACATACTGGACCAGAGCATCACCACTCATGCCAAGCTCTTTTCCCACCTGCAGTGTGGCAGACCTAAACTTGACCAAGTCAGCCATGATGTATCTGTAGTCTAGTAGGGTAAGCTGTCTTACTCAAACTAAATTACTACAATATAATTAACTTAATTAAATTTAAGTAAATTAACTGACTTCACCATATATGAAACAGCTTTCTTTATGGTACTCCTAAAAATATTTCATTTCCTACTTTGTTTACTCTTTCCAAAAATTTACAAAACAAAATTTTCTACACAGCAGAAATAGAAAGTTGGCTCTGGAATATCAAAGATATCCCGGACGAGCCCCATTGTAGCGGGAGGTTAATTAAAATTATGATCTATGTGAGAATCCAGGTATCTCATAGGCTACCAGGATAGTATGCCAGTAAAGAGTTCTGGTCTTACAAGTAATACCCCAGTCTTAGAAATAAGCACTGGTGTATGGATATCATAGAAATAGTCAGACTGTGAAAACCCTGGCCAGTCGGTAAGAAGTTGTACCATGATTTAAGGTGTCTCTGTGATGCCGACCACATCACCCCTAGTGTGCCGACGGTCAAGATAATATGGGCCTAACACCATATTCCCAATATGCCTAAATGGGCGTGTAACGGGTTCCTTTACCTTTACCTTTTTACCTCCCTATGACTATCTTATGATTTCTTATATGCTAGGGGATAATTAAAATGAACATTCACTGTAACCACAAATGGAAGAAGTGAATAAATCCTCAGGTACACTTAAAATAGTTTAATAATTACACTAATATTCTATTTCTACTAGTTGGAAAAGAGCATACAAATATATAAAAATATTCACACAATTACTATTATTGTCTGTTTAGACTTCAAGATCTTAAATAATAAAGTTACTGAAATCACTGTTATTAGTCCTTTGAATTTAAGGATAATTGTCATCAGTTGACCGAGTTTCTGTATGGTTAATTATTGTTTTCAACTATTTGCTGTTTCACATGTATAGGTGGTCAGTGTCTTAAATGACACTTATCTTTCAACTTGACAATGCTGACACTGAACTGTCCTTTGTAAATATCAGACTTGGTAGACCCAACTGTAGGGATGCCAATGACCAGTTGAAGTTCACTCTTTGGGGTCCTGCACTGTTGTGGGATTGCCTCTGATGAACAACACAGGCTTCTGATACTTGACAGTCCGGTTTGAGTTATTTCATGGAACCTGAAACATCATATCAGCCTTGGCTAGTATCTGGCTAGACTTATAGCTGACTAGCACAGATGTCAGACCAGTCAGTCATCAGATGTCACCATTATACAATCATAGTAAGTAAGGACATCATTTCAGTGATATAAAAGTATTAACATCTCAGTTAATTGTAACTGACTAGCACATAAGTCAGACTAGTCAGTCATCAGTTGTCAAAGTTATACAGTCATAGCAAGTAACATCATTTCAATGATACAGAATTAATATTAACATTATTAGTAATAAACATCATCTGGGTTATTCTGCTCCTGTAATCTTTTACTTATTTATAACTTGATCTATCCAAACCATGTAAGTTACAAATTTAAATACTGATGCCATTCTTAGCATCTACACAAAAGTAATACACAATTAAATAAAGTGAGTGCCCGACTGACGAAACGATAGTGTTGCTTTCTTCAGTAGCACCATTACATAATTGTTGAATTGAAACTGGCTGGGGAACACTCCAGTTTACAAGCTGTAAATGGGTACAAAGTTGTACGCTCGAATTAGGGAAGGTAAAGGCAGCGAGGAAGGGGACTAGTCACCTAACCTCGTAAAAGCGGTATCTTCCATGCTGATGCTTCTAACAATTCATTTCCCTATGACAATCTCTGGTCATGGGACTGCCTTTATCTTCGACGAGATCCAGCATTTAATATACTAAATATTTTCTTCATTTGGCTGTGGGGCTAGATTTGATACGTTTTTGTACAAGCAACCATCTTCCACAAAGCACATATTTAAATCATATTAAAATAACAATACATTATATCAATGAATATTCTACAGGCATATTTTGTGAATTCTACATGAACCTGAAATTTAAAAAAATATTATACACGGTAGTTATCCTAAGTTCGCTTACCCTCAGACTCCAGACACTGACTAAAACTTCTGGCGATCCGCTCACACTTCAGATGGATTTAGCGTAGTAGCGATCTCTGCCGTCAGTCTGTCTCAAACCTCTCGTTGTGTGTGTCTCCAGTTTACCGATCCGCTCTTTATAAGTCTAGCGCGGGCCTGTCGGAGAGCACTGACGTCACAGCTTAAGCCTCGGCTGAAAAACTTTCCCGAAACAGCGATTTCAGCCGATCTGTGCATTAACTGAAACTTCTCCTTTCTCATCCTCGGCTTACATATTGTCCATACTGTTCCATCTTATCTTGTTTTATACAGTTGATAATTCTCTACCTTCCTATCCATGTAATTTCCCAAACTGTTATTTGTTGATTTTAGTATTTAGTACAGAAGTGGGTTTACAGGCTTCCTGCGTAACTGTGGGCAGCCGAAATAAGCATATATCTCCGTAAAGGATAACTTCCTACCGTTTCTTCTTATACACATTTGTACACAATCTTTTCCTGGACTAAAATGTGAAATCCTTTTCATAACGATTCCCTTCTGCTTTTATTTATCCTTGGCGATTTCCTGTCTGATACACATTTCGCTGATACGCCGCCATTTTGACAGCGGTCGCTTTGTTATCGATCGATCGTTGACAGGTTAATAAAACTACACGAACACGTTTGCAATGAATTGAAACCAATTTTGCGACACTCGTGCAACTGGAAAAGTAGTCAAATGTTTAACATTTGGCGGCACCTTAGAGAAATATTCTACTGCTATCATTAGGATTGCTACTCTTTTCTTTACAGGAGATGTACACGCATTCTGCCGAATCCGATCGCTGATCTTATCATCGGTCGTATTCACGGAGTCAAAGAATGCACTCCACAACAAATTTCCGTTTGGGAAAAACAAAATATGCAAACTGCTAATGCTGTAGTCACTAGAGCTCAAGCTCTTAATATGCCTCAAACTTCATCTACTGAAGATAATGAAGTGCATAACCAGGATGATCCCTTGGTAATTTCTCGTGACTCGTTTATAAAACAGCAAGAAGATGATCCAACTCTAAAGAAATTCTTCACTCTTGCAACAAAAGGTGATCCGAATAAAGATACAAAGCATAAATCTTGGATTACAATAAAGAATGGCGTAATTGTACGTATGGTGCATGACTCCGCTAAGTCAAGTCATTCTCAGATTCTTGTGCCCGAGAATTTGAGAGTTAAAATTTTGCAACACGCACACGACTCTCAGTGTGCTGGACATATGGGTTTTTCCCGTACAAAGTCAAGAGTTCTTGCGGCTTTCTTTTGGCCTTTTGTGAACAAAGACATACGGATTTATTGTCAATCTTACAAACCCGGGCGACGGCATTTGAGGATTTTTCGTCGACCGGGAATTGGACTGGATTAACTCGAGACCTGGCGAGGACATTTGAAGGAGTGTTGTCGACCAGGGATTGGCGGCTCCTGAGCCGACCCAGCTGCAATGGGTACCTCCGAAATCGGAGAGTATTTGCCTGAATGGCGAGGGACACCTGTCTCTGTACAAGTAAAAAGGAATACTCACGTAAAATCAATGTCAGGTTAGACATAGTAATAACCTGAGATTTCGCCTCGAGTATTAGCGGGCGTACGAAAGACAAAAAAAAAAAAAAAAAAAAAAAAAAAAAATTGTCAATCTTGTATAGTATGTCAAGAAGTCAAATCCAAAGGTCCACGCCATGCTGCACCTATTCAGGCTGCAGACATTCCTATTCCACCATTTCAGAAAATGGCGATAGACATCATTGGTCCATTTAAGATCAAATCTGCTAGAGGACATCAGTTTATCTTAACGTGTGTGGACATGTGCACACGTTGGCCAGAGGCTATTCCTCTGAAGAGCATTACTACTGCTGACATTGCAGATGCTCTTTGGCTCATATTTTCTCGTCTGGGATTCCCCGGAGAAATATTATCAGATCATGGTACCCAACTGATATCGGATACCATGTCTCAAGTAATGTCGACTCTGCAGATAGAGAGATCCTTGAGTAGTATCTATCATCCTATGTCCAATGGGATGGTCGAACGGCTAAATAGAACACTTAAAACTTACTAGGGAAGATAACTGAGGATCATCCTCAAGATTGGGACAGGGTTTTACCCGCGGCCCTCTTCGCTTACAGAGAGGTCCCCAATGAACATACAGGATTTTCTCCCTTTGAACTTGTCTTTGGCGCACGACCGCGCGGCCCTATGTCTTTGCTTCATGATCTCATAACCGCTGATAATATTACCGATGACACGAAATCTTCTTACGAATATGTCATCGCGCTGAGACAAAAGATTATCGAAGCATGCAAATTGGCAACTTCTTCTTCTGAATTTGCTAAACAGAAGGCAAGACAATTTGCCAATAAGAAAATAACCTTACGACAACTTTGTCCTGGTGACAAAGCATTTGTTTTGCTATCTTGTAGGGAAAACAGACTTCTTATTTCTTGGAAAGGTCCGTACGATATAATCTCAAAAATTTCCGATGTTGACTACATTGTCGATATTGATGGAAAGCATAAAACTTTCCACATCAATATGCTTACGGAATTCCATGAAAGTCCGGATTATTTACAGCCTGTTTTCGAGGCAACGGACGATTCACCAGTCCAACATGGTCATTACTCATCACTGTCCGTAATACAGGATGAGGAAACAAGTTTTTCGGATGTTAATCTTCCGCTTCCGATGATTCCACTTCATTCTAGTGAATCATGGAAAAACGTTACTGTTTCTTCGGATTTGTCTTAAGAAGGACAGCGACAAGTTTCGGCTATGTTACAAACATTTCAGGATGTCCTTACTGACATCCCTGGACAAACTCATGTCATTGAACATGACATTATTCTAACTGACCATAATCCTAATAGGGTCAGACCTTATCCTATTCCTATACATTTTCAAGCACAGGTTGAGAAGGAGTTTGATGAGATGATAGATTTAAAAATAATTGAACCATCCACTTCTATATATTCTTCGCCGATGGTTATTGTTAGAAAAAAAGACAATAACATACGTCTTTGCGTTGACTATCGCAAATTGAATCAAGTTACGAAGTTTGATGCTGAACCTATGCCTTTACTAGAAGAGCTACTTACTAGGCTTTCTAAATCTCATTTTTTCACTAAACTAGATTTGTCTAAAGGATATTGGCAAGTTCCTTTATCTGAACGCGCCAAACGATTTCTTTCTACACTACTAAAAAAATGGTCGCCTAATATGGTCCACTGGTCACAGGAATGCCAATCCTCTTTGGATAAGATTAAATATTTGTTTTCAACACCACCTATTTTAGTGTTACCTACTACAGATAAGACATTTGTTCTTCGTAGTGACGCTTCATCCACTGGGATTGGAGCGGCACTAATGCAAAAGTACTCTGGAACTCTGCATCCTGTAATGTATATCTCCAGAAAACTTAATGCTGCAGAAAGGAATTATTCGGTTTTAGACCGTGAACTATTGGCTATGGTTTGGTCAATACTCAAACTACAAAGATTCCTTCTAGGCGCACATTTCATAGTAGAAACCGATCAGAAAGCTCTTACAGCTATACAGAGTAAGAATTTGAAGAGTTCGAGGTCTACTCGATATGCAATTGCTCTTCAACCTTTTCATTTTTCGGTACGAACTATCCGTGGATCAGATAATGTAATGGCAGACATT
The DNA here is from genome assembly GCA_024509875.1 of Oreohelix idahoensis. Taxonomy (NCBI): domain Eukaryota; kingdom Metazoa; phylum Mollusca; class Gastropoda; order Stylommatophora; family Oreohelicidae; genus Oreohelix; species Oreohelix idahoensis. The sequence goes on from JAMPIV010002849.1 coordinate 505,300, forward strand.
TTGTCTAGATGCCAACATGATTCCACCTAACTGTTGGGTCTTGGACTTCTTAACACTTCCAACTCTACAACGGTTTTTTCTTTTCTATATCAAGATAGATACACATTATAATTTGTAATGTAGTGATTGTATCACTACTATCTTTACGTTCATTGATATATATATATTCACCGATACTCGTTGATGATTTTTCTTTTTTGTCAATCATGTACTTATAATGCTTAAATATGAAATTGTTATATGCATTGTGTCATTGCAAGTATGGTAGTATGCGCTGGTGACACCTCCCTGGAAACATTTATGCTTAAGAGAAATGCTTTCTCTGAGAGGTTGAGATGTATTCTCACCAGTCGATCTATATTTCGACTTTGCCTTAATTTGGCTTATATATTCCAGATATTTCTCATCTGCGCAGTATTTGTGCGTTGTGAGCCTATTGTATGTTGCTCTCAGATGAAAAAAAAATGATTTTCATTTTTTTTCCCGGGGGGTGTGGTAGTCTGTTGCGCACATATTCTTTTGTGTGGCGCACAGATTACTGTTTTTACGCATACAAACGTAAAATGTAATTGTTTGTCTGACAATGTATATATTTATTATAATATTTATTTTGTGTATTGAAATATTTTCGTGGTCAAAGCGATATCACCCATGTTGAACTTATACTTTTATTATTTGGGTTATCTTTCGTTAATATCGAACTCAGCGTAGGGATCTAGGTTTACAGCGATCTATTGTTTGTTTGGTTAGAAATAGATTGTTCTTGCTTCAGAATATCTATGACCCTATCTATGTGTATTTTTTGTCTATGTAGGACGAGTCTGTCTTATATCTTAATATCTTTGTATGTTTAAGTCGAACTATATCTTCGCTGTCTAACTTGGGGTCAAAGGTTGTTCGGCGGATATGTCGCTTCGGAGAAGGTGAGAAGGTTCCGCCCTGTTGGGGTGCTGAGTTTTTTTGTAGCGGCCTGTCGCCGGAAAAAGTGATCTATATATTAATGGGGAAAGAGGTGGTCTCTTTAGACATATCATGTATGATTCACCCCAGTGTTTTTTCTTACTGCCAAGGAATGGCAGAATCATATTATAGTGTATTTCTGATACCAAGGTAAAGACGCATTTCTTATGAACTTTTCCCTGAACCTATCCCTTTACTAAAAGAGCTACTTACTAGGCTTACAATTAAATCTCATTTTTTCACTAAACTTGATTTGTCTAAAGGATATTGGCAAGTTCCTTTATCTGATCGCGCCAAACCTCTCACGGCTTTTTCAACACCTAGAGGTTTGTTCCAATGGAATTTTATGCCTTTCGGCCTTATGAACGCACCAGCTACATTCGTACGCATGATGCGTCGAATTCTATATTATAGGTCAGATGTCATTGCGTATCTAGACGACATCTGTCTTTTCAGCGATACTTGGGAAGATCACTATTTGGGGTTAGTTGAATTACAGGTCAAACTCTAACGCGAGTATAACCTGACAGCGAAACCCTCTAAAGCCTGCATTGGTATTTTTTAGCGAAATTTCTTTCCTAGACCATCGAGTGGGTCATGGTTTCCTAAAGACAAGGACCATAATATCACTAAGATACTTAACATCTATATTCCCTAAGACTAAAAAGCAAGTGCGAAGTCTCTTAGGTCTTATTTCAATTTTATGGAAGATTCATTCCGAATCTATCCTCTATCATGGCACCTCTTTCTCAACACTACCAAAAAAAAATGGTCGCCTAATATGGTCCACTGGTCACAGGAATGCCAATCCTCTTTGGATAAGATTAAATATTAAAACACTTTTCAACACCACCTATTTTAGTGTTACCTACTACAGATAAGACATTTGTTCTTCGTAGTGACGCTTCATCCACTGGGATTGGAGCGGCACTAATGCAAAAGTACTCTGGAACTCTGCATCCTGTAATGTATATCTCCAGAAAACTTAATGCTGCAGAAAGGAATTATTCGGTTTTAGACCGTGAACTATTAGCTATGGTTTGGTCGATCCTCAAACTACAAAATTCCCTTCTAGTGCGCACATTTCATAGTAGAAACCGATCAGAAAGCTCTTACAGCTATACAGAGTAAGAATTTGAAGAGTTCGAGGTCTACACACGATATGCAATTGCTCTTCAACCTTTTCATTTTTTCGGTACGAAACTATCCGTGGATCAGATAATGTAATGGCAGAACATTTGTCTAGATGCCAACATGATTCCACCTAACTGTTGGGTCTTGTTGGGACTTCTTAACACTTCCAACTCTACAACGGTTTTTTTCTTTTCTATATCAAGAAAGATACACAGTGTAATTTGTAATGTAGTGATTGTATCACTACATATCTTTACGTTCATTGATATATATTATATTCACACGATACTCGTTGATGATTTTTCTTTTTTTTGTCAATCATGTACTTATAATGCTTAAAATATGAAATTGTTTATATGCATTGTGTCATTGCAAGTATGGTAGTATGCGCTGTTGACACCTCCCTGGAAACATTTATGCTAAAGAGAAATGCTTTTCTCTGAGAGGTTGAGATGTATTCTCACCAGTCGATCTATATTTCGACTTTGCCTTAATTTGGCTTATAAATTCCAGATATTTTCTCATCTGCGCAGTATTTGGTGCGTTTGTGAGCCTATTGTATGTTGCTCTCAGATGAAAAAAAAATGATTTTCATTTTTTTTCCCGGGGGGTGTGGTAGTCTGTTGCGCACATATTCTTTTGTGTGGCGCACAGATTACTGTTTTTACGCATACAAACGTAAAATGTAATTGTTTGTCTGACAATGTATATATTTATTATAATATTTATTTTGTGTATTGAAATATTTTCGTGGTCAAAGCGATATCACCCATGTTGAACTTATACTTTTATTATTTGGGTTATCTTTCGTTAATATCGAACTCAGCGTAGGGATCTAGGTTTACAGCGATCTATTGTTTGTTTGGTTTAGAAATAGATTGTTTCTTGCTTCAGAATATCTATGACCCGTATCTATGTGTATTTTTTGTCTATGTAGGACGAGTCTGTCTTATATCTTAATATCTCTGTATGTTTAAGTCGAACTATATCTTCGCTGTCTAAACTTGGGTCAAAGGTTGTTCGGCGGATATGTCGCTTCGGAGAAGGTGAGAAGGTTCCGCCCTGTTGGGGTGCTGAGTTTTTTGTAGCGGCCTGTCGCCGGAAAAAGTGATCTATATTAATGGGGAAAGAGGTAGCCTCTTTAGACATATTATGTATGATTCACCCCAGTGTTTTTTTCTTACTGCAAAGGAATGGCAGAATCATATTATAGTGTATTTCTGATACCAAGGTAAAGACGCATTTCTTATGAACTTTTCCTGAACCTATGCCTTTACTAGAAGAGCTACTTACTAGGCTTTCTAAATCTCATTTTTTCACTAAACTAGATTTGTCTAAAGGATATTGGCAAGTTCCTTTATCTGAACGCGCCAAACTAAATTACGGCAGCGGGCTTTTTTTCTACACCTAGAGGCCTTTTTCAATGGATCTTCATGCCTTTCGGCCTTATGAACGCACCAGCTACATTCGTACGCATGATGCGTCGAATTCTATATTATAGGTCAGATGTCATTGCGTATCTAGACGACATCTGTCTTTTCAGCGATACTTGGGAAGATCACTATTCGGGGTTAGTTGAATTACTGTCCACTCTACGCGAGTATAACCTGACAGCGAAACCCTCTAAAGCCTGCATTGGTTTTAGCGAAATTTCTTTCCTAGGCCATCGAGTGGGTCATGGTTTCCTAAAGACAGAGGACCATAATATCACTAAGATACTTAAAATCTATATTCCTAAGACTAAAAAGCAAGTGCGAAGTCTCTTAGGTCTTATTCAATTTTATGGAAGATTCATTCCGAATCTATCCTCTATCATGGCACCTCTTTTTTCTACTACACTACTAAAAAAAGGGTGGCCTAATATGGTCCACTGGTCACAGGAATGCCAATCCTCTTTGGATAAGATTAAATATTTGTTTTCAACACCACCTATTTTAGTGTTACCTACTACAGATAAGACATTTGTTCTTCGTAGTGACGCTTCATCCACTGGGATTGGAGCGGCACTAATGCAAAAGTACTCTGGAACTCTGCATCCTGTAATGTATATCTCCAGAAAACTTAATGCTGCAGAAAGGAATTATTCGGTTTTAGACCGTGAAAAATTGGCTATTGTTTGGTCAATACTCAAACTACAAAGATTCCTTCTAGGCGCACATTTAATAGTAGAAACCGATCAGAAAGCTCTTACAGCTATACAGAGTACGAATTTGAAGAGTTCGAGGTCTACTCGATATGCAATTGCTCTTCAACCTTTTCATTTTTCGGTACGAACTATCCGTGGATCAGATAATGTGATGGCAGACATTTTGTCTAGATGCCCACATGATTCCACCTAACTGTTGGGTCTTGGACTTCTTAACACTTCCAACTCTACAACGGTTTTTTCTTTTCTATATCAAGATAGATACACATTATAATTTGTAATGTAGTGATTGTATCACTACTATCTTTACGTTCATTGATATATATATATTCACCGATACTCGTTGATGATTTTTCTTTTTTGTCAATCATGTACTTAAAATGCTTAAATATGAAATTGTTATATGCATTGTGTCATTGCAAGTATGGTAGTATGCGCTGGTGACACCTCCCTGGAAACATTTATGCTTAAGAGAAATGCTTTCTCTGAGAGGTTGAGATGTATTCTCACCAGTCGATCTATATTTCGACTTTGCCTTAATTTGGCTTATAAATTCCAGATATTTCTCATCTGCGCCGTATTTGTGCGTTGTGAGCCTATTGTATGTTGCTCTCAGATGAAAAAAAAAAGATTTTCATTTTTTTCCCGGGGGGTGTGGTAGTCTGTTGCGCACATATTCTTTTGTGTGGCGCACAGATTACTGTTTTTACGCATACAAACGTAAAATGTAATTGTTTGTCTGACAATGTATATATTTATTATAATATTTATTTTGTGTATTGAAATATTTTCGTGGTCAAAGCGATATCACCCATGTTGAACTTATACTTTTATTATTTGGGTTATCTTTCGTTAATATCGAACTCAGCGTAGGGATCTAGGTTTACAGCGATCTATTGTTTGTTTGGTTAGAAATAGATTGTTCTTGCTTCAGAATATCTATGACCCGTATCTATGTGTATTTTTTGTCTATGTAGGACGAGTCTGTCTTATATCTTAATATCTTTGTATGTTTAAGTCGAACTATATCTTCGCTGTCTAACTTGGGGTCAAAGGTTGTTCGGCGGATATGTCGCTTCGGAGAAGGTGAGAAGGTTCCGCCCTGTTGGGGTGCTGAGTTTTTTTGTAGCGGCCTGTCGCCGGAAAAAGTGATCTATATATTAATGGGGAAAGAGGTGGTCTCTTTAGACATATCATGTATGATTCACCCCAGTGTTTTTTCTTACTGCCAAGGAATGGCAGAATCATATTATAGTGTATTTCTGATACCAAGGTAAAGACGCATTTCTTATGAACTTTTCCTGAACCTATGCCTTTACTAGAAGAGCTACTTACTAGGCTTTCTAAATCTCATTTTTTCACTAAACTAGATTTGTCTAAAGGATATTGGCAAGTTCCTTTATCTGATCGCGCCAAACTAATTACGGCTTTTTCTACACCTAGAGGCCTTTTTCAATAGAATTTCATGCCTTTCGGCCTTATGAACGCACCAGCTACATTCGTACGCATGATGCGTCGAATTCTATATTATAGGTCAGATGTCATTGCGTATCTAGACGACATCTGTCTTTTCAGCGATACTTGGGAAGATCACTATTTGGGGTTAGTTGAATTACTGTCCACTCTACGCGAGTATAACCTGACAGCGAAACCCTCTAAAGCCTGCATTGGTTTTAGCGAAATTTCTTTCCTAGACCATCGAGTGGGTCATGGTTTCCTAAAGACAGAGGACCATAATATCACTAAGATACTTAACATCTATATTCCTAAGACTAAAAAGCAAGTGCGAAGTCTCTTAGGTCTTATTCAATTTTATGGAAGATTCATTCCGAATCTATCCTCTATCATGGCACCTCTTTCTACACTACTAAAAAAATGGTCGCCTAATATGGTCCACTGGTCACAGGAATGCCAATCCTCTTTGGATAAGATTAAATATTTGTTTTCAACACCACCTATTTTAGTGTTACCTACTACAGATAAGACATTTGTACTTCGTAGTGACGCTTCATCCACTGGGATTGGAGCGGCACTAATGCAAAAGTACTCTGGAACTCTGCATCCTGTAATGTATATCTCCAGAAAACTTAATGCTGCAGAAAGGAATTATTCGGTTTGAGACCGTGAACTATTGGCTATGGTTTGGTCAATACTCAAACTACAAAGATTCCTTCTAGGCGCACATTTCATAGTAGAAACCGATCAGAAAGCTCTTACAGCTATACAGAGTAAGAATTTGAAGAGTTCGAGGTCTACTCGATATGCAATTGCTCTTCAACCTTTTCATTTTTCGGTACGAACTATCCGTGGATCAGATAATGTAATGGCAGACATTTTGTCTAGATGCCAACATGATTCCACCTAACTGTTGGGTCTTGGACTTCTTAACACTTCCAACTCTACAACGGTTTTTTTCTTTTCTATATCAAGATAGATACACATTATAATTTGTAATGTAGTGATTGTATCACTACTATCTTTACGTTCATTGATATATATATATTCACCGATACTCGTTGATGATTTTTCTTTTTTGTCAATCATGTACTTATAATGCTTAAATATGAAATTGTTATATGCATTGTGTCATTGCAAGTATGGTAGTATGCGCTGTTGACACCTCCCTGGAAACATTTATGCTTAAGAGAAATGCTTTCTCTGAGAGGTTGAGATGTATTCTCACCAGTCGATCTATATTTCGACTTTGCCTTAATTTGGCTTATAAATTCCAGATATTTCTCATCTGCGCAGTATTTGTGCGTTGTGAGCCTATTGTATGTTGCTCTCAGACGAAAAAAAAAATGATTTTCATTTTTTTTCCCGGGGGGTGTGGTAGTCTGTTGCGCACATATTCTTTTGTGTGACGCACAGATTACTGTTTTTACGCATACAAACGTAAAATGTAACTGTTTGTCTGACAATGTATATATTTATTATAATATTTATTTTGTGTATTGAAATATTTTCGTGGTCAAAGCGATATCACCCATGTTGAACTTATACTTTTATTATTTGGGTTATCTTTCGTTAATATCGAACTCAGCTTAGGGATCTAGGTTTACAGCGATCTATTGTTTGTTTGGTTAGAAATAGATTGTTCTTGCTTCAGAATATCTATGACCCGTATCTATGTGTATTTTTTGTCTATGTAGGACGAGTCTGTCTTATATCTTAATATCTCTGTATGTTTAAGTCGAACTATATCTTCGCTGTCTAACTTGGGGTCAAAGGTTGTTCGGCGGATATGTCGCTACGGAGAAGGTGAGAAGGTTCCGCCCTGTTGGGGTGCTGAGTTTTTTGTAGCGGCCTGTCGCCGGAAAAAGTGATCTATATATTAATGGGGAAAGAGGTAGTCTCTTTAGACATATCATGTATGATTCACCCCAGTGTTTTTTCTTACTGCCAAGGAATGGCAGAATCATATTATAGTGTATTTCTGATACCAAGGTAAAGACGCATTTCTTATGAACTTTTCCTGAACCTATGCCTTTACTAGAAGAGCTACTTACTAGGCTTTCTAAATCTCATTTTTTCACTAAACTAGATTTGTCTAAAGGATATTGGCAAGTTCCTTTATCTGATCGCGCCAAACTAATTACGGCTTTTTCTACACCTAGAGGCCTTTTTCAATGGATCTTCATGCCTTTCGGCCTTATGAACGCACCAGCTACATTCGTACGCATGATGCGTCGAATTCTATATTATAGGTCAGATGTCATTGCGTATCTAGACGACATCTGTCTTTTCAGCGATACTTGGGAAGATCACTATTCGGGGTTAGTTGAATTACTGTCCACTCTACGCGAGTATAACCTGACAGCGAAACCCTCTAAAGCCTGCATTGGTTTTAGCGAAATTTCTTTCCTAGGCCATCGAGTGGGTCATGGTTTCCTAAAGACAGAGGACCATAATATCACTAAGATACTTAAAATCTATATTCCTAAGACTAAAAAGCAAGTGCGAAGTCTCTTAGGTCTTATTCAATTTTATGGAAGATTCATTCCGAATCTATCCTCTATCATGGCACCTCTTTCTACACTACTAAAAAAAGGGTCGCCTAATATGGTCCACTGGTCACAGGAATGCCAATCCTCTTTGGATAAGATTAAATATTTGTTTTCAACACCACCTATTTTAGTGTTACCTACTACAGATAAGACATTTGTTCTTCGTAGTGACGCTTCATCCACTGGGATTGGAGCGGCACTAATGCAAAAGTACTCTGGAACTCTGCATCCTGTAATGTATATCTCCAGAAAACTTAATGCTGCAGAAAGGAATTATTCGGTTTTAGACCGTGAAAAATTGGCTATTGTTTGGTCAATACTCAAACTACAAAGATTCCTTCTAGGCGCACATTTAATAGTAGAAACCGATCAGAAAGCTCTTACAGCTATACAGAGTAAGAATTTGAAGAGTTCGAGGTCTACTCGATATGCAATTGCTCTTCAACCTTTTCATTTTTCGGTACGAAGTATCCGTGGATCAGATAATGTGATAGCAGACATTTTGTCTAGATGCCCACATGATTCCACCTAACTGTTGGGTCTTGGACTTCTTAACACTTCCAACTCTACAACGGTTTTTTCTTTTCTATATCAAGATAGATACACATTATAATTTGTAATGTAGTGATTGTATCACTACTATCTTTACGTTCATTGATATATATATTCATCGATACTCGTTGATGATTTTTCTTTTTTGTCAATCATGTACTTATAATGCTTAAATATGAAATTGTTATATGCATTGTGTCATTGCAAGTATGGTAGTATGCGCTGGTGACACCTCCCTGGAAACATTTATGCTTAAGAGAAATGCTTTCTCTGAGAGGTTGAGATGTATTCTCACCAGTCGATCTATATTTCGACTTTGCCTTAATTTGGCTTATAAATTCCAGATATTTCTCATCTGCGCAGTATTTGTGCGTTGTGAGCCTATTGTATGTTGCTCTCAGATGAAAAAAAAATGATTTTCATTTTTTTCCCGGGGGGTGTGGTAGTCTGTTGCGCACATATTCTTTTGTGTGGCGCACAGATTACTGTTTTTACGCATACAAACGTAAAATGTAATTGTTTGTCTGACAATGTATATATTTATTATAATATTTATTTTGTGTATTCAAATATTTTCCTGGTCAAAGCGATATCACCCATGTTGAACTTATACTTTTATTATTTGGGTTATCTTTCGTTAATATCGAACTCAGCGTAGGGATCTAGGTTTACAGCGATCTATTGTTTGTTTGGTTAGAAATAGATTGTTCTTGCTTCAGAATATCTATGACCCGTATCTATGTGTATTTTTTGTCTATGTAGGACGAGTCTGTCTTATATCTTAATATCTTTGTATGTTTAAGTCGAACTATATCTTCGCTGTCTAACTTGGGGTCAAAGGTTGTTCGGCGGATATGTCGCTACGGAGAAGGTGAGAAGGTTCCGCCCTGTTGGGGTGCTGAGTTTTTTGTAGCGGCCTGTCGCCGGAAAAAGTGATCTATATATTAATGGGGAAAGAGGTAGTCTCTTTAGACATATCATGTATGATTCACCCCAGTGTTTTTTCTTACTGCCAAGGAATGGCAGAATCATATTATAGTGTATTTCTGATACCAAGGTAAAGACGCATTTCTTATGAACTTTTCCTGAGGCATTGTATTTGATGAACAGACGTACGGTTGTACGTTCAGATGAATGTTAACCAGATGAAAATGACATTCATACCTAGCAGCACCATATTATGTGATGAAGTCAATAGTATCTGTGGTTGAATCTACAAAGCAATGAGGACATATGATGTATGATCCGCTTTGATTGTGCTTCATAGTTTGTATCCTGGGTGAGCGACAACTCACTGGAGGAGAAGCCATTTTTAACTGTATATTTTCGAATCATCGAGGAGAGAACAGGGATGCCCCCTTACTATCACCTGATGAGTCTAGAGATCACTGCTACAGAAGAGAACCCACTACTAGTGGTTCAATATTATTATCAAAGAAATATGTGCTGAACTTTATCTATATAAAGCTTCGCTAGACGAGGTTAGGTCTAGGAACCATATTGAACCTTGGTTATGAACTGACATGCTGTTAGTAAAGTCAGACGATATATATTGGTATTACGGAGTGCTTGTCTACTGACATTCCATTTGTACTGTTATGCAACATGAATGCCCATGTGATAGGGCATTTCATTGATCAACATTATTATGATTTATGCCAACCTGTTTCCTGTTCCTGTGTCGTCGAAGTGTGTGTCCATTAAATACAAGAAAACGTAAACAGTAGTTCGTCTTACACTTCCTGCCACGAGTGAGTGAGATTGCGCTATTGTCAACTCTCAGAACATGTTCCAGCATTCGCGTACTGTTGTATCCTCACTCCAAATCAATACACCACTGCGTAGGTCGAGTTGACCTTTTGTTTGTCTTCATGTTTGACAACACCCTTCGAACACGATTGCAACCATGCAAGCAACACTGGTAGACCCTATCAACACTGCTCTTTATGAACTGGGTAGCTAATATAACGATTTATCAATCCGTTAAATGTGACCGACATACAAACGGCGAGAATTATGGAGTTTAATATGTATATATATATATATATATATATATATATATATATATATATATATATATATATATATATATATATATATATATACAGTGTGTTTATAAAGTCGCTGTGCAGTGAATGTGAAAAGTATTTTAGAAATTACGTCACGAATGATGCAAATTTATGTCATGACATTCTGTGTTCCACAATCCCGTGTGCAGCATTACACAACAAGCCGTTGTTATATTTTCACGCGTTTAAACACCCTATATATATATATATATATATATATATATATATATATATATATATATATATATATATATATATATATATATATATATATATATTACTTGGGCCATTGACATGTCAAAACTGAGGGTCAGGAGCTTCGCTCCTTCCCATTTTATGGTCCGGCCGAACATGTCTCGCCCGAGCGTAAATTTCACTGCACAGCGACTTTATAAACTCCCCATATATATATATATATATATATATATATATATATATATATATATATATATATATATATATATATATATATATATATATATATATATATATATATATATATATATATATATATATATATATATATATATATATATATATATATATATATATATATATATATATATATATATATATAGTTGAATTATTGAGGATATAAATCCTGCCGTTGGGAGTGGAATAAATGAAAATAGTTTACATATGAATTTTGTCCCTTTTATGTTCCTTCACTTCCTCAAATTGGATTTGACAGATGTATTTGTTGATGCATTAACTTTTATTTTTTCTTGGCACACACTTTATTTCTTATGTCTCTATGCATTATTTAGTCTGCTGAGTTTGAAATGCTTGGTAATAGCATTCTTTCCATATCAACAATTATTATTGACTAAGTTAAACTGGAGGGGACATACGAGATTGCGTGGAACATTTTTGTTGTTACCTGGCTTTGATATGCTATTGTCAGATGACAGATTCATAGAAATTATATTTCTTCTTCGTCATCAGCTTATTTTGCTACCTATTTTTTCTCTCATTAAGAAGATGATACCAAGTTTGCAGCTTCCCGCTGTAGAAATCCTCCACATTGGCACTTCAAGAGCTCTTGCATTTGTGGTTTCTGTGGGTATTTGTTATGCGTTATGAAGTTTGCAGTTTTGCTCGTTGCTTATTTTCATTGCATCCCTGCTGAGGGCTCCAATGGTCCTATTCTTTGGTCCTCATTATTTTCATCTGCGCCACTACATGTGATGGGAGCTTATGTTACTCAGTGGTAGAAGATGCAAGCATAACAGGTGACTGCAAGCATGACAGAAGACTGCAAGTGTGGCAGATGACTGTTTGTATGACATGTGGCAGCATATAAAACAGACAACTTCAAACATTACGGATGACTGCTAGCATTATAGATGACTGCAAGCATGACAGATAACTGCAAGCAAGACATATGACTGCAAGCAAGACATATGATTGCAAGCATGACACATTACAGCAAATATAACAGACAACTTCAAACATAAAAGGTGACTGCAAGCATGACATATGACTGCAAGCATAACAGGTGACAGCAAGTATAACAGACGCGTGCATACATGGCAGATGACTGCAAACATAACATAAAACTGAAGGGATGACTATAAACATTGAGAGACGTAGACTGTTTTTTTATAAATAGTTTATTTGCCAAAGTCAGACCCGAAACTATATTATCATATCTAAGTCAATCAAGCATAACATATAACTAAAGGGACGACTACAAACATTGAGAGACGTAAACAGTCTCTATAATAGCTCCTTCAGTCATAACTGACTATGAGAATGTGCCACTGAGGTGACAGCCCTCAGCTGCTTTTAAAAATGCTGTTTTTATAAATGATTTATTTGCCACATTCAGGCCCGAAACTATACTAACCATATCATATTTAAGTCAGTCAAACATAGATATTAGTCAGTCAGGTAATAATTGCATCATTCTCATTACTTTCCTTTTTTCTCAAAATGGAGCATGGGAGCATAACTACAGCACTGGCTTTTTTGCAGGAAGCCTGGGCCAAAACATTCATGTGCTCTTAGCAGTAATCGATTCTGTAGAAATGTGTTTGACATTTAGATGATGCCAACACCATGCCCAGCCTCCTATTAGTCGCCTCTTACTGCAAATCAGAGGGACAGGTAGTTCTAATTTGTTTGTTTTCCTCAGAAACCCCAAGGAACTGCACAAGGCATGAAGTAATTACAGTGCAGCAATAGTTACACAATAGAAATGGAATCCAGTGGACTCTGACTAAGCAGTTGGATGATCTGGATTTTGCTGATGACTTGGCTCTTCTGTCCCATAACCGTAATCAGATGCAGGACAAATTGAAAACACTCGATGAGAGGTCACAGCAATTGGGTCTGAAAATACACAGGGAAAAGACAAAAATAATGAGAATAAATGCAGGTAATGATAACAGGGTTGAACTTGAAGAAACACCAATTCAAGATGTAGAATCATACACATATCTTGGCAGTAATATAGACAAAGTTGGAGGGACAGACAGCGATATCAAAATAAGAATACAAAAGGCAAGAGGAGCTTTCATTGCATTGGGAAATATATGGAGATCAAGAGAAATCGGATCCAACACGAAAATAAGAATCTTCAATTCAAATGTGAAGTCAGTCCTATTGTATGGCTCGGAGACATGGAGAACAACAAAGACAACAACCAAAAAGCTACAGACTTTCATAAATGGGTGCTTGCGTAGAATAGAGGGATTAAAATGGTATGACAAGGTTACCAACGTGGAACTGATGACAAGAACTAGACAAGTGCCAGTGGAACAAGAGATGAGAAGAAGACGATGGAGATGGATAGGACACACACTGAGGAAACCTGTTGATAGCATTACAAGGCAGTCCTTGTTCTGGAACCCCCAGGGCAAGAGAGGCAGAGGAAGACCAAGAAGTACATGGAGAAGAGAGTTGGAAACAGAGGTGAAAATGATGAGGAGAACATGGAAAGAACTTGAGATGATGGCACGGGACAGGAGGACTTGGCATGTGTTTGTTGAAGGCCTATGCTCCTTTGGGAGTGGAGGGTTATGAAATGAATGAATAGTTACTCACAATATATAGCAAATAATTTTATCAAGTAAATAACACTCTTAACCTATCAACATTGAAAGGTGATCTGTCATAATAATAATATTAGTAGCAATAATAATATTACAAATAATAATAATATTACAGATAATGCATGAATGCATGCAATAATTTCATCAAAGGTAAATTAAGGAAGCCTTGAGAGAAAGATGTAGGTTAGCCGGCTAGAACAGCCGTAGTTCATTACCTTATGCTCGCCTTATGATTATTAGTTTTAGGCAGCGTTGTTTGTATAATCTGATTGTGGGTCACAATTGTCACATAATATCTTATGTTGCGCAAGAAAAGATATTTTTATTCCTTCAAAACATAGGTGCGCAACATAAGATATTATGTGACAATTGTATATAGCATAACATTTATTACGTAATATGCAAACCATTTTTGTTTGACGCACTTTTAGAGTAGTACAGAACAGCAGTATATTAACTTCACATTGTGTCTATATTACAATGAACAGCAATAGTAATCTACAAATACAGGGTCAATCACAACGCACAGCTTCTCTGTAACCTAGTAGCAGAATCTATGTAGCAGAAGCGTATTACGCTTACTTATCATCTGTTTATTAAATGCCGGGGAGAAGTGACAACGGACTTCATTTGTTAAAGTCCTCGATGTCATCTGTATTTTTATCATTTTTATATAAAACCTTACTTCAGTTGCTTGCAACAAAAGCTGCGTGAACTACGCTTCTTAAATCCTTTGTCTTTTTAAACGCTTGATCATTCTCTTTTTTTTGTTCTGATCATGTTGGAACATACTCACCAAACTTAACCTGACTGTGTATGCCATACTTCTCTTGTATATAATATCACTACATGAATTTCTTACAAGAGAGTGAGACAAGTATACATTCTCTGAATCTCTGTCTGCAATCTCGCCTTCGGTGATTTGATTACTGTCTGTTTTTCATTCTTTTAAGACCTTTTCAGTGCGCCAGATCTTTCGCAATTCTGATAGAGATATGTAGGAATTCTTTATCCCACTTCTTCGGTACCTCAACGCTAATATTTTCACTGCCACTATGAAATATAATAACCAAAGTTACTTACGCTAACATTTTAATATGATGCATTTGACAAACATGTGTTATATTAGTTTCATATGTCCTAAACAGAAAGTATAAATTTAGTTGGCAAAAAGTAAACAACTGTTAAAAACATAGATTAAGAAAAACACTCTTCATAAACTGCTCATAAAAAATAATTATATATAACACTTCTAAGGTGCTTACATTCAGGTTTTGAACAAAGCACAATTTATTTCAAACAATCAGCATTCACCCCCCCAAAAAAAAACACACACACACACACACAAAAAGACAAAATAAACATCAGCTTTAGTCACCCTACAAACAAGTTTAACATTAGAAATAATCTGAACAAATATTACTGCAACAAAAACAGACACAACGCAACCACCGTCCTTTTCAGGGCGAACGAGGAAGAAGAAGAAGAAGAAAAAAAAAAACAATTAACAATGGTTCTTCAGCAAGCCATGCCAGATGCCTAGAGTGGCTTATAAAATAATGGTTTTATAACAGAATGATAACTGTCAGTGAAAGAAAAAGAAAAATGGTACGGGAGTTGTTGAGCACAATATGTGATGAATGAGTAACTGTTCGAAATAACTGTGTCAAAAACAAATAGTAAAAGAAGCAAGAAGAAACTTATAGGCTCGGACAACATAATACAATCGCTGATTATTAGCAATTAAGACATTTAATTATTAATATATGACTCTACAAAACTTTGTTATTCCCAAGTTATTTTTTAAACAAAAAAGAAAATCAATGTAATATTACAAACTAGTAAACGAAATATATAATGACTGACTGTGAATAGACACAAAACTTACTAATTAATACACATGCACAGATAACCACATATGAAGTTTCAATGTTGCATAAAATCATATGACATCTTAAAATAGATCGCATAAACGACTATTTAACAGGTGAAAAAAAAGATAACAAAAAAAGATACATATATAGTGCTTTAAAAAAAAAAACAGCCTTTACTTTGAAGCCAAAGCACTAAGGTATACTTCCCTTAATCCTTACAGGAATAACATCAAATATGAAATTAGTCGACACAATTTTGTCACATTCTTAGCCACAGACAGGGGGGGGGGGGGGGGGAAAAGTGGAATTATTAGCACTGTGTTTAAATTTTCAATTGTACATTGTCTGAAAAAAGGCTTAAAGACTCATGTTTTACTAATAGTAACGACAACATTGAGCAACACAGAGCAGCAGAAAACCGACATTTTATATATTGATAAGCAAGGTCTGAAGTAACATTTTATTTAAAAAAAAAAAAAAAAATAAGTATAATAGTATCATGTTAGTATTACAAAATAATATTATAGTACCAACACTAAACGTTCTGGTTAAAAATACTGTCGTTAATCGTAATGATAAATAATTTCTCTGCTTTTCTTTTGTGTCCTTCTAGGTTAACAATAGGTTTTTTTTTTTTGAATTTTTGTGTGTTGAACCATCTGTCTTTTTAAACTTTACTGTTATTATAAAGTATGCTTATTTTCCTTCATACATGTACTTATATATGTCCATGTTATATGCCTATCTTGTGAACTTGTGACATCATTCATCTCACGAAATGACCAAACCATCTTATACTTTATAAGCCTATATATATATATATATCACTTCACAGCACTACGAAATAATAATATAATAGCTGAGATAGGTTCCAAAGGGGTTCCCGGTTCACGTCCACTTTAAGCCATATTGGGAATATAGGGTTAGGTCTATATTTTGTTGACTATACGGCACACTAGAGGTGTTGTGATCAGCATCACGCCGGCCGCCTTTAACCTTCCCAGAGTTGTTCTGGTACCCAATTCATGAGGCTGGGTCGACCCCGGAGCCGTTGGCGGCCTAAAAAAAAAAAAATGCCTCCTCAACTGGGGATCGAACTATGGACCACTGATCTCGGAAGCCAGTGCACCAACCTAGGCTATAAAAGATGAATATATATATATTTGTTGCTAAAAATAAAATTTTATAATTTCTGACTATTAAGTTTAAATGTAGTTTTCATTTTGGTACTCGTTAGTTATTTCAATGATAACGTGACCAGTGGAGCATAATTACATAAGATAATGAAAATAATAGGGCACAGGTAGCTAATGTGTCCATTTTCAATAAAAATGTGTTTAAAAAAATATATATAAAGCAAGAATTATGTTTGAAATAGCTGATTGATGATGACAGAACTTACGATCAGTAAACATACTTTTATGCCACAAGTCTGCTCCGGTGCTAGCCCTTAAATGTATTGCTTTCTCTCTATCCTTCTTCTTCTTGCTCTGTCTGGAGGCCTACTTTAGATAACCAAGCACGTAACCCCAGACCTAAGGGTCTTTTCTGTTTGCACATGCGCCCTAATATAGCCGACTAGGTTGAACGGGACGCGCCTCGCCAAAACGAGGCAAAACTTTATTAAAAAAAAAAAAAAGATAACCAAGCATGACAGGCGTTTCATGACCTTTTATGTTCAATTTGTTCTTAAGAGTGATTGAAAAGTCACTCCTTATTGTTTTTATATCTTTGCTCCACTACAACTAATTTCTTTTAAACAAAGTCACATTATAACTACAGAGCTATTTGATCTGTCAAACTCACGACATCTTAGCGGGTAGTAATTTTTGCTGCCTCTTGTATTGGCCATTTTAGATCGTCTTCATTTTATTGTGTTTCTCGAAATATAAATAATAATAATAATAGTAATAATAATTTTAAGTTAGTTGCTTATCCTTTACAGGACGTGGCAATCACTCCCAGCTTTTATTGGCTGTTTGTGATTTTTCTAGGCAATTTTTACGTTCAGTAGTTTGCCATTGCTTTCTGAACGGTACGGCACTTATACCATTGTTAAAAATCCACACAAAGCGATCTGCTACCAAATCGCCTGCAGCAGGTTTCGAACCTGGTATATCTGGATTATGAAACAGCGTTCATATCCATTAGGCCACAGACGCCGACAATAATCATAAACATAATAAAAAAATAAGACGTAAAAATCAGTAGTCTAAATCATTGCTGTTTAGTTTTGTTTACATTTGGTTTATGTATAACCAATGTGCGGACATAAAAATCTAACCTTACTGCGTTAATTTTGATTCATTCTACTACTATTTTTGGCCAAACATTTTTCTGCAACACATTTTGCAGCCTAAGTTTCCGCCGCTGCGTTTTATTAAATTTGTTACATGTGCATCTACAGTTATGTAATTATAATGAACATATTGACCATTATGCAAACTTACACTGTGGAAGAAAATCTCTTTACACAACATTTAACAGCATTTCAATTAAAAAACCAAACCGCAAGAGCTTTTATATTTGGACATGCTCCATAATATAACTAGTGGACCCTGTGTCTTGGATGAAAGGGTCTGTCTCGCCAAATCAATACAAAATTTTATTTTTTTTAAATTGCACAGCGGTTACAGATAGATTGAAATGCCTGTCTTTTCTGTGACTAAATCCGTCTTTTGCTTTGACGAGATCTGATTTTGCCATTTGCATTATTCTTAGTGTAAACGTTGATACTTGAACATATCAAAAGCTGTATAGACTGGGCGGCTGTTTGTGTGACCTTTTTGAAACTCCCCAGCTGAAATGCTCAGCTTTTATCTAGAAGTGTGGTCATTCTTTCATCAGACCTATAATTGAAATATGAATAAGCCATACATTTTTTTTTCCTGTATGTTGTTCAGTTACTTGAAATTCATTCATAATGTCCTCTTATTTTCAGTGATTACGGAAGACGATGTTACCACTACAACTGACCTCCTTCCACGAAGCGAGTAAAAGGCCTGGTGCTAATGTACCAATAGTTCCTGTGGAGATTTCTTTTATCTGATGAGGTTAATTACGCAGATTAATTGTTATTCTTGCGAAGCTCCTCTTCGATTTTTAGTGCAATGCTTTGTGGGGTTGGATCACCACTAAGCAGAGCGATGGGAGGTAGTCGACACTGAAGGGAACTATAGATTTCAGTGATGACTGTCAGGGCAATAAATGAATCCATCCCTAATGTTCTAAGGTCGGAATCAGACTGGACAATTCCTAAATCTACGCCAAGAACCCGTGTGATTAAGTTTATCAAATATTTTTCTATTATTTCAAGTCTACATTCTGGGTGGGATTGCATTGCTTCTTCGAGCTGTCGTCGAATATCTTCCTTAACGTTCTCCATAGTTTGTTCAGCATCTTGCAAAGCACTTAGATTAGGGTTTTTCCACCTCTGCCAATTAAAATTGCAAGCAACGATCTGTGCCCAGTTGTACATAAGTATGGGAATAATTGCTGCATTTATTTCTTCTTCATCTAACGAGATCAGTCCATGAGATTCCAGAAGTTTAACCAAGTGTTCTTTGTTTTCTAACATACCCATTTTCAACGGTCCCCAGTTGATGCTCTGCCCTGGTAGTCCCATGTTTCTACGATAGTGAGCGAGACCATCCATAAATGCATTGGCAGCAGCATAGTTGGTTTGGCCCAAATTTCCTGTGACTGATACCACGGAAGAATGTAGAACAAAAAAGTCAAGTGACTTGAGTTTGGTCAGCTGATGAAGATTCCATGCACCAACTATTTTTGGTAACATTACCTCTTGCAAATCGTCTTGAGTCATCTCCGACAATTGTTTGTCTTGTAGCACAGCTGCCCCAAAAAATACACCGCGAAGACTAACCTCAGGGAATGTCTTCTCAATTACGTTCTTGGCTGCATCATGTTTTGTGACGTCAGCCTGACAAGCGCTAATGCAGCAATTAGTTTCTGAACATAGCTGTGCGATCTGACTATTGTTTTCTCCAGTCGCGTGCCTCCTGTTCATAATGGCAATGAACCCTGCTCCATTATGGGCGAGGAACTTTACTAAGCTCCAGCCCAGACCGGTAAGCCCACCCACAACAATATACAGGCCGTTTTTCATGAACAATTCTGTCTTGTCCACTCGGACCAGAGCTCTATCAATAGTAACTGACTGTACCTTCAGTAAGTCAGTGATATCCTCTACCGCGTTATTTGTGTCCACTGAAAGTGCCTGTACTGAGCTGAGACACTCTGAAACTCTCTCCATAATCAATGCGTTCTCGTCTATCCACCTCTTTACATCACAAACAACTGTCTCAATAGTGGAAGGATGAAATATGGCTGTTAAGTCAAGAGCAATCAATTCTACATTTGGCCTGAGAAATCCAATAAGTGATCTACCTTGGCTGTTCATCAGATTTTTTAATGTGACAAAACACTCAGAATCTGCCCAATGTTTTGCAATTATGGAAGCCAAATTTGTATCCATACGAACCAGGGAAACAACAGTCTTGTAAAAATTGCTTGTCTCATTTAATTCTTCTACTGAAACCATTTCAACAGTAATTCCTTCTGTCTCTCGCTGAGATATTATCATTTCCTTGAGAATCTCCCCAAGTTTTTCGGTGTTTGAGGACATCAAAATAGTCACCGAATTTGTAACAATTTTCTGAGACAGATACCACAGTACGACAATCCTGGTGAAGTCGCCGGGTCTATATTGTTTGAACACGGTTTTAGAGATTGTGGCGTTTGCTGGCACGTTGATTTTAGGTCCGATTGGAGATGGATAACACGTAACCACTTCACTTTGCAGCTTCTCATGAGTTTCCGACATCACGACTGTACCGCACATTTCGAGGGCGAATACAATGAACCCATTACCTAAGTATGAATCGCCCTTCTTGATCTCACTGTGTTGTATGGACATGGTAAAGAGCTTTGGATGATGGAGAGCTGTGTGCGTGACACATATAACGAAATTTGTCTTGTTCTTTCCTGTTGTGGGATTATCATAATAAACATTGAATGTATCAGCTACACGTACGGGGTTACTAGAAACCGAGACAACATTGCCAGTATGGTCACTAAAAACCTCTCTGTAAGTAGGAACAGGTATTCGTTGACCTATTTGAAGATATTGTCTGACAAATAAGGACTCTTCTGTGGCTACCCATTCGCGAATATTGTGCAAACTACAATCGCTCTGAACTGTTTCCGCAACAGACGCCATGAAATGTAGGGAGCATTTTTGTTTTGGCATATGAATGTCAATAGCAGTGACGTTTCTTGTAGAATCCTCCAGTAAAACACATCTGAACATTCCCCACACTGTCGTCATTATTGGGTTAATGCCTTCCTTGTCTGATGATGTATTTTCAACATGTACCGCCCATCTTGTAAACAGGTAGATCGGTAAAGTGAACGGATGTATGAATATCGTTCTCAGCATCATGAAAAGTTTGGTAGCCTTGAGTTGAATACTGTAGCCATCTTCCGAATCTTCGATACCGACATTGCAGTCAATGACAATACACTTGTATCTATGATCTGCTTCTTTTATTTTCATCTTTAGCTGATCTATAACATCATCACTGCTGGCATTAAAATCATATGTGATGTAGTTTTCTTGGGGGAACAGCTCTGTGGTTTCAGGAAAATGATCAGTGACAAACAGTGTATAGGGTTCCGATGTTTGCCTTTGTGTGTAGTTTGTGACTTTTGGAACCCAAGAGAAGTCACAGAGATACTCCAAACCTCGTTCCACACCTGCTGATCTACCAGAAAGAAACTTGAAGGCAAGATCTTCTAAGTCACCTATCACCTCTCCACAAAGTGTGGTTAGTTTGATGTCAAAGTACGTTGTATTGCCTGCTGTTCTTTTCAAATGTGCGTAGATATACATTTTCTCTTGGATCGTTCCGAAGATAGTCAGTTTACCAATAGAAGATGGGAAGATGTTTGTCTCTTCGGAGGTACCTGTCAAAACCACAAATGTTTGTATCATAGAATCAAGAACAGAAGGGTGGATAGTTGTTCCTGCGATCTCCGATAAAACTGCAGAAGGAACACATATTACTGCCAGGCAAGATTCATCACTTTTTTGGCAACTTTGTATAAGAGTATAATTGGGTCCGTAAAAAAACCCTAGTTTCTTCAAGTTGTCATACACTGTTTCCCGTGTCACTATTTGCGAACAGTGACTCTTAATTTGAGTGATGTTGATTGCAGATCTGGGTGATTTCACGCAGTGTGCCTTGAGCTGAATAGACGCCAATATCTTGCTTCCCTTCTTTACACTAATGTTAAAGCTCGCGAAACTTTCTCTCGTGGCTAGTGTTGATATTTGTCTGACATCTACATCCAAAAGAACAGGGTCTCTTTTTGTAAAGGGGCATGGCTCAACAAAGGTAACTGAAACAGAGTATTCAGGAGCATTCATTTCATAAGTTTGCTTTTGGACAGCAAATGCAATTTCTGTGTAAAGTGCACCAGGAACGATCAGTGTGTTAGACACGCTGTGGTCAATGATAGATGGGAACGTATGAACTGTCAGGATCACTTTGTAGCTTCTAGTGATCGACCCCTGTACATTGCTCTGTGGAACTATATCTGTGCTTGTAGCATCAACAGCGTACACAAAAGGATGTGTCATACAAGAAAACCGTACACCTGCCTGGACAAAACATGCTGCCGCTGACAGCTGCAAGCTCCTCCTGACGTCGAAGTGATAACGAGGAATCGGTGTAATGACCTCCGAATCATGAGGAAGTTTTTCCCATCGTAGCGAGCAACCTAGTCTGTACAGGCTAGTGATACCCTGTAAAAGTGTGCTCCATTCCGGCAGTTTTTCGTGCATGGATTTGATCATGTGAACATTCTTGTGATCAGGGAATATGGTATTTACATGAGACGTCATAAATGGTTTGGGGCCTACCTCAATGTAAATATTGTTCATACCTGGCTTCATGGTTTTGGTGATGGCTTCAAAAAACTTAACCGGTTGGCGCATGTTATCCACCCAGTAGTCTTTTCCCAAATTGCTGGCCACGTTTTCTCCCGTTACAGTGGAAATCATGTTAAACGTACGTGGCGAAATGCCCGTCAGGGCGTGTCTAAGTTTCTCTTTACACCCATCTACACAACAGCTGTGGTAAGCCATGGGTAATTTTAGGTCAGTCAAAACAATATCAGAACAAAGTTCTAGTTCTTTCCAAATCAGTTCAACTGTTTCTGAATACCCACTAACAACACAACATACAGAACTTATTTCTACAGACACACTGGCATTGCCGTGGTATTTGCTGACTATTTCTTTGACCTCATGTATTGGCATGTTTCTCACCATGAACATTTGACCAGGAACATCGACCTCTGCCAGAACCATGGTCCGATAATAGATTATCGTAACTGCATCCGACAAAGACAAAATGCCTGCTATGTAGGCTGCTGCTACCTCTCCTACCGAATAACCAACAATGAAGGCTGGAGTAACACCAAGACTCATCCAAATTCTTGCTAAGGCAACTTGGCAAGCAAATATTGCGACAGGCCAGTACTCTTTGTCCCTCAGATTATCTTCTTGTATCATGCGTTGTTCCAATGACCATTTGACGAGCTTACAGAGGTAGCTGTCAACTTCTTGAATTGCCTTCTTAAATTCACTACTCGCCTTCATCATCTCTCTACCCATACCGACCCAGGCCGATCCCATCCCGCTAAAAACAAAGACAATATTCTGCTGCTTGATGCTGTCTGAATCTACAGAAATGTTTGGTATGTCGTCTTTCACATGCTGAAGTAAATTATCAAGGCTTGTAGCCACTGTGGCGTAGCGCAAAGGATAATGGTTACGTCGAACAGTAGACGTGTAAGAGATGTCACAAAGATTGAGTGAGTTTATATCATTATAGTTCAGAAAATCTGCCATGCTGTCTTTTAATGAAGATGTGGTCTTCCCCGAGAAGCAGACGATGTACGTTTTCTCACAATCCACAATCTCGTCGTTTTGTGTGGGCTGAGTGTGAGCAGCAGAATGGACAATCACATGAGTATTGGTTCCACCAAACCCAAAAGAGTTTAAACATGCTGTTTTTTCCTTGTCTGGCCAGTTTGTAACTTTTACTGGGACAATAATATTTTTGAAGTTAATCTTTGGATTCGGGGTATGAAAGTGAAGAGAAGGTACAATTTTTGAATGCTTCATCATGAGAAGAATCTTGATGAGACTAGGAACTGCAGCAGCCGGTTCAAGATGACCAATGTTTGTTTTTACTGAACCAATGTAGATGCTGTGATCTGTATTCTCAAAGAAACGTCCTAAGGCACTGAGCTCCACTACATCTCCAACAGGTGTGCCAGTTCCTGTGTATGGAAAAATCATAGTGTTACATGGATGTTTAGCTAGTCTTGCATGCGTATTAATATCTCCCTTTTAAATTGTAGCCAAAAACAGCACAGGACGATTCGTCAGTTCAATAAAACATTCCGGAAGGAGAAAACTCAAAACTCTAGTTTTATATAGAAAAGGCTGAAATATGTAGTAAAATCTAATATGGGTTACAGAAACGCAGAAGAGCAGAAGAACAATAGAGAAACTTTCAAGATGATGCGTGATGCGTGAGATAATAACAGAAACCATTGAGAAATGGATTTCCTTTCCAACTTTTTAGTGTTTCATATATATATATATATATATATATATATATATATATATATATATATATATATATATATATATATATATATATATATATATATACATGGCCGTATGACCACCACCAGCCTTCATTCATGCTAGGGATCAAATACAATATAAAAGCAAACTACCATTTTGTTAGAAACGGACAATAGATAGGTAACTAAAATAAAAGAAGAAAAAAGTTAACCTCGGAAAATTAACATTAGGGGCAGGGAAAAACACGGCAAGAGCGTTAGTAATAAATGCGGGACTTGAAAACCATGGAAGGAAAAGAGCATAAAATGTTGGATACACCCTTATCTATAAATCCAGAGGGAAATGGAAAGAAATACCGCATTGAACCATGTAGTTGTGATGCATGCAAATTAAGCCAAGGAAATGGCTACTTCCAATGACTGTACATTTATGAAATTTCTTGTTGAAACTTTTGGTTGTTTTACTTTGGATAAATTTGTTGTAAACAATCAAATAAATATTCAAAACTTATACGCTGTTTTGAGGACTTTAAAGACTGAATTTTAACTGGAAGGATGTATGTTTTGATGCAAACTTAAGTGATCTATAGCTCTTCAATTAATATCTGCAGTAGAAGGATATATGGATCGAACCTACACACCCCACAATAGAGTGTGAGAAAATAACCATCTCTGGCGGGCTATAAGCCAGTAATTAAACTCAAAATCTCACGTGAACAAGAATAAATCTAATACTCCATATTACACCCCGGCCACATAGATGTAGAAATGGTGCCGTTCCCAGTCCCACAAGGAAACACTGGGTGGCACTGCTATATATATATATATATATATATATATATATATATATATATATGGAAATGCGCCCTTTATGTGACCACCCTTAGCTGCTTCCTTCCTTTTGCTTCTTTCGACGTTGTTTCCTCTCTTCTGCTTGCTGTGAGAGGTTCGTTTCACCCAATTTGAGGTTGCGCCGTGCCGTATATAGCATCGCCACTTGGTGCTATTGTGCGATTGGCAGCTTCATAAACCCAAATTGCTGGATTTATGTCCAGTTTGCTCGTGTCTCTCTCGTACACAACTTTGAGCCTCAGCTGCGGTCGTCTAATTGTTCTTTTGCCATCTGCCCGTTGTCCGCACAAGATATCTTTTGGGATACGACCATCTTTCATGCGGCTGATATTAAATACCGACGATGTGGGGTAGACGCGGTAGATAGAAAGTATTAAGCCTTCTTTCTTGCTAAGCATATGTTTTCCATGTCTCGCTGTCATATAGAAGTTTGTTGATGACGCAGGCACTATATACTGCAGCTTTGGTCTTCGTTGTGTGTTTGGAGTTTCCTCAAACATGTGTTGTGAGGCGACAGTGGTAGCTGCAGCTTTGCCAATGTGGCTGTCAGTTTCTGTTTCCGGAGAGAGTTTTTCGTTGGTGGCAGACCCCAGGTATTTGAAGTGGTGCACCACTGCCAGTTCATAGTTATCTGCACCACCACTGCACGAGCTTGTGACTGCTTTATGTGGGTTTCACACAGAGAACCAAAAACAGAGGTAGTCCCAAGTTCCATGTGGAGCAGGGAGTGGATGATGATAGAAATGATGTACATACTTATTATTTTAACCTTTTTAACTAGTGCATATGTAAATGTAAACACGTTCAATATAAATGCAATGGATGTTTTCCGCTCACTGGGATTAACTTTAATGCTCAGATAGGGTAAAGTTCTGAGGAAGATGGGATGGCGGAATGAAAAGAGAGAACACCGGACTTCGTGTCAGGAAGCCCACGTCTCAGGAGGGTATTTGTTTCTCCCTTTTTTCATGATGCTAGTTGTTGGTACCAATTGGTGGTCTATCTGTGGAACAGGTGAGTGGTATAAGTGGCCTGCAGTCAAAGCTAGACACCTACAGCAGATGGGTCTTAACAAACACTAGACCATCTTTATAATTACTCCACGATATCACGAGGAACGTGTTGCGGCCACCAGACTTGACCAGTGACGAGAGTGAACAAGTTTATAACCTGCAAGGAACAAGCATCGGCTTGAGCAAAAACCAACCGACATCATATTGTACGCATCCTGCTGTCATCTTAGAAGCTTTTTATGAAACCAATTCAGTCCCGTCACATGAAACCGTTGACCAGAAATGGACTACAAGAACAAGTCTTTACCCTAAAAACAACTGTTAGTGACTTTTCATATTCACCAAGAAATTCCAACCTATGAAAAACCACGCTCGTACAATTATATATAGGACGCTAAATTACAACACATCTTAACAGTTATATGCTAACCACTTGATACTAAAATTTAGGTCCAATATGACAAAGGTAATCTGTGCTGTAAGCATCAACATCGATGGTAAGGATTTCACGATAATAAAGAACATGTACTGGCAACAAACAGCAGCTGTAAGAATTAGCAGCCAAATAGGAACGTTTCTGCAGGTAAAAAAGGGTGTCAAACAGGGAAATATGCTGTCACCAGATGTGTTCAACCTGTACAGTGAAAGTATAATGAGATTACTGGTGGACGCATCATTGATATCCGTTGGTGGACATAATTTAAACAACTTGAGATCCGCTGATGATACAGTCTGAATAGCAAAAAGTGAGAAGAAAATGCAGGAAATGCATACCTGTCAACCTGTACGAATTGTTCGTACAATGTACGTATTTTTGATACTTTTAGCAGTGTACAGCAGTACAGACTCGTTGTACGGATTTTATCCCCCCCCCCCCCCCGCAAAAAAAAATATTTTCCAACCCAAGTTTTTTTAAAATTTTAAATCAGAAAATATTCTCTAGCCCATGCTTTTTTTTTAAACCAATGTTTTTATTTTTAATTCCGGGAATCTCTGCGTTTGTTTTTAAACTGAGGTCTCTCCCAGCAACCAATTAAATCCTTTTATACCCAACAATTCGGCAAAAACTTTGAATTCAGCCTCAAACACTTTCGGTTTTCAGCGTGACATGACGTATTTTTAAATTACCTGTTATCAACGACCACGCTTGCTTGCCAACCCACTTCGACTCCATTTTGTTTTAAAAAAAGGTAAGTACTTTTAACGTGGTTAAATATTGCTGGGTTTTCGCTTTGTTGCAATTTAATGGTTGTCTTAATCTTTCCAGTTATATCTTGCCCTTCAATATATTTCCGATAAATTGTCATAATATTCTGTGTAGGCCCTACATAACTAGAGAAAAAAGTTTCTTTGCGTTGAGTAGGCCTACTTTATTCCAGCGCTCGAGACTCGCTGCTTTATTTTTTTATAAAGTGGCGATCTATTATCAATGGTCTAGGACACTAACTTTTAAATAATAATTTTGTAAATTTTTGATATTACGTTTTTTCTTCCTAGATTTGATATTCTGTTCATAATTTGGTTACTGTTTTATTATTTGCTGTTATCTGTTTGCTTTGCTTCGTTGTATTTTGTTTTCGTTCTCGTAATCTTTCCAGTTATATTTTTATCATTTAAATATTTCCAATAAATTAATGTCATAATATTATGTGTCGTCCCTACATAACTAGAAAAAAAGTTTCTTTGCGTAAGCTTCGCTGCTTTTTTTTTTTTTCAATTAAAAAAAAAATCCACACAGACTGCAGGAGGTCCATGAATGCGGACAGACTCACTTCGTTTTTACAGTGTAAGATTAACATTGATACATGCTGTGGAGGCTTTAAGCCCACAATTGCAATTCTGCAAAGTGCTAAAAGTACGTGTTGATTATAATTTTTTTTTTTAAATAAAATTTTGGTGAGGCGGTTATATTAGGGCAGATGTCCAAATATAAAAGACCTTTAGGTCTAGATTTTTGATTATAATACAAACCACTGTGCATCGAAAGAATCGTACCTCACGATCACTAAGTTTTTTTTTATATATAAAGAACAGCATGAGACTATTAGCATGTTTTATATCACACTAATTCAAATGTGAATAGATTTGTATATGTCATTTCTCGTTTTAAAACTGTATTGTGTATAATTTATTAATATCTTTTTTGCGTAAGGATTTTTGGGTGTTTGTAAGGATTTTTATGGTCCAGCGTACAGGTTTTTGTCTCAGGAGGTTGACAGGTATGGAAATGGGTGATACAATAGTGATAGAAAGGGACAATAAAGGCCTCCGCCTTAATGACAAAAACAGAAGCATACAAATACCTGAATGATGCATATCAGAACTGAAGAGAAGAATAGCTCAGGCAAAAACAGCATTATATAAAATGAAGAGTATTTTATGCATCAATTCTTTGTCATTGGAAGTAAGAAAGAGAGTTCTTCACTGTTATATAGAACCAATCCTGACATATGGGATTGAGTCATGGCAATTAATAAACAAGCAAGGAAGGCATTAGAGGCCACAGAGATGTGGTTTTACTGAAGAATGTTAAAAATACCATGAGCAGCCAAAAAGAGTAATGAGGATGTCCTTAAAGAAGCCAATGAGCAAATGTAACTTATTTCGCAAGTTAAAAAGAAGCAATGCACTTTTATGAGCATGTTATCAGAAGAGGAAAGTTGGAATTTAAAGTAACAACAAGAAGAACAAATAGATAGGAGAAAGCAAAGAGAGAGAGAGAGAGAGAGAGAGAGAGAGAGAGAGAGAGAGAGATCGTGGCATGGAGAGAAGACAACAGCAGAAATGATACATTGTACTGGAGACAGAAAGATGTGGAGAGACATTATCTCCTACGCTTCTAGGCATGGCACTTGAAGAAGAAGAAGAAGGTGAACAAAGCCTATGCCACATGACCTACATCCACAATGTTATCATTAATTAACTCTGTATGTTTTGGTCCTATCACGTTTTATTTTTCAGCTAAAAGAAGTTGTAAATTATGTTAGAACATGGCTCGATCTAAATGTATCATCGATCAGAAGTTATGTCTTTTGTCCTACATCAAAGGGTGGACTCGGCATACCAAACCTCGTTGTACCATACCACTCTCGACATAGATCATTCAATTTAAATCTGCTGAACTGTGATAATAGCCTTGTTAAAGCAGCAGTAATGGACTCTTTAGATAAACATTTGAAACAGCGCAAAAAAGGCCAAGTAGATGACGACAGGAACAACTTTACAAGTTACACAACAAATAAAAAGAACCATCTAGTTAAAAGTTCTAAGGTAAATTCGCCAAGATCTATGTGGGTAGAACGGAACGATAAATGCGCACTCGAAGACATGATTATAAAATTACATGGCAATAGTCAGTACACTGCATATTTAAAAATAACGTACACCCGGACACAACACCCATATTGAACTATATGAGATACATTCCTCTCTCTTGTGAACTTAAGTAATTCTCCTACTTTGGTATGTTGTATTTTATTATATCGAATCAGGACATGTCAATCTACATAAAGGAGAATAACGATTTTGATATGTATGTATGTATGTATGTGTGTGTGTGTGTCTGTGCGTGCGTGCGTGTATGTATGTATGTTTGACGAAATCTGTCGTGCAACTTTTTAAACTCTCATTCACTCCGACAGTATCTCTTCATTTCTTTATTACCCAGTCATTATCACCGGTCAGCGGTAATACGTTTATCTGTTTGAGTCGCCGGCCACCTTTGATAGGAGGCGATGCTCGTTTAATACAATATGGTCTAGTACGAGGATGAATCTTCTTCTTTTTCTTTGATCCTTAGCCGCCGATCGTAAAAGCAGTCAGTGGCCATCACGACTGGTGGCGTCTTGTAGGGCAACAATAAATTGATTCCACTTTGTTCGGTCGGTGACCATTCTTCGTACAGTGCTTGTGCTGTACTGAGAGGACTTCCAGATGTTGTTTGGATTAAAAAAAAGCTGTTCTTGCTTTGTTCATTCTGTTGTTGATGTCTTTGCTTGCTCCGGCATCTGGTGTTACTATGCAGTCTAGGTATGTGAAGGTGTCTGCTCCAATTGCTGATTCCTTACTGATTTGGGCTCAGGGTTGCTCACATTGAGCGTCATGATCTCTGTCTTCTTTAGATTGATGTTCAAGCCAACCTGCTGGCTATACTTATTAAGTCTATCCGTTTTTTTCCTGGATGTGTTGATGTGAATGTACTGGTAGTGCAATGTCATCTGCATATTCCAGATCGTCCAATGTAGAAAATGTAGTCCATCGTATTCCCCTTGGACTGCCTTCTGTTGTCTGGTGCATCACCCAGTCTATGACTGTTAAAAATAGAGTGGTTAATAAGGGGCATCCCTGTCGTACTCCGGTCTTCACCTCAAAGGTTAAGTTGCTCTGCCCGACGCTACACGTAAAGTTGGTATAGAGGCTTTTTATGATTGACACTATGCAGCTTGGAATTCCATAAGCCCTCAGTATTTTCCATTAACTGTCCCTATGTATGCTGTGAAAAGCCTTTTCAAAATCAACGAAATTAATGTACAGCTATCTTTGCCATTCTAAGCACTGTCTGCTTTAGTCTGACCCCTGCCCACGCAAACCTGTCCAGTTTGGTAGAACCTTTCATGAGTAAAACTCCAGCTGGCATAGCTCTGGGGGTAATCAGAGTACGCAAGCTGCCATACCTCGACAAGGTATTGACACCGGTGAAGGCAGACGAAGATGAATGGAAGCCAATTGTCTGTCTGAGCGAGACGTATGATGTGTACGAAAACACAGGTGATATGAGATAATAGCTTTGGCCGGGCAATTCCTGTGAGATTATTACAGAAAATGTGTCTGGGTAAACAATCTTGACGGAAGGCATTTAGAAAGGTAATCAGTTCACACATTTGTTTGTGAGAGTGCGCAAGATGCCACCAGAAATATTACGGCATATTAGATAGAGGTCACGCGTTTGGAATTTAAAATTTAATATTTAAAACACGCAGGGGAGACTATGAATTAAAGCACCCCAACCCACATAGTGCAAAAGAGCTCACGATTGGATTGAAGTGAGAGCCGGAATTAACATTGAATATCTTTGGAAATTTCGGCGGCAGTAACATCTGTGATTTGAACTGAGAAGTGGGAAATATAATCTATCAAAACTCAGAGACTCAGACCAGACAGCTTTGCAACTTCAAACGAGCAGCTCCCAACAAAGCCAAAAAGAGATGGATCGGACCTAGAATTCCATACTTATAAGTGACAGATCGAAGTATTTGGGAAACTTAAAACCTTAAAAAGTAAGCCCGCCCTTATAAATACAGAGACTTAAAAACTTAAGGGAGAAGGACTTTAAATACCAAGACTGGGACCCTACGGAATTGGATCACCTGTCATAAGAGAAACTTTCCCAGACCAAGTGTTTCGCGGATTCACCCGTCATAACAAGGGATACAAAATGTCCATACCAAGTGATTCAAGAGCATATAACCTAAATTGCTCGTGTCTATTTTACCCTGCGCGAGGAGATTGTGTTTTCCCAAAACTTTGGGGTAAGTGTAACAATTATTTTACAAATGTAAATTTAACATGTTTTCTTGCTATGTGGTTATATATGAGGCTTGCAACCTCAACATACGAAACTAGTATATTCGTAAACCACTACAGCAAGCACCGTTGATTTCTTCTAGCTAGTCGTGCGGAAAACCAACAGCAGAGGTGACCCCAGATTCCGAATGGAGCAGTGATGACTGATGATTACGTGAGATATATGCACTTTGCGTAACTCCTCATTATTCGCGCTGTCCAGACACATTTTGTTAATTAAATTCATCTTTTGTGAGCTATATATGCACTTTGTTAACTGCATTTGAACGTCGACCATGCACTCGAGACCTCATTTAGTGTTCGCGCTGCTCCTGAGCCGACCCAGACAATGGGTACATCGGCGAGTATTTTGAATGGCCAGTTAATACTCACCAGAGGGACATAAAAAATAATGACCTGAATTTTATTCATCTTCCCTTGTTTTACTGTGTACTCTGGAATTTTATTCTCATGAGAGATTAACTTTGGTGGGTGGACAGCGAGAATGCGCCTGTTAATTGGCAGTCCACAAATGTACTTAGCAGAGGCATTGGTTTTCCTATGTTTCCAAAAGTTCGTGATTACAAGCTATTAGATGGTTCGAAGTACTGAAGTTACTACGCCACTCGAATGAGAGAAGTACACTCATTACCAAGAAGTGTCGAAAACTACAGCTGCAGGACTCCCTAATATCAGTTAAGTGCTTATTAAAGGCACCAGCAAAAAGACATAATTATCTGACTATTTCCTCACCCTAAATCTCCGTGAAGAGAAAATATGATTCCAATATAAAAGTCACCAGCATTTTACATATTTTAAACTGTTAATATTAATTGATTATTAAAGTAGAAACATGTTATTTTTAAACTAAACAAACATAGTTGATTCAGTTATTACATGTATGAAAGCAAACGTATGAGCCAGAATATTTCATATATATATATATATATATATATATATATATATATATATATATATATATATATATATATATATATATATATATATACTATATATATATATATATATATATATATATATATATATATATATATATATATATATATATATATATATATATATATATATATATAATATATATATATATATATATATATATATATATATATATAAGCTTGTATGTTATATAGTGCTGTATATATTTAATTTTCATTTATATATATATATAGTATATATATATATATAGTCACACATTTACTCTAAACAGAGCTATACCATTATAAGAGGAAGTTCGCTGAATTAACTCAGCTGGGGTCTAAAACGGGCTAAAAACCATTGCTTAAATCCTTCACAAAAGGCGACGGACATATATAAGTTAATCATTGCTCAGCATGGTTCTTGACTTCTGAATTATCTTGTGAATACTCCCTTAGGACAGAAGCTTTATTACACTTCTATCTTCATCTCTGCCAAGAGTAATCTTGTGCAAAGGTAGACACCTTTGACGATCCATTTAGATACTCTTGAGTTGTGGCCACTGTTGGACCACTACGGCAAAGCAGGGGAGGCAAGCCGTGACAGTATGCATGTATGTATGCATGCATGCATCTATGTATGTATGTATGTATGTATGTATGTATGTATGTATGTATGTATGTATGTATGTATGTATGTATCTATGTATGTATGTATCTATGTATGTATGCGTGTATGTATGTATGCGTGTATGTATATATGTGGTCTCAGCCCTCATTAACGCTGTATGAATTTATGTATATTTACTTAATGTAAATTATAATGATTCTTCTATTTACCATGTTGTACTTTATTATATGATTTCAGTACGTATTAATTTTTTTTTCTGGGGAATAAAGATTCTGATATGTTGCCAAGATGGCGACATGGTAGGCAGCACGGTTGTGCTTGTAACGGGTTGTCTCCCATTTTATATGCAGTGATGGTCCTACAATGGCCAAAGCCTAGAGTATCTAATGTGCGTCTTCAAATGTATCTGCATTCGCACAAGATTACTCTTGTCAGAGATACAGATAGAAGGATGATGATGCTTCTACCTTGAGGGCGGGTTCACAAGATATTTCAGAAGTCAAGAACAATGCTGAATGTGTCTTAGCAATGTTAACGTTTTATCTGCCCATAAACGTTTGTGAAGAAGTATTATATAATTTACTTTAGCTCGTTCACGACCCCAACTGAATTAACAGTGAGATTCGTATTATTATTTGGCTCTATAGATATAAATATAGTTATGTTAAGGATGCTGATTTATTCGTGTGCACTTCTCTCTCTGTAATAACTAAATCAACTATGAATTTGTAAAAAAAATCAACATATAACAAATTTAATGATCACTTACTTTGGAATGTAAATAAATCTGAACTGGTGATTACTAAAAAATGGGTTTCGTCAAAGAAACTGATATAGGCTTTAGGAAGCTTAGTTGTGGAATATAGATCAATAATTTCTGTTGTGTTGGTCTGCTAAAAATCCACTTAACTTCCAAACTGCTGGAGTATTGATGCTAATGTTTCCGTCAGTTCTTCTCTGTGGCGAGGGCACTTCTCCTGGTCAAGGCAGGTATCTTCACAACCCGTTGAATCTAGGTTTCCCGTGTCGATCGCAAGATTTGAACCACAGAACAGCAGTACAGCTGGTATCGTAGAATCGTACCTCAGATTGTCTCGGAAACTCGTACCACAAATACAAACTAGTTGGGAAGAATGGTCTTGGCACTTGATAAAGATGACCGGAACACGCGTCAGGGGTATAATTTCTAGTATAGTATTAAAAGGCGGAGTTTCCTTATTGTATTATTCAAAAGATGCTCCAATACTTGTTTTCCGTTCCTATAAGTTCAGAATCCTAACTTCTACTCTTTCCTGGCTTCAGTCCCTGCTGTCTACTTTGACGATTCTGGAATGTTCTGTTGTAAGTCTAAAATGTTCTACGTTATATTGCAGTTTTCCTGCCCACTCTCACACCTGGCGTTTCCGACAAAACTTCCAATCAACGTGAATGTATATTAGCCTCTAAACTGCTAAGCCAATAGCATTTGACAGTGCATGTTATGACAAGTTTCTTTATATAATTTTCTGCATGACTAGTGCATTTGTAAAATTCAAACGGTCAATTTTCCGAATAAGGAGTTGCTATATCAGTCTATTCTCGGTAATTTTTACATTCGCAATCTCCCTGCAACATCTTGGTCAACTAAGTCTGTCCAGAAGTTTCTTACATCACTCGTGTGTCTAATCTGTCACCAGTTCGATAATTGAC
The DNA here is from genome assembly GCA_024509875.1 of Oreohelix idahoensis. NCBI lineage: Eukaryota > Metazoa > Mollusca > Gastropoda > Stylommatophora > Oreohelicidae > Oreohelix > Oreohelix idahoensis. The sequence continues at coordinate 540,462 of JAMPIV010002849.1, forward strand.
CGGCACTCCCTGTGCAAACAAACACTCGGTCACTACATAAAAATGATGTTGCCAGTCAATCTGGTCTGATTTGTATCAAACTCTCAGGTAAACAAACACGACACAAATGAATGGAAGATGTGTAAACAGTGACTCAAAAATACCAAATACTGTCGGAAGGTAGGAAAATAGAATGTGCCGACAATCGAATTGTTCACATAATTAGTACGCACAATACAGGTAGTTCAATACTGTTGGACAGGAAAAGAGAGCGAACAAAATTATGTCAGTGCTGTGCTTCTCATTTCGACTTATTGGATACTGCTTCCGTCATTACAATCGTCGTTATATCGAAAACGTGTGTTATGGATTTACAACTTGCTGGACTATTTTGTAAGTTAAAGTTTCCACAGAAGGAAGCACTAAAAACCGGTAAAATTAAGTTCGATTGCGAGAGGAGTCCTCTTTTTACAATTGCTAATACGAACCAAGATGGTGACTCACTGAATACTAATTACGGGATTCCTTTTCAAACGACCACGGAAACTTGCAAAGATTTAATAAGAGTTGAAGCTACGTTTAGACAGTCCAGATCAACACGGCCTATTAATTTTAAATCGTTTAATAAACATGCAAATCCGTTGTGGTGGCTACGATTAATTCATTCCACACTGTGCAGTTTATTTTACAACAACGACAACAGCTTCAAAGTAACAAGACCTGGCTATTTAGCATTCAGTTATTTTTTTGGAACTTTTTCAAGAGTATTTTGTGGAAGTTCCCTTTTACAACGCCTGAGGAAACAACAAGCAGACGCAGAGAAGAGGTGAATCAAGGGCAAAACGTAAATGTTTTATTGAACGAGCTCTATTTAAAAAAAAAAAAATCAGAAATGCAACCCGTCCATGTTTAATACCAAACACGATAAACAGTAATATCCATGATACTGAGAGAGTGTCACGAGAACTCCTCCATTTGCTGGAACCAGATCAAAGTAAAGCTAGCAGAATTATAGGGAATAACAACAAACTGTCGACTACTACTTGTAATAAAGACATAAATACTATTGAAACGTACTTTGGAACGTTGCCAGCTCAATTTCCATACTATTGCAATTGAACCACCATAAGAGAAGGACGTAGTCACCACAAAGCCCCATGGAAAGTACTCAATGAGCCATTTACATTAGATGGAATCATGTCATTTATAAATATACTGTCTAGCAAAAAATCAGTACGCGCAAATAGGGTGGAGTAACGTACGATACAGTTAAAGAACAAGCAAAGAAATTCATCCCGGTTTTTACAATTATATTCAATGTGTGCTTATTCAACCAACGTGTGCCGCCAGATTGGAAACATGGTGTGATAATCCTTGTACCCAAGAACAATGGAAATGAAAATAACGTTGAAGGCAAGGTGACTAATATAAGGTTTTACTTTGGGGCTAACAACATAACCATATAAACACATAGGCACAGAGATGACCACTACAATAGCATGTGGCTGCTTTGTGCAGGCTTCCTGTGGATTCAGCTGTAGTTACGAATACGAGTCTGTTTTGTAAGAAGTGTGAAGGAAAATGATGATTAAATCAATCAATCAATACCCTTTAGCTCCCCATGGAGCATAGGCCTTCAACAAACACATACCAAGTCCTCCTGTTACGTTCCATCCGCTCAAGTCCTTTCCATGTTTTCTTCATCATTTTCCCTTCTGTATCTAGTTCTTTTCTCCGTGTGTTTTTTTTTTTGGTCTACCTCTGACGCTCTTTCTTTGGGGATGATTAAATAGGAGGAGATATTTTCTTTTCAAAATACCCATGTCTTTAAACGTTCTATAGTTAGTTGCTTATCCTTTACAGGACGTGGCAATCAACCCCAGCTTTTATTGGCTGTTTGTGATTTTTCTAGGCAATTTTTTCATTCAGTAGTTTGCCATTGCTTTCTGAACGGTACGGCGCTTATACCATTGTTAAAAATCCACACAAAGCGATTTGCTTCCAAACCGCCTGCAGCAGGTTTCGAACCTGGTATATCTGGATTATGAAACTGCGTTCATATCCATTAGGCCACAGACGCCGACAAACGTTCTATACGATATAAAAATAAAAATAGATCGTTTTCTGATGACTCAAAGTCTGAGTGTAGACAACGTTATTTTCTCAATTGAATAACATTTGACGCAAACAAAAAGTCCCGAGAACTCTCCTTTTCATTCATTGTATTGATATCAGCAGTGACTACAACACACAAAAGCCAGATCCAAACCTCAGAAATGAGGTATCGGAGAAAGGTGGTTGAACTAACAGGAAGAGACATGGTCTGCAAATAGACGATACGCCAAGGCCTACAAATCCAACCCCTGCAGACCCAAGTTGAACAGTCCCAACTACGATGGTTTGGCCATTTATGCAGAATGGGAGGAGATCGGCTACCACGACAAGGCTGGGAAACTACGAACCAGGAATCCAGACCAGCAGGACGACCCAGAGTTTGCCGGGAGGACAATATTAGACAATCTCTGAAGGATCGAGGACTAGAACAGAACCACGAAAGGAGGAAGACAACAGATAGGATAGTTTGTTACTCTCTCTTCCAAACCTCTACACCTCACGGTAGAAGAGGAACAATTAAGTAACTTAGTTTTGATATCAAATTAGACACAATGTGATGTTTTATACTCACCGTGAGCTTCAATGTAAGTAATTTCATTTGGGTTTACATTTGCTTTTTTGAAGACTTGTTCCATCAGTCTGAACTGTTGCTCCTCTGAGGGTGCGGAAATTGGAGTGACAGACCGGCCATCTTGATTCCAACCAGTGTGAATAGTAGCCCAAATTTTGTTTCCACATTTTTCGGCCTGTAGGTGTTTCAGATAGAAAATAAATGTGAATATCGCAAGAAAACTGCATTAAGCACAGCAGTTCCTCCTGACTTACACACCATTGCAACTGCCGTATTCTGTTTAACTTAAAATTTTACAGAAAATATGCAACTTTTCACAGTTGAGTTACTAAACAGTATGACAAAAAAAATTACAATCGTCTGGGGAATTAGACAAACAAAATTGCTTATATTGGTATTAAAATATGTTAAGAGAAAAGAAATCAGCAACGCTGAGATAAATAATGTAGAAAAGCAGAGGAGCAAAGTCTAGTTAGACTGCAAGCTCCTGGATACAAATGGTATCCACAAATTCCACAATGGAATTAAAACAGGACCAGGTTAAACAGTGCACAGAAAATTAAAGAATCCCTAAACAGTAACTCACTATTAACTTGAGTACAGCAGCTGAAGGTTAAAACTAAATGGGATAGAAGATAATAATACAGTGTTGATAAGTGCAAATACAGCACAGGTTTGCGCTGAACAGAAATCAAAGTCTTACAATACGTTAATAATAAAAATAAATTTACAGATTTGCGTACCCAAACCCTGATAGGCGGAAACACAGTAAGGGTTGCGTTACACACCCATTGAGGCACATTGAGAATACGGTGTTAGGCCTATATTTTCTTGACCATCGACACACTAGAGGTTATGTGGTCAGCGTCACACCAGCAGCCTTTAACCTTCCCAGAGCTGCTCTGGTACCCAATTCTTGAGGCTGGGTCGACGCCGGAGCCGTTTGCGGTCTAAAAAACATCCCACCGCAATCATCATCATTCCTTTTCGTCCCTTTTGGAACCTAGGGCACAAACAGTTAAAGATATGACATCACTGATATAAGAGGCCACGCGTGTATATTAAATTTAATATTTTAATCACGCGAGGGGATATTTAAAACGTCCCCACCCAAACAGTGCTAGATAGATTTGCTTGGTTCGCCAGAATCTACAATGAATTTGGTTGGAACATTCAGCAGGAAACCCAGTTGGATTTGAACTTGAAAATGAGAGATATAATCTAACAAACTCGGACTCACAGCACCCACACAGACTGCATCGCAACGTCAACTAAGCATCTCCTAAAAGCCAGAGGGAAAAGGATAGGACTTATAATTGCACGACTATAATTACCAGATCGAGTATTTGGCAACTTTGGAGTTCACAAGTAAACCCGCAATTGTAATACAAGACTGGAAGCTTGGGAATTTTATCACAAGTCATAGAGGAATTATACAACTGTTGTCCCAGGCCAGAAATTTGCAGAACACCAGCCGTCAGAGGAATTAACTATAATTTTCCAGACCAAGTCATAGAGGAATTATACAACAGTTTTCCCAGGCCAGGAACTTGAAGAACACCAACCGTCAGAGGATTAACTCTAATTTCCAGATCTACGTGATTTGAAGCTTCTAATACAGAGCTGTGTCCATCCTAAAGCTGCGCAAGGAGAGTTATAGATTCCCAATTTTGAGGTAAGTGTAAACAATTTATTTACTAATGTAAATTCTACAGGTTTCTTGCTAAGCGGTTATATATGAGGCTGGCAACCTCAACATGCGAAAATAGTATATGCATGAATCACTACTGCAAGAGCTGGTGATTGTTTCTCACTAGTTGTGCGGGAAACCCGACAGCAGAGCGACCCCAGACTCCGACGAGTAATGAGTGATGACTACATCACATGTGCCTAAGGTGTAACGTACTATCATGTGAGATTTATGTACCTTTTTTAAATGTAATTCAGGCAAATCATTATTCTTGCACTCCAGACGCAGTTTCCTAGTTAATACCCAGAAGGATATTGGTGAATTTTCATCATATTCCCTGAGTTACACTGTGTACTCGGGAATTTAATTCTTCGGAGGGGTTAATATTGGTGGGTAGAGCGCATGAAACTGGGCCTGTTAGTTTGCGGAGAACAAATGTACTCAGCAGAAGGCATTTGTTTCTTTCTATTTGTCACAATTCGTGGTTACAATCCATCAGACTTAAGTACTGAAGTTCCTACGCCACAAGTGTGAGAGAAGAGTATCAACACTAACCGCCTACAGTGTACGAGTTATGTGGAGAAATGTACTCATCACCAAAAAGAAGTGACAGAAAAAGAAGTGGAGCTAAGTTTTTGTTTAACAGTCTACAGCAAAAATCAAAGACATTTTTAACGCCCCGACCAAACCTCTAGGATGAAAAATTTATATAACTTTCACCCCATTTTATCCTTATTTTAACTTGTTGAACTAATTGACTATTAAGTTTGTTGTATGTTTTTTTAAAACTAAACAATAATTGTTGATTCAGTTTATATGTACGAAAACCAACGTATGAGCCAGTCTTTCTTGATAAATACACACTGTCGCAAAATTGGTTTCAAGTCATTGCAAACGTGTTCAGGTAGATTTATAAACCCGTCAACGATCGATTGGCCGCTTTCAAAATGGCGGCGTATCAGCGAAATGTGTATCAGACAGAGAAAATTGCCAAGGATAAATAAAAGCAGAAGGGAATCAGTATGAAAAGGATTTTACATTTTAGTACAGGAAAGGATTGTGTATAACTGTATATAAGAAGGAACGGTAGGAAGTTCTCATTTACGGAGATATATGCGTATTTCGGCTGCCCACAGTTACGCGGAAAAGCATGTAAACCCACTTCTGTTCTAAATATTAAAATCAACAAATAACAGTTTGGGAAATTACATGGATAGGAAGGTAGAGAATTATCAACTGTATAAAACTAGATAAGATGGAAAAATATGGATATTATATATGCCGAGAATGAGAAAGGCAAAATTTCAGTCGACGCACAGATCGGCTGAAATCGCTGTTCGGGAAGGATTTTTCAGGCCTAGGTTTAAGCTGTGACGTCAGTACCCTCCGATACGTCCGCGCTATACGTATATAAAGCGTATCTGTAAACTGAGACACAGACACATCGAAAGAGGTTTGAGACAAACTGGAGGCAGAGTTTCGCCACTACCCATGAATTGTGAGCGGATCGCCAGAAACAAGTTTCAGTCAGTATCTGGAGTCAGAGAGTTCCATGAAATAACTCAAACCAGACTGTCCAGTATCAGAAGCCTGTGTCGTTCATCAGAGGCAATCCCACAAAAGTGCAGGACCCCAAAGAGTGAACTTCAACTGGTCATTGGCATCCCTACAGATGGGCCTACCAAGTGTGATATCAGCAAAGGACAGTTCAGTGTCAGCAGTATCAAGTTGAACAGATAAGTGTCACTTAGGACACTGACCACCAATATATATGTGTAGTGAAATTGACAGAGATACAACGGTAAAATATCTCCAAAGATAACATTTAAGGATAAAAACATAATGCGTAGGCTGCGAATAGTACATGATCGCCTAGACCGCGGGTCATCATCCTCCATAATAATTGACTTGCTAGACAGGAGGGGAACGGCGGATCAAAAAGGAAAAAAATATGACTGGAAAGATTGCGTGAGACTGGAAAGGCTAAGGAGACGCAATTGGGGGGGAAACGGAGAAAAGTCACGTTTCCCAAGTTGACATAAAAAGTAAGCAACTCGACAGAAGGGACCATAGATATGTTACGCCACAGTCATTTGTTGGACGCTTTTGCGCGATACCAAGGCCTTGATTTGAATTCAGCGGCTAAACGCAGATGTTAGGAATATTACAAAAATTAAAAAGTACTTTTTTCTTAATATTAATGTTAGGAATATAAAAATTAGCTGGCCGGATGGCCTATTCTGAGCAGTGAACTAATATGTTCTTAATTTTACAGACGGATAGATAATATTGAAGATAATGACAAAAGACAGTGTTGTTCACATCATCGACAGACTGTATTGAATCTAAAAGTGTCGCTAATTGCACAAAAAAACACGACCTCGAGTCGCAGGTGTTCAAATCTACGTAGTATGGAAGAGAAGGGATATTTGTGGTGGCTGTGTCTAAATATAACTTTTAACGAAAAAATTTTGGAGGGGAGAGAAAGGTTGGTTCAAAAATCAAGTACATTTTGTAGAAACACAAGTAGAGACGGACAGACTAACAGATAACCATCCATACTTGACTGAAGCATGACTGAAATGACTTTAGTGTAGGAAATTTGAAATTCAAATAAACCTAGGCAGTGATTGGCCACAGACAAGCATATTGTCGGCGCTTAGACGCGGATTTGGGGTCATTTCTCAATAGTTGTTCAGTGATAGACACAGATTTTAAAGTGTGGTGATTTCCATATGAAAGAAAGTGTAATAAATTTAGGGACGCCATACTATAGCCAGCAGCTCAGCTGAGTTTTGCTAGCAATTCTATGTTATTTATTCATAATCTGGTAAGATTGAAATTATTTCCTTATATATTTTGAATATTGTTTCATGTTCGAGTGATTTGATACTGCCATATCGAAATCTAGCCTTACAAACAAGTAGGGATTTGCTCTAGACCCCCCCGCCCTAGTCAGGGTCTAGGGACCAACAATGTACATAAACTCCAGCAAGGATTATGCAAGACAGATCAAGTGTTGAGAATAATGAAACATATTACCTATCCTCTTTTAGGGCAGAAAACTAATAAATATTTTTCAGAATCTATAGTCTGGGAGGATCTATCTGATGTAAAACCACCATGGTAAATGTGCTGTTTGGTCAGAGAGATCTGACCTGTCTGTATGATGTGGTTGTTGTGTCAGTGTTGTGTCCAGACGTGGGTAGAGAATAGATTTTGACACATGGCCCATACTTTGATTGCAGAGCTGTGAGTTTCTGTTGTCAACAAAGCAGTGACTATTCAGTTGGTGACTTTACTCGAGTGTATCTGTGCAGTACTTGTGACAGAGACCACCATTATTGCCCGCCAGCACGGAGAGGTGGGACCACCTGATTTCAGCACCAGAGCTACAACGACAAGATGAGTGAGCCTCTGGTCTGCTGGACATTCACCAACGCTGTGTAGTTACTAATACCCTCATAAAAATTCCCACCATTTTCTGGACACTGTGTAGTCAATATAGACAGGTGTGATGAGGCCACCCCAACAGCACAAACATTAAATATCCTCCCAAGTAGATGACTACTAGAACATTTTAATAAAACTAACTAGTATAGTACATATATATGTACACTATTGCATTTATGATATAATATTCCATGCATTTCTTTCATAATCTCTAAATCTTTTTAAGTTCTGGTCAACCTAAAAAATTGATCCAGAACAAAATAAATGTAATATAATTTTATCAAAAAATTTACACACGTGAGTTAGTTCAGTGTATTTTAACATTTATTAATATTATTAGTCTTGTTAAATATCTGTGGGTATATCTATAACCTATTACACCACACTACATATCATAACCCTAGACACTTTACGTAGCCACATTCATTAAAAAAAATTAAGTGTGAGGTCGTAGTGGTAGCAAGAAAGGCCTTCTGACAATTCACAACTACATTTTATCTCAGGAGCCTTCACAGCTGGCCTCATACAATTACATTTAGTAATATCACCATCATACAATACCATCAACACCACTACATAAATTGGGGTCTTGTCCAGGGATAATTAGCCCAACAGTAATATTAGGATCTCCTGGTGGGAGAAATAAAAGTAGGGAAATAAATTGTAAAATTCCCTTTAAAATTAAAAGTGTCCCTACAGATAAAAGTTGGTGAATCTTCACAGCCAGTAATAATTAATTAGTTAACTGGTTAGTTAGAATTGGTTAGACTATAGTCATAAGAAGTACTTAGTGTATTTACTGGTTAGAGATTTATCTTGTATATTATTATATTGTCTAAAAAGTATGGCGGAGCTGGCAAAATTTAGATCAGCTGCTGTGCTCACCGCGAAGGAGATGGGAATGGATGGTCAAATTTTAATTCAATACGTAACGGCTGAATGTGATAAATATATTGAACGGGAAGAAAGGAGATTAGAAAAAGAGGCTGAAAGAAAATTGGAGTCTGACAGGTTGGTTGAAGAGAAGAAGTTAGAGGCTGAGACTAAGAGGTTGCAGATTGAGGCTGACAAAGAGGCAAAGGCATTGGAGGCAGAAGAAAAACGACAGCAAAGGGAGGCAGAAGAAAAACGACAGCAAAGGGAGGCAGAAGAAAAAAGGTTGACTGCCGAAAGGGAGGCAGAAGATAGAAGGTTGCAACGGGAGCACGAATTACGACTAAGGGAGCTGGAATTACAAGGCCAGGCTCCTGAAAATGGTGCCAGCCCTTTTGCCTCAGATGCTACGCCCAGTCTGGGAGCCTCAAACTCAGCTATGGGGTTTCATTTAGACCATTTTGTTGAAAAAGACGATGACATAGAGGGGTACCTAGGACGTTTTGAGTTATTAGCTACTACATATGGGTTAGAGAGAGAGAGGTGGAGCTTAAAGCTATCACAGGGATTGAGAGGTACTTCTTATGAAGTATTTGCCAAAATGAACAGGGAAGACCAAGACAATTATGACATGTTAAAGCAGGCTTTGTTATTAAGGTACGAGAAGAATGGTGAATTTTATCGTAAGAAATTTAGAAATGCTAAACTGTTGTCTGGGGAGACATACCACCAATTCTCTGCTAGACTAGAAACCTATTTGGAGAAATGGACGGCTCTGGGGAAGACCCAAGATCTTAAAGAAATGATCATGATTGAGCAATTGAGAGAGTCCATGGCTCCAGACATGAGAAAATTTCTCATGGAACAAGGTGCAGAGAAGTTGGGGGAAATTTTAAATGTTGCTGAGAGGTATCAGGCAGCCCAGGCAGAGGTAAGTGGTGCTAAAAAGAAGCACATAGACAATTTTAAAGCTCCACAGCAATTTAATAAATTTGATAATAGAGAGCAGGGAAATAAAGGTAGGACAAACTTTGAGCGGCCAAGAAATGACTATCGCGACAGAAACTCACAGTTCAATGACCAAAAGTTCAATGAAAGAAAACCGTTGAACCAAGGAAAAAGATGGTGTAAATGGTGCAAGAAGGATAACCATAACACCGAATTTTGTAGAAGGAAACCTTCAAACATTGCTGCAATGAAGTCGGGGACGCAAAGATTAAAGGTTAATCCTAAGGGACAACAGGAACCTTATCACCCCCCAGTTTGTGAGGATGTTATTTGTAATGGGGTCACCATAAGGTGCCTTTATGATACAGGTTTGGATTATGATTCAGTTGTGAAGTCTAGCCTAGTGGACCCAAGTCAGTATACCACAGAAACAGTGGAAATACAAGGGGCGACTAAGGACATACCACTCATGACACTTCCCATCGCAAGGATAACGGTGAAAACTCGCTATGTGGAAGGAGAAATCAGAGCAGCAGTGATAGATGAACCAATCTACCCTCTGATATTGGGGTGTAGATACGTCTTCTTGGGGAACCCCGAGAAACCTGTGATCATGGCGACAGTGCAGACCAGGTCACAGAAGAAGGAGGAAGAAGGTGAACCTATAAATGCTCATCCAGAGGAGATGAGGAAGGCGCAGGCTGAGGATAGGACACTCAAGCCCTGTTTTAAAAAATTGCCCAAATGCCACACACCTCCGAGCAAGGGGGAATATTTCATGAAGAACAAACTATTATACAGGAAGACAGGAACTAGATCCAGTGGTCACGGACAGTTGGTTCTTCCCAAGATATATAGGGCAAATTTGATAAGGAGCTTACATGTTGGAAAAGATGGTGACCATGAAAAAGTCGGTACCATCTGCCAAAAAAATTGCTCGAAAATACTATTGGCCCGACGTAAATGTCGATATTGAGAACTTTGTAGAAGCATGTGGCATATTTCATGAGGGAACACCCACAAAGGGAAAATATGTGCAGGACCTAGAAACGCCACGGGGCAAAATTAGGCCTGGAGGGAAAACAAATTATACTCAGGTAGACAAAGTGGAATGGGAGCCCCCTTTTCACACCCAGTCTTCACTTGAATGGATTAACATGGCCACTATGCGAAGAGTACAAAGAAGAAATTTTACCCAGAATAAGATGACAATCCCTCGGTCAGACTTCTATAAACTGGAAGAACAGAAAAGAGAGCGAAGATCTCTCATAAGCAATCTAAAGTGGGAAGATAAACCCAAGAAAAAAATTGGTAGTGGTCGATTTGTGAGTGATGATTCTAGGAAGAAAAGTCCTCACTATAGGGCTTCTAATGGACGGGACCAGACGGGTTCCATGAAAAATAAGTATGATAAATTAAAGATCCAGATGTAATTTTATTAAGGACCTGGACAGATGAGAAGGCGGAAGAGACTGTTACCTCATCTTATCAATATGTGAACGAACTGACCAATCGTTTGAAAGCTGGATGGAAACTGGCAAATGATAATTTGAAACAAGCCAGGAAGAAACATGCAGCATATTTTAATAGGAAGGCAAAGGACAGGGAACTGGCAGTCGGAGAGAAGGTGCTGCTTCTACAACCCGGAAGCCAGAATAAATTACAAATTGGTTGGCAAGGTCCATATACGGTTCTAGAGAAGGTGTCTAGAACAAACTATAAAATTGACAAAAAGGGGAAGGAAAAAGTTTATCATGTAAACCTGTTAAAGAAGTATCTGGACAGACCACTCCAGGAAAGCACCCCCTTATTGACCTTAGCTATTGCAACCCAGATGCAAAAAGAACCACTCACCTCACATGAATACCCATTACATCCTTGTGAAACCGCAGCACAGGTAAAAGTCAGTAAGCACCTGACTAAAAACCAGAGGGAGAGAGTTCAACAGGTTCTGGAGGAACATACAGATGTATTAACAGATAAACCAGGCCATACAAATTTGCTACAGTATGACATGAAACTGGTAGACTCAAACCCAATCTGTATGAGAGCCTATTCTATTCCGTTCGCGAAGGAGAAGGCATTGAAGGAAGAAATAGAGTATTTGTTGAAGGAGGGGATTATTTCGCACAGTGAATCATCTTTTAGTTCTAGTGTCGTTTTGTTGAGAAAACCGTCTGGGGAACACAGACTGTGCATAGATTACAGGAAACTGAATGCTGTCACAGAAGGACAAGTGGATCCATTACCAGACACCAAACAGCTATTTGCCAGACTGAACAAGGCAAAATACTTTTCAAAAGTGGATCTTAGTAAAGGCTATTACCAGATCCCAGTGAAGCCTGAAGTGAGACCTTATTTGGCTTTTAGCACTTCGGATGGACATTATGAATTCAATATGCTACCATTCGGACTGAAAAATGCTCCGAGTGTGTTTTCAAGGATGATGCGCAAATTGTTGGATCCCCTGAATAACCCATGTATCACAAATTTCATGGATGATATTCTCGTCGCCACAGAGACATTTGAAGAACACATTGAAGCTCTGGAGATGTTGTTTGATAGACTTCGGGAGGCGAACTTAACTGCTAGGCCAACAAAATGTTGTATTGGATGCAAAGAGTTGGAATTCTTGGGCACACTGTATATCAGGGTAATATGACCCCTGATCCTAAGAACTTGGAAAAACTGCAGAGAGCACCTAGGCCACAAACAAAAAAAGACGTGCGATCATTCGTGTCGTTATGCGGATTTTATCAGAAATACATCAAAAATTTTAACGCTATTTGTGCTCCTCTGACTGATCTGACTCGCAAGGGACTTCCAGATAAAATTATTTGGACTGCACAATGTGAACTAGCGTTCCAAGAGTTAAAGGAAAAACTCACTAGCAAGCCTATTCTCAAACTGCCTGATTTGACACAGGACTTTGTCTTAAGAACCGATGCAAGTAATGTAGGACTAGGAGGGGCTTTGTTGCAAAGATCATCTTCACCTGATGGGGAACTGAAACCAGTCGCTTATGCAAGCCGTAAATTGAATAAGGCGGAACAAGGATACTCCACAAGCGAAAAAGAATGTTTAGCGTTAATCTGGGCAATAAAGAAGTTTCAAATCTATCTGTATGGTAGGACATTTGTGGTGGAGACGGACCATCAGCCTCTCGTGTTCTTGTCTCATGCTAAGCATGAAAACGCAAGATTGCTGAGGTGGTCTTTATTGCTTCAACTTTATCAGTTCAGTATCCAATATATCCCAGGCAAATTGAATGTCGGTGCAGATTTCCTCAGTCGGCACCCCTGTGATCAAAATTAGAGTAGTGGCAGACGTGAGGAGTAATTTTACCTATGTGTATCGCTGGTGTTGGAACTTGCCATAGGCATGTTTTCAAGTGGGGAGATGTGTACTGAAATTGACAGAGATACAACGGTAAAATATCTCCAAAGATAACATTTAAGGATAAAAACATAATGCGTAGGCTGCGAATAGTACATTATCGCCTAGACCGCGGGTCATCATCCTCCATAATAATTGACTTGCTAGACAGGAGGGGAACGGCGGATCAAAAAGGAAAAAAATATGACTGGAAAGATTGCGTGAGACTGGAAAGGCTAAGGAGACGCAATTGGGGGGAAACGGAGAAAAGTCACGTTTCCCAAGTTGACATAAAAAGTAAGCAACTCGACAGAAGGGACCATAGATATGTTACGCCACAGTCATTTGTTGGACGCTTTTGCGCGATACCAAGGCCTTGATTTGAATTCAGCGGCTAAACGCAGATGTTAGGAATATTACAAAAATTAAAAAGTACTTTTTTTTCTTAATATTAATGTTAGGAATATAAAAATTAGCTGGCCGGATGGCCTATTCTGAGCAGTGAACTAATATGTTCTTAATTTTACAGACGGATAGATAATATTGAAGATAATGACAAAAGACAGTGTTGTTCACATCATCGACAGACTGTATTGAATCTAAAAGTGTCGCTAATTGCACAAAAAAAACACGACCTCGAGTCGCAGGTGTTCAAATCTACGTAGTATGGAAGAGAAGGGATATTTGTGGTGGCTGTGTCTAAATATAACTTTTAACGAAAAAATTTTGGAGGGGAGAGAAAGGTTGGTTCAAAAATCAAGTACATTTTGTAGAAACACAAGTAGAGACGGACAGACTAACAGATAACCATCCATACTTGACTGAAGCATGACTGAAATGACTTTAGTGTAGGAAATTTGAAATTCAAATAAACCTAGGCAGTGATTGGCCACAGACAAGCATATTGTCGGCGCTTAGACGCTGATTTGGGGTCATTTCTCAATAGTTGTTCAGTGATAGACACAGATTTTAAAGTGTGGTGATTTCCATATGAAAGAAAGTGTAATAAATTTAGGGACGCCATACTATAGCCAGCAGCTCAGCTGAGTTTTGCTAGCAATTCTGTGTTATTTATTCATAATCTGGTAAGATTGAAATTATTTCCTTATATATTTTGAATATTGTTTCATGTTCGAGTGATTTGATACTGCCATATCGAAATCTAGCCTTACAAACAAGTAGGGATTTGCTCTAGACCCCCCGCCCTAGTCAGGGTCTAGGGACCAACAATGTACATAAACTCCAGCAAGGATTATGCAAGACAGATCAAGTGTTGAGAATAATGAAACATATTACCTATCCTCTTTTAGGGCAGAAAACTAATAAATATTTTTCAGAATCTATAGTCTGGGGAGGATCTATCTGATGTAAAACCACCATGGTAAATGTGCTGTTTGGTCAGAGAGATCTGACCTGTCTGTATGATGTGGTTGTTGTGTCAGTGTTGTGTCCAGACGTGGGTAGAGAATAGATTTTGACACATGGCCCATACTTTGATTGCAGAGCTGTGAGTTTCTGTTGTCAACAAAGCAGTGACTATTCAGTTGGTGACTTTACTCGAGTGTATCTGTGCAGTACTTGTGACAGAGACCACCATTATTGCCCACCAGCACGGAGAGGTGGGACCACCTGATTTCAGCACCAGAGCTACAACGACAAGATGAGTGAGCCTCTGGTCTGCTGGACATTCACCAACGCTGTGTAGTTACTAATACCCTCATAAAAATTCCCACCATTTTCTGGACACTGTGTAGTCAATATAGACAGGTGTGATGAGGCCACCCCAACAGCACAAACATTAAATATCCTCCCAAGTAGATGACTACTAGAACATTTTAATAAAACTAACTAGTATAGTACATATATATGTACACTATTGCATTTATGATATAATATTCCATGCATTTCTTTCATAATCTCTAAATCTTTTTAAGTTCTGGTCAACCTAAAAAATTGATCCAGAACAAAATAAATGTAATATAATTTTATCAAAAAATTTACACACGTGAGTTAGTTCAGTGTATTTTAACATTTATTAATATTATTAGTCTTGTTAAATATCTGTGGGTATATCTATAACCTATTACACCACACTACATATCATAACCCTAGACACTTTACGTAGCCACATTCATTAAAAAAAATTAAGTGTGAGGTCGTAGTGGTAGCA
The DNA here is from genome assembly GCA_024509875.1 of Oreohelix idahoensis. Lineage (NCBI taxonomy): Eukaryota > Metazoa > Mollusca > Gastropoda > Stylommatophora > Oreohelicidae > Oreohelix > Oreohelix idahoensis. Next base: position 555,636 of record JAMPIV010002849.1, read on the forward strand.
AGAAAGGCCTTCTGACAATTCACAACTACATTTTATCTCAGGAGCCGTCACAGCTGGCCTCATACAATTACATTTAGTAATATCACCATCATACAATACCATCAACACCACTACAATATATAACAGCTAATAGTGAAACTCCATAGTTCAGTCAACTGATGACAATTAATTGGAAAGTCAAGAGACTAAAAACAGTGATTGCAGATGGCAGTAACTTTAATATTCAAGCTCTTGAAGTCTAAACAGACAATAATAGTAATTGTGTGAATACTTTTATATATATATATATATATATATATATATATATATATATATATATATATATATATATATATATATATATATATATATATATATATATATATATATATATATATATATATATATATCTATATCTATATATATATATATATATATATATATATATATATATATATATATATATATATATATATATATATATATATATATATATATATATATATATATATATATATATATGTATGCTCTTTTCCAAATAGTAGAAATAGAATATTAGTGTAATTATTAAACTATTTTAACTGTACCTGAGGATTTATTCACTTCTTCCATTTGTGGTTTCAGTGAATGTACATTTTACTTATCCCCTAGAATATAAGTAATCATAAGATAGTCACAGGGAGGAGACACCTTAAATCCTGGTACTACTTCTTGCCAACTGGGCCAGGGTTTTCACAGTCTGACTATTTTTATGATAACAATACACCAGTGCTTATTTCTAAGACTGGGGTATTACTTGTAAGGTCAGAACTCTTTACTGGCATACTCTTACATAAATAAATAATTTTAAATAACCTCCCGCTACACACACACACACACACACACACACATATATATATATATATATATATATATATATATATATATATATATATATATATATGTGACAGGGGCGCTAGGGGTACCTCACACCCAAGACCCGTGCACTAAGAAAATTTATAAAGGATCGTTTGACAGGGGTTGCAATTATTGGTTGCTTGCAACCCTCTCAGCAGCAGACTTAACAATTCAAGCAACCCAAAGCCTTATGCAGATCAACATTTAATTCTACCGAACAGAACCGAACACCAAACAAACAATCCAACAAACAATCAAACAAACACCCAGTCAGTGTTCATAGACTGTCTGAAAAATAATAAATAAAACAACGTCTAAGTGAACATCAATAGCATGGATAATAAAACTTACCATACAGAAAACATGCGCCCACCTGACATCATCAACTATCTCACACACTCATGCGTGTCGCCCAATGCGACTAGTATGGTGTTGTGCATGAGGCTGGCAATCGCACCGGGTAACATAGGTTGCTACCGAAACCACTACTGCAAAAGCATCTGAATGCTCCATGCTGAGGTAAACCACACCGGTGGCCCCATGCTCCCCCAGGAGCGGAGAAGAGAAATATACATCTGGTACGCCCACGTGCTCTCACAAACCATTGTTCACACAACAATAATAATCAACTGGACATAAAATAATATTCTTCAATACATGTACAACAAATAATCTCAATAATGAGAATTAACCACCACCTCACAACTGGTCTATCTCAATATTCGTTACTGCATTCTGAAGCATGTCGTATGTGCCGACTCGTGCGGCTGGGAATCTCATCGCATGAAACACATTATTACAGGAACAACCACTGTAATAGCATACAAATGCTTCTGTTGGCTTGTGGTGGACACCAGCCGCATTGGTGTTTTTATGCTCCACCAGGAGCAAACAGAGAAACACCTGTCTCAACAAAGGAGTGGCCTCGCGCTCTCCAGAAATTCTAAATACATATTCTCACCTCACAGTAACCCATTAAATATACAGTAGAATTATCAATAAACGTGAAATACACTAAATTACTCTTACATAAAGAATACAATATAATTATTCTCGACTTAAGCCAAACTGGGACTAAATACACCGCGTGTCGCTCGGCATAACATATTATAGGTTTACCACGCGGAGCGTGTTTAATCAGACTCGCTATCGCCGCCTTTTATCACCACGAGGCTACTATCTTGCAAATAATCGCTCTTAAACTCTCACATCTATCTATCTATCTATCTATCTATCCCATTAAACATTAAAATAGCCACATCGATATAATTTCAGAATCCTAGAAAACTAATGCTAATTTAAATTAACTCACGTGCTCAAGGCATTTACAGCTTGGCTCTTGTGTGTCTTCTTAGTCTGTTCTCACTGGGCGGCTCTCTCAAACATAGACCGGTTTCGCCGCTTGCTACCCCTTTTTATAAGCCCTGGCCTAACCACTCAATTTACTGCGCGCTCGCGTATTAATCTGCGCCACACAGATAACACACGCGATTATTGCTCCAGAATGCATGAAAACACAGATTTACACAACTAGAGCAAAAACACAACTAATTCGTAGGCTTATTATGGCCTTGTAATAAATCTGCTTGAAGATAACGTGATCAAAAAGCACTAAACCACATAGACAATATGACTGCCCAGATGGGGCCAGCGCCTAGAACGACAGACCTCAAGATGGCGCTGTCACACACACACATATATAGAATACGAATCTTCTGTCTCTGTTTAACTCAATCAAGAGATAGATACAGATTACCTTTCTACTAAATATTCCTTTTCATTTTCACAATAGTGAACTACTCTGATAGTGAGAAAAGTGTTGTTTGATGTGTATGCAGATATCAGACATTCTTAATAGAATAGCCCTCGATTCTCTCACGGAATCTGTCGCTTTCACTCTTTCACTATCTCACTGAAATCCTTTTGTCACATTGTGTAATCGATTTGACTCTTTACTAACAAAATGTATCATATGAAAAGCAATGTTCTCTTCATTGTTTCTGTTGTTCATGACATGTGCTACTCGCTAATTAAGTCTATCTTTAATTGTTTATCTTAGTTCTCTGCGCGCACCTCTTGCTTTGGAGTCAAATCTTATTGTTCGTGGTAATTTTGCCTCGTATTGGCCAAGCGCGTCTAGTTCAACCCAATCGGTTACATTAGAGCGCGTGTCCAAATATAGAAAAAAACTTTAAGTTTGTCATAGTGTATACTATATATATATATATATATCACTGCTTCTCCAGACTTAAAGGTCTTTTATATTTGGACATGCGCCCTAATATATCCGACTAGGTTGAACGGGACGCTCCTCGCCAAAACGAGGCAAAATTTATAATTTTAAAAAAATGTGTATATATATATATATATATATATATATATATATATATATATATATATATATATATATATATATATATATATATATATATATATATATATATATATATATATATATATATATATATATATATATATATATATATATATATATATATATATATATATGTGTGTCACAGATTAAGCTTTCATTAACTTCTCTAATGGACACTTTTCATGTTGGTTAAAGTCATGATCAATATATATGACTATGCAATATTGTTTCATCTGGTGTGTCATATCCAACCGCACATTCTGTCTATCAGATTCAAATGGGCTGCTTGTTGTCTGCTTCTCCTCTATGTCAGCAATGTTTTAGAACAGGGGCAGTCAACCCAGGAGCAGTAGGGGGCTACTTTGGACAAGAAACTGAGCTCCCTAAAAATCTACTTTGATAAAATCTTGTCTGTTTTCTGGTTTTAGAGTATCTGGAATTTGGAATAAGTCTGTATGTGACTTTTGTCTCTGCCGCACGATCTGCTTTCGGCTATCCTAGCATAAGGGCAGTGGACAATTAAAACTAAATATTTGAGCACAAGTTAACTTCACCTCCAAGAAAAGATCGCTTTCTATCTTATACAATTCCCGAATAAAGTGAATTTTAGTAAGCTAACTTGTTTATCATTTTTATGGTATGCTTAGTTCTACCCCATGTGGGTTGAGTATTTAGTGTTATTTATTCTATATAGCATACCACGGTATTAAGCGCCAGTGAAAGTGGATTAGTTAAAAATTGTTTATTTACCTCCCTCTGCCACCTGGAGATCTACCAAATGACGCCCCGGAACCTACCAGTATAGAAAGATCGACCTGTGCCGACCTCTGTTCTAGAAGAATTAAGACAGAGATAAGTGAAAGCCTGTGCTAGTTTGAACTAATAGAGCGTATTATTGACAAAATGTTTCCATTACATCAATGTTTATTTTCTTCCTCTTCATTGGAACAGTATTGTTCATTGGAATTTTGTATTTTTTAAACACATTGTTTAAGATGTCCTGAACGACTTCTTGTGGAACTCACATCTGACAGCCGCTTGAGTATCACCATGCCACATCCCTCCCCACGTGCGTACCCATCTGCCTTGTCAGAAAAAGCGAAGCACTGTCCTTCCCGAGATGCCATGTTGGCTTTGCCCAAGTGGATAAATACGTCAGGTGTCATAATGAAGTTTGTACCTCCGCAAAGCACCATATCACATTCACCTGAAACACATCCAAAGATAGAACTGCTGAATTGTCTAGTTTACAAAAAGGCGGGGGGAGGGGGAGGGGGGAAGAGAAGGAGGAGCTACATTAAAATGAAATTTTGCCTCGTTTTTGGCGAGGCGCGTCCTGTTCATCATAGTCGGTTATATTAGAACGCATGTTCAAATATAACAGACCATTTGGTCTCATTAACTATCTTGCTTTACTTATTAATCAGTTTGAAACAATTACTTCGGTAGCAGAATTTGTGAAACGAGGACAGCATAAACTTGCAAATGAAAGGCATCTTTATAATAGCAGGTAGAAGTGATGATTCAAATGACAGATTTATTCATTCATTCATTCATTCGTTCTTTCATTCATTCATTCGTTCATTTATTCATTCGTTCATTTGTTCGTTCTTTAATTCAGTCGTTCGTTCATTCATTCACTGGTTTGCTCATTCATTCATTCGTTCGTTCATTTTCATCCATTCGATCATTTGTTCATTCATTCATTCATTCATTCATTCGTTCCTTTATTCACTTATTCATTCATTTGTTCGTTCGTTCAATCATTCATAATTTATATATTCATTCGTTCGTTTATTCACTCGTTCATTCATTCTTTCTTTCGTTAATTTATTAATTCGATCGTTCATTCATTCATTCATTCTTTCGTCCATTCATTCATTCGTTCGTTTATTCACTCGTTCGTTCATTCATTCATTTACTTGTTCATTCAATCGTTTATTCACTCGTTCGTTCATTCATTCATTTATTTGTTCATTCAATCGTTTATTCATTCATGCATTCCTTCATTCGTTCATTCATTCGTTCATGTATTCCTACATTGATTCATTCGTTCATTCCCCCATTCATTCGTTCATTCATTCTTTGGATAAGAAGCCTAAAAATTCCTGCTCGCCGAAATGATATAGTCGTGTCAAACTAAAATTCTTCATATTTTATTAAAATCAAGTATGAATGCTATTGTTTGACTCATTTTGGAAACAGGAAGCCATCAAGTAACTGGGCCTAAAGAGGAAGGTCATGCCAAGGAATTTGGTACGCTCTAGCTGTGTGGTCTGTCTGCAGCAGCGTGTTTATCATGATGTGGTTACTAGTCACGTGTACTACATTGTCTTAGTCAATAAGCTGTAAGGAACTAATGATAATTCTAACTCTTGTTCTCTAAACCAGTGGTGACCAAGCTAAGGTTGGCCGAGGGCCAGATTATGGTAAAGGGTAACACCAGAGGGCCAGACCTATAAAATCCTTTAAAAAATAACGTTCTGAGATTTAGTTTTACATATACGAGTATAATGAACCACGTACAGAAAGCAACGGCAAACTACTGTACTGCACATCTGCCAAGACATGTATACCAGTCTTCGGACTGAAATTACTGTTAAAAAAATATAATGAATCTGTTGTTTTAATTTGTTTTGTAATTTGTAATATGACATGTAATTATTTATTTCAAACATACTTTTATGTGTTATTTCATTGTGAAGAGTGTGGCTTATCAAAACTTTTCACCAGTGATTTGAAGTGTACTTCCATTTGTGACGTAGCAATTCTGAGAATGTGGTGAAGTGGGATGTTATAAATATTTATAGGGGACTTAGTGTACTGACTGAGATCAGCTGTGAAGGTATATATATCTAATAAGAGTAGTGTATTATATATAACCTTACTTGCTGCCACATATGTATACCTCAGTCAGAATTATTCTGGAATAGTGTGATGACTACGTTATATGTCTAGGGTATGTGTATGATGAAGTGTAAGTCAAAACAACAACAGACAGATAAACAATTTAATTTATTCCACTACACTTGACAACACTGTGACACTCACATACATAAAACACTCTACGAGGATATCTTAAAGGAGTCACTGATAACTTTTCAAATAACAATATGTATTCATTGCTGTCATGAATGTATATGTGTCCTGATTCAAATACAAAGGGAACCAGGAATCACAATCAATTTTAATTACAAGTTATATGTACAGAATTTATCAATATGAATCTTGTAGTGGCATATATTTTTAATAGTATCCTATGTGTGTCAGTTGTGTAGTGGTAATATGAGGTAATACTGGTTTTGTTTTGTTCAAGCTCTGTTGGTATTTGTCATCATGACTTCAATAGTTTGTCTTTATTGGAACTAGTATTGGAGATGTTCTCAGTTCCTGATATTAAAACAATTCAATTCCCCTCTTAATTATATTTACACTGTCATTTTAAGATGGGGGTACATAATGTTGAGCTCAGCTGGCCACATCAGCTTATCTTGCGTAATGGCGGCAGGAAAAGACTCCTCTGCTCGATTTCTCCCCTGGGCTCTGGAGACACCTCACTGATAGCTAAATGGACCAAGGAGTATGCTGTCCGACTCTGGATTCAGCAAAGCTCTGACCAGGTGCTGCTCAATAACGTCAAGACCACGGTCCCTGAAAACAAGAAGGATGTACCTTCTACTTCATAACTAATTGATACTCTAGTTCTACACTGAGCACAATACATCACAAACATTGAGTTCAGAGCGTTAGGCCAACTGTCAGCTTCATCTGAAATACTTTATACCAGTATTAACCTCCTTAATGGTTACTACGCCTCTGCACTTCCAGCATTATTTCTGTCTAATCAATAATCTAGGTGTCAGTGTACTGTTTGGCCATTCCATGCCGTTTTACTTTCCTCCGACACCTTCTGTTCAGGCTGGAGCATTATAGGCTTTACATCATGTTTGCTACTGAACTACACATATATACAGGCATAAATTAACAATTCACATTCAATTTTCATTAAAAGATACTGAATGTTTCAAGCTTACCACAATTCATGGAAATAAACACAGATACGTTGACTAGCAATGAATTCTGGCACAAATACTGGCACAAATTCCCATCTGCTTATGTTCCAGGCTTTTATTTAGCAAAAATATGAGCTGGCTTCAACGCACTGTTGCTTTATCAAGCTTATTTGAACTAGTGGTCTCGAACTAACGCTCCTAAGTGATTATATCAGCGAGTCTGGCCAATGGAGCCACGTTTCGACAAGTGTTTGAAAAAATTTTACCTTCCTACGTCTCCCCTAACAACCAAGGATAGCATTTATAGTCCGACTAATCGTGTTTAGCCTTATATATCATTCCAGCCAATCAGTTCAAATGTAACTTGTGGCCCATTTCCCGTACAATGGTGGTTTAAAAAAATCTACCACTGAGCGATTCTGATTTTGGGTGTTGTCTGACAGCACCATCATTTTATTTTGGCTATAACTTGTTAATTCCTAGACTATTTGCGTAACGTTTTACATATTCTTTGTCAGCAAGCCCTAAGGAACCCAAATATACAAATTTAAAAGAGCTAAGTGGCTGCGTTCAAAATATGCAATTTCTTCTACCTCCTGTTTCGAAGATGTGCTGTCTGGGTACTGTAATGTTTTCAAACGTAAACCCATCTAATGTTATCTTTTCTAATAAGCGTTTTTCAGGATTTTAAAACCTAACTCTGGGAAGGTTAGTGTTTTTATCACTGTCCGTCCGAAAAAGTTAGTGCATGTGGCCTTACACGCGTGATGGCAGCAATTGTGTATCGCGCGACGCGTGTTTAGTGTTGCACGTGTTCGGCTTTCTGCCTCTCCCTTCTCTCTATCCTGCTTTATCTGTCTTTTAGTTACGCTGTGTATGGGATGAATGAAATATTAAATTTAGGTCATTGTTCAGCTTGCGTATCTCAAGTTTAGTACACGTTTCATTGAAGAAAGCGGGTAATAATATAGTAGGCTTTTACTATCAACGTGAAAGCGTTACAATTTGCAGACGAAGCAGAAAACAAGGGGGATTTCGAGTACAGTCATTGTGACAGCACTGTTCTTTACCATTCTTCTTCCTTTTATTAAATTTATTTGTTAGGCTTTATATTTACCTGATAATTTATATATGTGGATTAGAATATTTCACGACACCTCCCCTCTTAAAACAGACATTATATGTCAGTCCTTTATTCTATATACACATAGATAAATGTAAGTCAACTTGACTTTACTCTGCTGTGGTGCTATCATGGTTTTATGTAGTTGGGTCCATTCAGAGTAGGCACTACTCATGAAATCTGCCTCAGACTTCTACAACCAATAATATATTTCGGTTATGTTACTGAACAGCCGCAAGTGTGAGTGCTTGTCTTAATGCTGCTTCGCAACCCGTATTCACCATTTCTCTTCTCTGAGTCTGCGCAATGACATGTCCAGAGAACATTATATTTCCCTCAAAATGTACGTTATGAGGAGATAACATATACCTGGTGATAGCAGAGTTTTCGTAGTGGATCCCATAATCTTCTTATTATCCTGTATGAAACATTCGGAATATCCTCAATCAAAGAGGCAACTCAGGGATTCATTACGTTCCTCCGAAATGTTTACATCCAACAATTTTCTCATTATTCTAGAGAAGACACTAGGCGCATTCTTCAATCCAAATGGCAATCTATTAAACTCATAGTGTCCTTCTGAGGTACTAAAAGCTAGGTATGGTCTAACCTCAGGCTTTACTGGAATCTGATAGTATCCTTTACTCAGATCCACTTTTGAGAAATATTTAGCTTTATTTAGTCTGGCAAACAGCTGATTTGTATCCGGCAATGGATCCACCTGTCCTTCTGTAATAGCATTCAGTCTCCTGTAATATATACAGAGTCTATGTTCTCCAGAGGGCTTCCTTAAGAGTACAACACCGGAACTATACGAAGATTCACTGTGCGAAATAATTCCTTCCTTCAACAGATAGTCTATCTCTTCCTTCAAGCTTTCTCCTTAGCAAACGGAATCGAATATGGTTTCATACAGACAGGTGTGGGGTCTATCAGTTTCATATCATATTCCAATAGGTTTGTATACCCTGGTCGGTCTGTTAACACCTGTGCATGATTATTTAGAACCTGTTGCACTCTCTCTTTCTGAGTTTTCGTTAAATGTGTACTGATTTTCACCTGTGCTGCTGTCTCACAGGGGTGTAATGGATATTCAAATGATGAAAGTGGTTCCTTTTTCATCTCCATTGCAATGGACAAGGTTAGCAAGTGTGTCTCTTCCTGATGTTCTCTTTCCAAATATTTCTTCAGGAGATTCACATGATAGATTTTTTCTTTCCCCTTCTTATCTATCTTATAATTTGTTCTAGACACCTTCTCTAAAACTGTATATGGACCCTGCCATCCAATTTGTAACTTATTCTGACTCCCGGGGAGAAGAAGCAGTACCTTCTCTCCCACAGCCAAATCTCTGTCTTTCGCCTTCCTGTTATAATAGGCAGCATGTTTCTTCCTGGCGTGTTTCAAATTTTCATTGGCAAGTTTCCAGCCAGTTTTTAAACGAGTGGTCAGCTCATTCACATATTGGTATGAAGATGTAATGTTTTCCTCTGCCTTTTCATCAGTCCACGTTCTTAACAAAGCTACATATGGACCTTTAATTGTGTGGACCTATTTGTCCATGCACCGGTATGGTCTCTTCCACTCGAAGCTCTATAGTGATGATTTTTCTTCCCAGAATTATCATGCACAAAACGACCGCTACCAATTTTTTCTTTTGGGGCTTTCTCCCCACTTAAAATTCTTGATGAGAGATTTCCTCTCTACATCCTCTTCCTCCAGTTTGTTTAAGTCCGATTGAGGGATTTTCGGCTTATCCTGGGGTAAGACCTCTGTTTGCACTCTCCGCATAGTGGCCATTGTAAAACAGTTAAGTGAAGCTTGTCCGTGAAAAGGGGCTTCCCATTCCATTTGGTCCACTTTATCAAATCTATTTTTCTTTTTATTATCAGGCCTAATTTTGCCCCGTGGCGTGTCCAGGTCCTGATCAATGTTCCCACTTGTGGGTGTTCCCTCATGTGCTATGCTACACCTTTCTACAAAATTCTCAATGTCCCATCTTGCTTTGGGCCAATAATAATTGTGAGCCACCTTTTGAATGATGGTACCTATCTTCTCATGGTCCCCATCTGGTTTCACATGTAGGCTCCTTATTAAGTCTGCCCTATATCTTTTAGGAAGTACCAGTTGTCACTGACCTTTGGATCTAGCTCCAGTCTTCCTATACATCAACTTGTTTTTCATGTAAAAATCTCCCTTGCCTGGAGTTGTATGACAAGTTGACAATTCTCTGAAACAAGGCTTGAGTGTTTTATCCCCAGCCTGTGCCTTCCTCATCTCTTCTGGAGTGGTATCCAACATAATATCCTCCTCCTGTCTTGAGGTCGACCTGACCTGAAGGGTTGCCATATACACAGGTTTCCTTCTGCAACGGTCAGTGTCATGATTGTCCATCTGACAATTTTTACACCACCTTTTTCCTTGGTTGAAAGATTTTCTTTCATCATATTTCCTTTCATCGAATTGTGGGAATTTATTTTTATTTTCATACCGTGGCCTATCAAATTGGTGCTTACCTTTGTTTTGATCCCTGGATCAAATTTATTAAAGTTCTGTGGTGCCCTAAAGTTATCCACTTGTTTCTTTTTATTACCTGTTACCTCTGCTTGAGCTGCTTGATACCTTTCAGCAACATTTAGCAACTCACCCAGCCTCTCTGCACCTTGTTCCATGAGAAACTTTCTCAGGTCTGGAGCCATGGACTCTCTTAGTTGCTCTATAAGGACCATTTCCTTAAGATCTTGGGTTTTCCCCAGAGAAGTCCATTTCTCCAAGTATGTCTCTATTCGTGCAGAGAACTGGTGATAGGTTTCACCTGACAGTAGTTTAGCATTCCTAAATTTTTTCCTATAAAATTCTGCATTCTTTTCATATCTTAACAAAAGAGCCTGCTTTAGCATGTCATAATTTTCCTGATCACCTCTGCTCATTTTTGCAAAAACTTCATAAGCTGCCCCACGAAGTCCCTGAGATAACTTTAAGCTCCACCTTTCTCTCTCTAACCCATACGTGGTAGCTAATAGTTCATACCTATTTAGGTAGCTCTCTATATCATCGTCTTTCTCAACAAAATGATCTAAATGAAAATTCATAGCTGAGGTTGAGGCTCCTTGGCTAGCAGTGGCATCAGAGGCAAAGGGACTGGCATAATTTTCAGGAGCATGGCCTTGAAACTCAAACTCCCTTAGTCGTAACTCATGTTCCCTTTGTAATCTCTTCTCCTCCTTTTCTGCTTCCCTCTCTGCAGTCAATCTTCTTTCTTCTGCTTCCAATTTCTTAGCCTCAGCCTCAATCTGCAACCTCTTAATTTCTTTTTCAGCCTCTAACTTTCTTTCGGCTTCAAACCTTCTTTCTTCGCGTTCAATAAATTTATCACATTCCGTAGTGACATAGGCAACCATAACTTGCCCATCTAATCCTAACTCTTTTGCAGTCTGAACAGCAGCAGATCGAAATTTGGCCAGGTCCGCCATTGTCTATCAGGTAAATTTATACAATGTCTAACCAACAATTCAATCTCTAAATATATATCTAATGGACAACACAGGCACCGAGAGCTCAACCTTATTTAATTCCACCCAAGGATACCTTTTAATTCTTATATTCCCTGAAGTGAATTACCCCCAATATTTTTAATAGGTAAAGATTCAAAATCCCAAGAGCGAGACCCCAATATATGTGGTAATGTGGGATGTTATAAATATTTATAGGGGACTTAGTGTACTGACTGAGATCAGCTGTGAAGGTATATATATCTAATAAGAGTAGTGTATTATATATAACCTTACTTGCTGCCACATATGTATACATCAGTCAGAATTATTCTGGAATAGTGTGATGACTACGTTATATGTCTAGGGTATGTGTATGATGAAGTGTAAGTCAAAACAACAACAGACAGATAAACAATTTAATTTATTCCACTACACTTGACAACACTGTGACACTCACATACATAAAACACTCTACGAGGATATCTTAAAGGAGTCACTGATAACTTTTCAAATAACAATATGTATTCATTGCTGTCATGAATGTATATGTGTCCTGATTCAAATACAAAGGGAACCAGGAATCACAATCAATTTTAATTACAAGTTATATGTACATAATTTATCAATATGAATCTTGTAGTGACATATATTTTTAATAGTATCCTATGTGTGTCAGTTGTGTAGTGGTAATATGAGGTAATACTGGTTTTGTTTTGTTCAAGCTCTGTTGGTATTTGTCATCATGACTTCAATAGTTTGTCTTTATTGGAACTAGTATTGGAGATGTTCTCAGTTCCTGATATTAAAACAATTCAATTCCCCTCTTAATTATATTTTACACTGTCATTTTAAGATGGGGGTACATAATGTTGAGCTCAGCTGGCCACATCAGCTTATCTTGCGTAATGGCGGCAGGAAAAGACTCCTCTGCTCGATTTCTCCCCTGGGCTCTGGAGACACCTCACTGATAGCTAAATGGACCAAGGAGTATGCTGTCCGACTCTGGATTCAGCAAAGCTCTGACCAGGTGCTGCTCAATAACGTCAAGACCACGGTCCCTGAAAACAAGAAGGATGTACCTTCTACTTCATAACTAATTGATACTCTAGTTCTACACTGAGCACAATACATCACAAACATTGAGTTCAGAGCGTTAGGCCAACTGTCAGCTTCATCTGAAATACTTTATACCAGTATTAACCTCCTTAATGGTTACTACGCCTCTGCACTTCCAGCATTATTTCTGTCTAATCAATAATCTAGGTGTCAGTGTACTGTTTGGCCATTCCATGCCGTTTTACTTTCCTCCGACACCTTCTGTTCAGGCTGGAGCATTATAGGCTTTACATCATGTTTGCTACTGAACTACACATATATACAGGCATAAATTAACAATTCACATTCAATTTTCATTAAAAGATACTGAATGTTTCAAGCTTACCACAATTCATGGAAATAAACACAGATACGTTGACTAGCAATGAATTCTGGCACAAATACTGGCACAAATTCCCATCTGCTTATGTTCCAGGCTTTTATTTAGCAAAAATATGAGCTGGCTTCAACGCACTGTTGCTTTATCAAGCTTATTTGAACTAGTGTTCTCGAACTAACGCTCCTAAGTGATTATATCAGCGAGTCTGGCCAATGGAGCCACGTTTCGACAAGTGTTTGAAAAAATTTTACCTTCCTACGTCTCCCCTAACAACCAAGGATAGCATTTATAGTCCGACTAATCGTGTTTAGCCTTATATATCATTCCAGCCAATCAGTTCAAATGTAACTTGTGGCCCATTTCCCGTACAATGGTGGTTTAAAAAAATCTACCACTGAGCGATTCTGATTTTGGGTGTTGTCTGACAGCACCATCATTTTATTTTGGCTATAACTTGTTAATTCCTAGACTATTTGCGTAACGTTTTACATATTCTTTGTCAGCAAGCCCTAAGGAACCCAAATATACAAATTTAAAAGAGCTAAGTGGCTGCGTTCAAAATATGCAATTTCTTCTACCTCCTGTTTCGAAGATGTGCTGTCTGGGTACTGTAATGTTTTCAAACGTAAACCCATCTAATGTTATCTTTTCTAATAAGCGTTTTTCAGGATTTTAAAACCTAACTCTGGGAAGATTTGGTAAGCTTCGTGGCAGAAAATGTTGTCTCACAAAGATATGTGCTACCAAATATAGAGCACACTTTTGGGGCCCATTTTCTCAGAAGTGGGTAACGTTCATTTGGTAGTAATTTCCACAAATCAGCTCCAGTTGCTTCTGTTGTGTTGATGAATGGGTCACACTGGAGTTCACATAACTGTAATTGTAGTTCTGCTGGCTGAGTCTTCACTGTGAACTTGAATGGGTTGTTAAAAAGTTCCATTTGTGGACGAAACATCTCAAAATCTTGAAATCGACGATCAAACTCAGAAATCAGCTGTTCAATGTCATCTGTGTGCCTCCTGAAGTTAACACTCTCTTTCTCAGACAGCTGTTTACAACAAGGAAAATGAAACAGGTCATTCTTTTGCAAAGACAGATTAAATAGGCTCAGTTTCTTTTTGAAGCCATCAACAATAGCCCATCATTTGAAAAATTGTTTGCCTTTTTCCTTGAAACTGCAAATTCAGTACATTCAAATGTTGTGTTATATCTGTGAGAAACGCCAAGTGCTGAATGAAATGAATATCTTTGAGTTTATTTTGAAGATCAATTGAACATGGTAAGTTGTCTCGCAGGAAGTCATACAATCTTATTAAACATTGTCCTCGACTAAGCCATCTCACCTCAGCATGAAGCAGGAGATCACCGTAAACAGAATCCACTTCTTCTAAAAATGCAAGGAACTTCCTGTGACTTAGAGAGCTGTGTCCTCCTCTGACCAAATTCGTTATTTTCACTACAGTAGCCATAGTGTCATTTAGGTTTATGGATTTTGCACAAAGGGCCTCTTGGTGAACTATGCAATGTAATGTAGGCACGTCAATTTTGTTTTGCTTCAAAAGTCCAACAAAACCAGTACTTTTCCCAACCATAGCCTTGCAGCCATCGGTACACACAGCAGACAATTTTTCAAACCCACCATATTCTTCCATGGCATTTTGAACTGCAGAAAATTTGTCATCCCCTTTACTTGTACCATGCAAAGAGCAAACTTTCAGTAATTCTTCAGAAACAGTAAAGTCTTCCTGGATCACTTTAACAAAAATAAGAAGCTGGCTAGTGTCTGTGATGTCTGTACTTTCATCAATCGCCAGTGAAAAGTATGGACAATTTTCAATTAAAGATTTCAAGTTCTGGGACAAATGCAAACTAATATCTTCTGTTCTCCTAGCTACGGTTTGTTTTGAAAGAGGTACATTTTGAAATTCTTTTACTACTTTTTCTTCATTGAACGCTTCTGCCATTTGAACTGCACACTTTTTCACAAACTCTCCATCAGTAAACGGCTTTTTTGCTTTTGCAAGCTCATAACTAATCACATAGGACGCCATGAGCGATGATTCCTGAATCTTGTTTACATGACTAAATATACTCTTTTGCTGACTCAGTTTTTTCTTGAGTTGTTCAGTCACAAGCTTTCTCGACTCGCTACTATACTCGTCGTTGTTTTTCTGATGATTTGTGATGTTAGTGACGTTTCAAGTTATATTCCTTCACTACGGCTAACACTTGGGCGCAAACTAAGCACTGAGGTTTATTATCCTTATTGAGAATGAACAAATAATCGAACTCCCATTCTGGTTTAAATGCGCGATTTTCACTGTCCACTTTTCTATACTTAGAAAACGTTTTTACAAATGCAAACTCTTATACATGAAAACGTGCACAACAGCTACACGCCCAGAAGTGTCATTGGCTGTTTTATACTTAACACACTTTACAAGACCAACAGTGCACCTCAACTTCTCCCTACAGAAATGTACCTACCATCCACCCCCACTCCCACGATCACTTTCCCATACCGATGCTAAAGACACAGCAACATCATTGGATCTCAGAGACTTCCGACCGCAGAAAAGATCAGTCATTGCTTTCAGTTTCTCATTATCAAAGTAGGTACCGACACTGTCTTCGCCTGTCTACGTGCACGATCAAAGATCTGACGTTATCATTTCCGTTTTGTCGGCACTATCTAGTAGAGCTCAATTGGTATGATAGAGAGAGAGAGAGAGAGAGAGAGAGAGAGAGAGAGAGAGTTGGTGGTGTTGTGGGAGGTGGGGAGATGTTAATCGTACATTTTGGGTCTTTTTGGTTTTGTTTCTGGTGCCTGTGCGTGCTATTTTGTAATATTCTTTTAGCGCAGTAATACAGTAATTTTCAATCAACAATAAGAGGCCGGCAAAAACAGGTTGGCGGGCCAGTGAAAAGTCGTTGGCGGGCCAGATCCGGCCCGCACTGGCCGAAGTACCTAGGTTTAATTTTTATATTTATTTAGGTTCTTATTTTTCCTATCTAGCCTTCACTTTCTTTCCTTTCCCTGACGAAGGCCTTGTGGTCGTAACGTTGGCTATTTTCTTTGTCTTTTGTCCTCGTAAGACGAATTACCTTTTTTCGATTTTTTTTCACACCCATCCACTTGGCAGGAAACCAGCACCAAGCAGTAATATACTCTTGCAGCGGGGGTTTCTGTAACAATTTATTTAACATGATGATGTTTCCAGTCTTATGTACATTCTCAAATTTGTCGGTTTGAACGACGTGTCCGAGAGAACAGAAGTCCTTTTCTTTATTTGTTTGATACGATATCACAGGGAACTACACATGGCAATATGAAGATTGACAATATACAATTAATCGCTAGCAAAAAGGTGAAAACCTGTTTTGATAAAGCTAAAGGGATGGAAATAACAAAACACATATGGATGCTACATACCGGTCAACAGGTTTTGAATTCCAATGTGCATTGCTGCGAGTGACGAGGAACAAGCAGTGTCAACTGTTGCTGCTGGGCCACGTAAATCGAAGACGAAAGACACTCGAGCTGCTATCAGGCTATTGGCCACACCAGTCCCAGTGGTGTGGCTAAAGGTAGACAACTTCGGGGAACGTGTGGATCGGTAGTCATCATTCATGGCACCTGGAAACACCAGTCTATCATATATTGGCCATTCACACAATGAATCGTAAATCTGATGATCGAAAAATTATTTAAACTATTATTTATTCTCAGTTTCACCAGGTGTTGTCCATGAGTGTGATAATAAAAGTTTATAATTCAATGAGTTCTTAGAAACTAATGTTTGTCGCCCTTATCCGAGAAGCTAGACTTCCGATATCACTACCCAGCAGAACAAGGGGAGTATAACATCATTAGGACCACTGGTTCTGACAAAAAAAAAAATTCTATAAATTATACTCCCTCCACGAAGAATCGAACCTGCTTCCTCTATAAGTCTTCGTCACCTTAAGATGAACGAGAATGATGCAACTGACAAACGCCACCCAAAACTGACTCATGGGGAAACCTGATATATAATTTTGTCTATTTAAACTGTGCCCATGGTGAAAAAAATTAATTACGTCCAACACAAAAATCAGAATCTTCAATTCAAATGTCAAGTCAGCCTAATTAATAGTATGAGTCTGAAACAAAGAGAACAACAAAAACAACAACCAAAAAGATACAGACAGTAATAAATGGGTGCTTGCTTAGAATAGAAGGATTGAAATGGTTTGGCACGATCACTAATTTAGAAATTGTGAGAACTGGACAAGTGCAAGTTGAACAAGAGATGAGAAGAAGACGTTGGAGATAAGTAGGACACACATGGAAGAAGAAGCCTATTGATAACATTACCAGGCAGTCCTTGTTCCAGAGTTCCCATGGGTAGAGAGGCGGGGGAAGACCAAAGAACACATGGAGAAGAGAACTTAAGACACACATGAAGAGGTTGATGAATACAAGGAAATACCTTGACCTTGAAAGGCACAAGCTAGGAAAACTTGAGATATGTTTGTTGAAGGCCTATCCTCCTAGTGGAACTCAAGCTCGGTGATGACGACTCAATGCCCAGGCTAAACATCCTGGACGATGAGATGAAGATGAACTGGTTGCCAATCGTAGACTGAAGTCGAGAAAAACCTTAGGTCAGAAATTACGTAAAGATAATCCCCAAGGTCAGAGAATAAGTAAGAGAAACACACAATAAATCTCGTTTCTAAGAAGTTGAGAAAGGGCTTTCATATCGAGCGTGGAAACAATAAAATACATAGAGAATAATATTTTTTTTCGCCTCTTGCTTTGTAACCTCAAAGCAAAAGCAGAGAGCTCCATAGTGATTTACACAAATTTCGTGAATCAAAGTTAAAATCACCATCAGTACAATAAGATAGGTCAAGGTTGACTTAAACAACACAGAGAGAAATTATACGTTGTGAACTATACCACATTATCTTGTAAAGCAAGGCATACAGTTTAAAACAAGCTCAGATTAGACCTTATCTAGGTAGAGTGAATTACCACGCAGGGTGTAAGTACAATAAATGATAAGCATGTCATAAAATGTGGATATAAACTGCTTTTATTGCAGCAGACTGAGTGTTTTTTGTCACCTTGATTCTACTCCCATTTCTGTTCTTTGTGGAAATCACGCTGTCTGTAGTAACGAGCGAACGAACGAACAAACTTTATTTTCAAAGGGTTGATAATTGGGCACGCAGGCCCGTCTGACATTCTGCCGTTTCTTTCTCTCGTCTTTTATACTGATTTCATCTATTCTCACATGCATTTTACCCATCAATGTAAAGGAATTCAACGTTGTAATGGTAAATAATAGCATACTTACATTCACAGTATGTAATTATAAGCATGAAATATAATACTCTTTATGTTGAAAAGTACAAACTAAGTATCACCATGAAATAAAATATGTTGAAAAGTACAAACTAAGTATCACTATGAAATAAAATATGTTGAAAAGTAAAAACATCATCATTAACCCTACATTCGATATTATATCACATTGGGGGGGGGGGGGGGGGGAGGGGGGGGGGGGGGGGGGGGGGGGGGGGGGGGGGAGGGGGGGGGAGATAATCGGAACTCATAAAGTATTCGAAAAGTCTACGATTATATGAATAGGGACTGAGGTTGTTATGTTTTAGATAATGTGGAAGATAGTTCCAAAGATGAGCAGCAAAGTAAGCTAAGCTTTTCTTGAATAAGTCTAGCCTAGGCTTGGGCATTTGTATTTTGTTAAGGCGTTGACTAAGTCATTCATTGTATTTGAACATTAGCCACATATATGTTGGAGCATTATGTGACAGGATTTTGTGAACAAATTTAGCTTTGTTGAACAGAAAGCGCTTTGTTAGAGGCAGTATTTTGAGATCTTTATAAAGATCTACACACTGTGTGTGGCAGTTGTCAGAAACTAGACGCACTGCGCGCTTTTGTAGTGAATAGAGCCTTTTTGCGTTGGACATAGAGCAACCATCCAAGATTGTGGAGCAATAGTCAAGGTTTGTTTGTATGTGAGATATATAGAACAATTTTCGTGATTCTTCATCTAGGAAATGTTTGATTTTAGCTAACTGGTAAACTTTCTGTGCCGTTTGCTTGGTCAGTGCATGAACATGTGAGTTCCAATTTAGATGCTGGTCAACGACTATTCCTAGAGTGTTATGTTCATTAAAGTTTTCAATTATTGAGGTACCAATGTAGATCTGAAATGTTGTTTTCTCTGAATTTTGTAATTTTTGTCTAGTTGATATTAACATGCATTTTGTTTTAATTATATTTATTAGCATGCGATTTCCGATGCTCCACTTAATCAGATTATCTGTATCTTTTTGTAACGATAGTTCGAGTGTGTTGCAACTTTTATCACTCGTGTAGACAGTACAGTCATCAGCAAATAGGTCGCATGATGCGTGCTCGACGTGTAGTGGAAGGTCATTAATGTATATGGCAAAAAGTAGATGCCCAAGAATAGAGCCCCGAAGAACGCCGGTATTTATTACGGTTACAGTGTTTGAACAAGAGTTATTGTAAGAAACTACATGTTTTCTGTCTGACAGGAATGATTTTATTATCGTCTTTAGTTGAAGGTTTACTTTTGATGTTTCTAGTGTTCTAATTAAAATATCGTGATTTATCATATCAAATGCTTCTTTAAAGTCTACAAAAACTGCCCCACATATGTTATCTTTATTAATATTTAAGTGCCATTTGTCAATCATCTTAGTTAAAGCTGTATGACATGAGTGTTTAGGTCTAAACACCGACGGACTATCAATTAGCAAGCCGTTGTTAACTAGGTGTTTTAGTGTTATTTTATGTATGTGTTTTTCTAGTGGTTTGGATAGCGATGATATTAAGGAGATTAGCCTATAATTACCAAGGTTATTAATGTCGGAAGAGCCAGGTTTTAAGAGAGGATATAACTTAGCGACTTTAAAGTGCCACGGAAAGTAACTCCTTGCGATACATTGATTGTATATGTGTGTAAGCGAATCACTAATAGATGGAGCCGCATAACCCAGTATTCGATTATCTACTCCATCAAGTCCTGATGAGTTATTATCTTTAAGGCCTAGAAGATAGTTATACACTTCATTAACTGTCATAAACGGAATGTTGGATGGGATTGTGTTGGTAAATTTGTTCTCACAAAATGCTGATAGCCTGCTTAAGTCACAAGGTGAATTTGGTATTGTAGATTTAAGACTGTATTTCTGCCTGAAGGTAATTGCTGAAATCTGTGCAAGTAAATGAAGTATTAAGGGTTGATAAGTCTGACAGATTTCGCTTGTTCGCTAAAGTGTTGATTGTTTTCCATACATCTTTAATGTTTGTTTTGTTCTGAACAAAATTTTTAAAGTAATTTCTTTTTCTCTACGAATTAAATATTGTACGTTGTTCCTCTGTGCTCTGTATATGTTAAAGTCCTTGTTATTGTGAGCTTGATCTCTCTGCCTCATGGCTTCAAGCACTGTTTGTGTGATCTAAGGAGATTTGATCTGTCGTTTCACACGGACTTCTTTAGTTGGTGCGTGGTTATCAAACACACAACGAAAGAAACGTGTCCAATAGGCAATGGCGTCATCGGGATCCGAAAGCTGGTAAACACTGCTAGAGGTGCAGCTCGCAAATCTGGTAACTATAGTTCATGGTTGAAGTTTTTGAAACTTCTAAATTTGATACTGATATGTTTATTTCTTGGAGCTTTATATTTATTCTTTGACCACGTGCAACATATAGGATAGTGATCACTCATCGCGACAGTAGGAACAGAGCATGCTATAATGTTTTCTGCACAGGTGACGTAGATGTTGTTAATGTTTGTGTATGGTGTTTTTGTTACTTTGGTAGGCTGGTTGACTATTTGTTTTAGGTTGTATGATAGTATGATGTTTTCCCACGTTTGATTTGTGTTGTGCATGTCGATGTTGAAATCGCATAGAACAATAATTTCTTTGGCAGTGGTAAATACTTATCCATCATAGTGGTGAAATCTTCATACCAGATGGCTCCTGCACTGGAATGTCTATAAAGATACCCGATTAGAAATTGTCCCTGACTCGGTATTTTTATTTCTAACCATATGCACTCGGTCTCTTCTGACTCTAAATCGCTTCTGCGGCGATAACTTATAGAAGTGGAAATATAAACTATAGTACCTGTTTCTAGCTTTCTTCTTGAGTCTAGCCTAATAGTTTTAAAGATATTTATGGTAATTTCATCATCTGATATTTTGTCGTTTAAACGACTTTCGGAAAGTCCTAAAACCTGAAAATGTTTATTCAGAATTCGTGTAAGCTGGGGAAGTTTTCCTAATAAAAGGTAAATATTCAGGTGGCCCAGCCGTAGACCATCCTTAATTAGACATTGTATCTGATAGGAATGCATTTTATTTTGGCGAGTGGTTTAAGAATGCAAATAACAAAAGCAGTTTTAAATACGAAACACACGAAAATGTAAACTAATTAACGTCACCAATTAAGTGAAAATACAAATGTTAGTACTTAATGTACGAGCACTTGGTACAAGTATTGCAAAAAATTACAATTAACTGAAATTGTCAGTAGTATATTAAAATAGTCACACAAAAGTAGGCACGCACAGTTTCACACCACAACACTAAAATTCTAACAAAGTAATTTATGCAACACTGAGAGAATACGAAAAAAAAAAATCTTGCAAGTAAGGAAAAAAAACGGGTATAGCTTTAGCAGGGACCATAGCACATGTGTCGGTTTACCTGTCCTCTGTGGACGGACATTCTGATTTAAGTCAAGCGACACAGAGAGAGCAAGGTGCGTGATTGTATATCGTCGATTAGTTATTAGACTAGCAGCCTTCCAAAAAGACAAATAGACATACTGACTAATAGGGTAGAAAAACCGAAAGTTGAAAGAGTGGATTAGGAAAGTTTTTTACCTACTAAAACCTGCGATGTTTGCCTACTAAACCTGTGTTGTTTACCTACTTTAACCTGCAGTACGTACCCACAAAAACTCCTGTGTTTGAACCTCTCAGCTGATCCATGGTAATTCCTGCGTCTTCCAACGCCCTATAAGAGCATTCCAGTACATGTCTCTGTTGTGGGTCCATTTCGTCTGCCTCGAAGTCATTTATGTTGAAAAGTTTGTTGTCGAAGGCAAGAGGGCTGGAAATGTATAGGAATTATAACATTTGATGGTCTGGGAAAATGTGCCCTTAACACCAAAACAAGTATTGAATTACAACGTAGATCTCTGAAAAATAAACAGCTTGGAAAATGGAACTAAACTTATCATTTCAATTGATTTCTGCACTGGGAATGGTAAACCACTATCTAAAATAAGTATTGCTTGTTCAGCCCTATACCTTGAGCTATCAAAAGGAAATCGGGAGTGAGGATACTTCATCTTCGAGAATCACTAAACCTAAAGATCTCAATAAAAAAATTTATAGCATTTATATAATAAAAAAATGTACTATGAATGTAACGAACGAACAAACGAACTTTATTTTCAAAGAGTTAAGAATTGGACACGCAGGGGTCCAAACAGACAGAACGCCACAAATTCGATCATTCCTTTTTTCTTTTCATCCGTGCATTATTTACCTTTTACGCCTTCACCTACAGAAAATTATCTTATCTTCAGAAGTAGCCCCCATCCTGACAACAGCCACAGGTTTTAGTATTGACCACACGTGACATGTTTATCTTTTAAATTGTAGAAGTCTGCTCCATGAAGCGATCACAGTAGAGTAAAGATAATACACGCCGAAATTATTTGAGGACTACAAACCCTAAGTCAGAAGGGTTAAGGACCACCACTGGTGTAAAACAAGGTGATATTCTGTCAACTTATCTTTTCATGCTACTCATGGACGATGTCATCTAAGCATGTAAGGAGATAACAAGAATGTAGTCAGTGAAGTACATGCAGATGAGACAGGTATGTATTTCAGAGCTGGCAATTACCGATGATATTGCCCTGATTGCTAAATCAGAGAAGGCATATCTTCACTTCAACCTGCAAGTCTGGAACTGAAGAAGAGAGAAATGGTCATCAGCAGCTCCAAAACAAAAACTAAAGTGATATAATGAGAGCAAAGAAGACATTGGACTAAGCTGGGAGAACAGGTCGAAGAGCAACAGCTGAGATTTTTTTTCAGGACGTAAACCTAGGATTCCTCAGCTAAAGAGAAGCTAGCAA
Organism: Oreohelix idahoensis; assembly: GCA_024509875.1. Taxonomy (NCBI): domain Eukaryota; kingdom Metazoa; phylum Mollusca; class Gastropoda; order Stylommatophora; family Oreohelicidae; genus Oreohelix; species Oreohelix idahoensis. The sequence goes on from JAMPIV010002849.1 coordinate 579,157, forward strand.
GAAGACGAAGATGCCTGTATAATGCTCCACCTATGTTCCAGTCTTGACGTATGGATGCAAGTCATGGGCTATGACTACAGACCACAAGTGTCAGCTCCAAACCTCAGAAATCAGGTACCTAAGGTAGGTGGATGGCGTAACAAGATGAAACATGGTCTACAATCAGACGATACGGCAAGGCCTCGAAACCTAGCTACTGCAAACCCAAGCAGTACAGTCCTAACTACGATGGTATGGACATGTCTGTAGAACGGGAGAAATTAACAATTAGTTACACAACCGTATATGGTCGTGACACACAATAATTATCATGATAAGTAGGTGGAAAATTGACTAGAATAAGACGACTTACATTGTATTGTGGTTGGTTTAAAATTAGAAAATAAACTAAACTAAATTGTGGTTTGGTTCCATCGCAAAAGAAAATAGAAATGCGGGGTTTTGTGTAGGATAAATTTTAACTTTATAAGAAGTAAAGTTTGAAAATTAAATCACTTAGATTTCATCATTATCAGACGCCAGGATTAAGAGATATAGTATTTTATAGGGACTGATTAAAGCCAGAATTTACTTTGTTAAGTTAAAAAACAATACCATAATTCGTTACGAGCTTTTATAATCTCGAACCCTATAAATATGCCCTGTGTTAAAAGCTATAAATTGTAACATAACATTTATTAGTATCGCGTGGGGAACAACTGCATCTTAAACAGTAGCTGGACATTCTATCGGATATAATGTGCTAGTATCTAGTGGCTAGATAATTACCCATTGTGATAAACGAGCGCAAATATTTATCGCCATATCATTTCCTGCATCTTTATTTTTATATTTTCTTCCACATCGTGCTCTTTCATCTCAAGTTTTGCTATTTCGTCGGTAATCTGTTCTCTTTATTACTTACATCTGGTATCTAAAGAACCACATTTGTTCTTCCATCGGTGGACTTTTAATTCAGTGTCTCCACATTGTTAAACACATCTGGTCTCATCCTAATCTTGTGACACCCCTGCGTGGTCATAAACGATTTCCTTTGATACGGGATTCCATACCACCTAGGGTTATTGTTAAAACGAAGACACAAAGGATTAGTCTCTTCAGTGCCAATCACTGTGCAAACAAGCGACGGGTCACCACATGGGAACAATAGCTCTCGGGCGGCGTCTTTATACAAATATTGAATATTTTGGGATATGTCCCTCAGTGAAGAAGTCTTTTGAGGCTGTGTAAACAAAGAATACTAGTGAAGGATGACAGACATTTACATGCAAGAGACAAGGGACAGCAAGATTTGTGAAAGTTAGAGGACGGGTGGGTTTTCCTAGCCGACAATCAGCAAACACCGGGCGGTCTGACAAAGACTGAAAGGCCACGCGAAAGAAAGTGGGTGACGAATTTCTCAACCCACTTTTAGACTGACAGGAGGCATGGGAGACCCAAGGTCTAGGTTGCAAGATGCACGCCTGGTAATTGGTTGAGGGGAGGAGTTAGATTATCTCGTACACATTGGCTAAACCAGCGATATATTGTACTGCACAGCTCGTTAAAGAGAGTAATACGGTTTCAGTACAGTGTGGTGCAGAGAATATAATCCCTAACGCATAGCCTGAATTAATTCAGTGTGGATAAATATTTTATATCTGTGTGTATTGTGTTCTTAAAGGATTTTGCGAAGGGAAAAGAAGTCCATCAGAAGTCTGAGTCTACACGCTACGTGTCTGACGTCTGACCAGAAAAAAGTTATCAAACGGACATTTGGCTAGCGGAATTCGCCATAGTACATTCTTCGTTCCTCACTTAAAAATCAATATTTCTCGCAAATGACCAAGAAGGTGGACGCAGCATTTTTCGTCACGGGCGGACACGTTCAATACATATTTAAATCAAGTTCAAATCACTCAAATGTTTACTACATGAGTCAATCTAAGGCTCACAGTTGATTACTTATCCAAATATCAAGTTCAGATCCATAGGAAGCTCACCATCTGAAGTCAAACTAAAGAGGTCTAAAGTTGAATCTCATATTTATACAAAGGGCAACACACTCTTAAGCGCATTCTAATAAGTAAACTCCAAAGTATATTTTATGAATCACGATTACATACTCAAGATAATGAGTCTACATATCATTAACATTTCGTGGAGATATCCAGTCGGGCCAGTACCCTCCGGAGATTAGACAACAGACATTTTCATACGACAACTGTTAACTGTTAATCAACGCTACGGAGATATACTCAAACCTTGAAGGATTGTATAGCGTCAACGTTCTCAGTTCGACAAAAGTTTTCATCAGAACTTCCTCGACATAGAGATACCCCACTCGACCTAACTTATAACAGCTTGGGACATTCTATGGATATATGTGAATCATCCTACCCGGGTAAAAGAATTTAGAGACACATGGACTGTGTAGATTACTCACCATTTTGGTAACACGTATCATATCACATCATCATCATTTCGCTTTACACAAGCTCATTCTTAATTAACTACTACTTAATTAACTACAATATTGATATCTCATCCGTGTGTTTTGTTGTGAATCGTCTTTTACTGTCAACACGTTCTTACCATTACTATCCCTATATTTGTAGATATTTAATTAATAAACCCAATAATCGTTTGATCATTATCTAGTTTATTGATGTATCACTCGTGCTGTCGGTGTTAAATATTTACATATAAGTAAAATTATATACTCAGATGAGGTTGGGAGCTTTTTCTGTTACGGGATCTAAGGGCAGAAGCTAAGATCGTGGGGAAATAGAACTCTTTCCATAATTAACTAGAAAACACTGTCCAGTGGAAAGCATTCGCATTCCCTTTTTCTTGTCTCTATATCAAATAAGTCTTTATTCTTTCTTACCGAGCAAATTCCTAGAGACCTTGTATCGGTTCTTGTGTGATTATTCACCGGGAAATTAAAATTTTGCAAATTTATTACCCAAACCGAGAACCGTACTTTTTCTTACATTTTTTTTTTCTTACAATTTTTTTCTTTTTTTTCTCGCCTGCGCGGGGTAAAAATCGGCAAATCCAATCGCAGTGTCTAGGCCGTGGAGTTGTCACATTTTTTGCCACCCCCTTACGCGACGTCACAAATCTCTTACCCACCCCGTCCCCTTTTTTGTCCTTATTTTTTGTAATCCTGAAAAAATACAACTTACTCGAATGTTTTTTTTTTAAGTTTTGTCTCGTTTTGGCGAGGCGCTTCCCGTTCAACCTAGTCGGTTATATTAGGGCGCATGTCCAAATATAAAAGACCCTTAAGTCTAGGAATTGCTAGTCATCATCATCATCATCAGCTTTCAAGTCCCTATCAGAGTCAGGTACCCTTTTACAGCTGGTTAGACTGATGCGTGACACTAAAAAGCTTTGAACCCGAAACCCGGTAACTTATTGCGGGAGTGGAGTGTTAGAGACTTCACCATACTAGGTCCAGCATTGAGAGGTGGGACCTACCTAGCTATAAATGGGTACTTAACTTTGAGTTAGGGAAGGAAAAGACAGCGAGGAAGGAAACTGGTCTCCCCACCTCTCGATGCTGGACCTAGTATGGTGAAGTCTCTAACACTCCACTACCGCAATAAGTTACCGGGTTTCGGGTTCAAAGCTTGGTAGTGTCACGCATCAGTCTAACCAGCTGTAAAATGGTACCTGACTCTGATCTTGAGTTAGAGAAGGCAACGGCAGCGACTTCCCTTGTTTCCTGTGTACCGTTAACTTGTAGAACTGATTCAATACCGTTTTATTGGTTTATAAACTTTAAATAAAATACTGGGGGGGGGGGGGGGTTTGAGGGCGGGTCTGTCGTAAGCGTGTCAACTAAGAATGCACAAGGAACGCAATTTTTTTTAACTTGCCGTCCCAAATCACAATGAGAAATGACCCTTTTTCAGTCAAGAAAAAGTACGGTTCTCGGTTTGCGTAATAAATTTGCAAAATTTTAATTTCCCGGTGAATTATCACACAAGAACCCTTCTATCTAATATCTCATAGCCTATTCCTGGCCTAAAACTACTGTCGTAGTTGCCCCAATTGCCACCACACGACAGCCATCCATATGAAAGGGAAGGTTGTAACAAGTACTTTTCTTTTTTTTCTATCTGTGTCTTTTACATGTATACAATGCTTATTTTAGCACAGTGAATGAAGCTGCAACCTTACCATATAAAATAACATTAAAAGCTAATGTCTGCTTCGTGCAGGTTTCTTCACAAAGAACTAATATCAGAGGTAGCCTCATGCTTCATTGGGAGCTGAAAGGATGATCATGATATCATATTGTATATTTCAGATATCAATACTCTATTTTAGCTTGATGTATAGATAATTGCTATTTATTGGCATTCTTTCCCTCTCCGAACACACTTTCATCCGACTGGATGGTCAGAAATTTTATGCTCATGGGCAACGGGTAAAATTCAGAGGAAGATGAAATGGTGGAGGAAGCGGAGGTCGCTTGGTGTTTACATCAGAAGACATCAAACTTAAGGGAGATAGGCATTTTATCTATCTCGCAGTTCCTGGTACTTGTTACTACATATATATATATATATATATATATATATATATATATATATATATATATATATATATATATATTATATATATATATATATATATATATATATATATATATACAAAGAACACATGACATTAAGTGGATGCCATAGGAAGACCTGGCATTAATTTGTTAAAGGACAATACTTATAAAAATATATATAAATTCTTAGTTGGTGTTGATAATTTGGATGAGTGAATTTGATGTCTGAATTCGTATGACTCATTTAAAAGAAAATACTTATATACAAAGCTAATAATAACATATTATTAATATTAAATAAATAAATAAATAAATAAATAAATAAATAAATAAATAAATATATATAATATATATATATATATATATATATATATATTATATAGTATATATATATATAATATATATATATATATATATATATATATATATATATATATATATATATATATATATATATATATATAACACATGCATATACTAGTCTTTCACCTAATGTTGTAGTTTAGAATTTACTTTTATTTAAATCTATTAATTTTACATTAATACATCATTGTCTTACAATTCAATATTGTTTTAATGGGTATTACAAAATGTTGTTTTTTCCCTTTTTTGTCGCTATATTTTGTGTGCCCGGGTGAATTTGTTATGTTTACATTTTCTTACAAGAAAAAAGATAAATTTGTAGAAACTAAGAAGCATACTTGTAAAAAAAAAAATCATAACACACACGTTGTAGAAAAGTTAGAGAAAATAAAAACACATGCACAAATTTAACAGTTGATGAGACTCTGAACTTCCTCACACAAAACAGCTTGCATTACATCACTTACTCTGAGAGAAGACCAGCAGTGCGGGGATACGACTTCCCTGTTGCCTGGGGGTCGGGATCATAGTACGCATCATGGTTCCAACGTTCTCGGGGGATGCCTCTAACAAAATTTTCTCCTCTTTCCAGAATATTCCAGAACTCCTCCAAATTTTCTGCTCCCGGAAATTTGCATGCTATGCCAACAATTGCTATTTTGTCTTGTGTTTCTTCTGCCATGTTTTGTCTCAACAAAGCTCATGCCAGAGAGGGTTGAGGGTTTTCATGAATTAAAACCTATAATTTATAAGAGAAAAAAACTGATTGCTCTTTGGCAAGACATAACTATCAAAAGAAAATAAACGTGAACAGTTTAGTATTAAATAGTAATTTAAACAAAGAAAATAGAACAAAGAACTGAATAACTGACAAAGTAGTTGAATATCGTAACAGAAGTGAAAAACATGATTGCTCTTTGGAAATAAAAAGATATACCAACTATTTTTTACAAGCAAAAAAAGAAATAAATCCGTGTCGCCTTTAAAAATTGCTTTAACTAAAACTTTGAGTATTAAATAGTTGTTAATTTAAACATGAAGACAGAAGGACATGACATGCAGAGTTCTTCAACGAAAAGGATCCTGAATAACGGACAAAGCAATAGATTGGGGTTGAATATCGTAACAGAAATGGAGTCCATGGCCTATGCAGTTGGAACACTGTTGGCTCTTTGTCCCATTAATCAATATGCAATCAAGCATGATACAAAACAAAAACAAGTAAAAGCATATGATAAATGAACTGAAAGACAAGATGTAGAAATATCCTTCAGTTATATCAAATTGACAGACAGCGATATCAAAAAATAGAATTAGCTTTTTTGCTAAATCTATGGAGTACAAGAGCAAAACGAGATAAGAATCTTTCAACTCAAATGTGGAAGTTCCTAATTGTATAGCTTGGAGAACAACAAAGTCAACAACCAAAAAGCCAGACTTTCGTGCTTGCGTAGAATGGGGGGGGGGGTGGGGGGTGGAGAGTGGAATTAAAATGGTAATGACAAGGTTACCAACGTGGAACAGATGACAAAGAAACTAGACAAGTGCCCCAGTGGAACAAGAAAGTGAGAAGAAAAACGATGTGCGATGGTAGACACACACTGCTGTTGGATTACAAAGGTCTCCTTATTCTTCCGGTACATGGAGAAAATTTGACCTTGAGGTCTTTGAAATCGACATTATGTGTTTGGTGAAGGCCTAGTTTAATGAATGAAATCACCTTATACACCATCGTGCAAGTAATATTATGTATGAAGTATGAAACATTTCTTTTTAATGTTATATACCCTTCTTTATTTAACTAGTAAACCAAAAACTTTGATCGCGTTTTTCTCAAAACAAGCAGAAGTGGAGATGAAATAAAACTGTACTAAATTGACGTTGTCTGGCATTTTTGTAAAATAATTCCAGCTTAAATTATCCTAGCATTTTAGCCTGTTTTTAAAAATTTTCCCTCTGCAGCGTTGTCTTTAAAATAAATTTAGATTGCTAATATGCAAGATACCTTCATTTCAGCACCGATCTTTAGAGAAAAATATGAGGAACAGTAATGATGGGTCAAAGAGATAATGCGATGGCTAACCGACTTATCTACTCAGACATTGTAACATTCCCTTCCATAAAGAACGAGCGTTTTCAAAACAAGATTTGTTTTGTTTTGCTTTTATTGGTTTTTAGTTTTAAATACAATCTTCCCTGCACATGGATAACTGCATAAGTGCTCTGATACCACTCTTAGATCACATAAGGAGGATCTCAGCACAGTGCATGAAGTCCGTAGCACCGGCGAGGATTCCAATGGGTTTATACAGTAATCACACAATCTATAAATATTTTTGTTGTGTGAAGGTTTTCTAATTTTTAAATTTGCCGAAGCAATGACCATATGGCCTACGCTTTACGATTTCCAACTGTCGAGGGATTTTTAACGTGCGCAACTTGCACACGGGACCTCTTATTTTTTCGCTTTTATCCGAGAAGACTTGGCATACGATCTCACAGCCCATGAGATCAATGGGAGTATGAAATCATTAAAAATGGTTGATTCTGACAAAAAAAAGTCCATGAATTTTATTCTCTGTATTGGGAGCGGACACGGCACCTTTAGACCTGGGGACGGACGTCATACCTGTTAGCCTCTCCGACCTGCTATTATTGAGTCATTGTCAGTATATAAAATACTGAACACGAGTAAGAAATGTGTAAAAAAACGCAAGAAACAGCAGGTCTAACATCGATGTCTTACTTAGTTGGTCCTCTTCTGCCCTCGGGTCGAGATTTTTGCCATAGAAAATGACATACTGTCCTATTGGCGTTCTTTTCCTCCTGGTCTGGTACCAATCTAGTTCTCGGTCTTTCAGATATTGTCTAATGTTGTCCTCCCAGCAAAGTCTGGGTCGTCTTGGAGGTCTGGATCCCAGGCTCGTAGTTTCCCATACTTGTCATGGTAAACGATCTTCTTCCATTTTGCAGACAACGTAGTTGAGACTGTTCTACTTTGTCTGCAAGGGCTGGGGTTTGAGACATTCGGTCATCATCTGATTGCGGACTATGTATGTTCTTGTTACTTCAACCACCTTCCTTAGATACCTCATTTCTGAAATTCGGAACTGGCTTTTATTGCTTGATGTCGATGACTCGCATCCATATGTCAAGACTGGGACATAGGTGGAGCGATATAAAACCATCTTCGTCCGCTTGCCAATCACTCTTTTTGCTGAGGAATCCTCGACTTAAAGCCTGAACAAGTCTCCCAGCTGCCGCTCTTCGGGTAACCAACTCTTCTTTGATACCTCCCATCCAGTCTATGATAGTTCGAAGGTATTTATTGTGGATCAAGTGCTCCAGAATCGCTTCTGCCAGCATAACATGATGCCCTTTTCCTTCTCTTGACACCACCATTGTTTTTATTTTGGATCTGCTGTAAACCATCCTTCGTTTCTCCAGTTCTTCCTTCCAGACTTTCGCGTTGTATTGTAAATCCTCTGATTTAACAATCAAGGTAACATCAAATGCCAGCTCTGAAATACAGACCTGTCTCATCTTCCACTACACGCCTCCCCCATACGTTTTGGTCATTTTCTTACATGCTTTGATGACATTAAAAGATCTCTCGCATCCCGCATAATACTTGAATGACGCTTTTCCTAACAATGACACAATCAATGATTGATTTCTCACTCTTAGTTGGATCATATCTGGTATATGTATGTATGCGCTTAACGGGAAACTTTGTGTTCGCAATAACAATGTTTTGCAGAATATAAGGTGTCATTTTCTATTGCCATTTAGTGTATCGTCTCCATATCTTCCAATAACTCCACTCCATCTAGCATGGTCATTGCCATCTCAGGCATTGAAGTCTCTGAGAAGGATAATTTCATACAGGCATTCGTCCACTACATTTTGAAGCAGTTCAAAGAATTCTATTTTTGTTACACCTGCACGCTCACATTCGTTTGGCCGGTACACAATGACAATGTTGACTATGGTTTCTCCTTCTTTCAGATTTAGCACCATCTGTCGATTTAGGACCTCAACACCACCTGAGACAAAGTTCTATCCTGTGATGTCATTTGTTTGGCTTTTGGCCACAATACAGTCCCCAAGCCAGGATTTCCAGTTTTGTTTTTTCCTCATTTCCTCCACAGCTCCTCCTCTTTCTCACTAATACTTCTACAATTTCATGTTCCATAAATCATAGCCTGTAATTCGTGTCAGTTCGTTGCCTTTAAGATCAGTCAGGTTTTCTCTCCGTTTGTTCTTGTAATCTTTGGTAATTGGCCTGTTGTGCCTTTGCAAGGTGGAGGGGCTACCTTCAGTTGGCCACAACGATGTTGCAAGGTGGAAAAATGCAACATATTAAATGTATATAGAAACGGAAAACATGGAAGCATATCTGAAGTCATCCTCATATGACCACCAGCTAAGCAAAATGCTATAGTATATAGATTTGGAAGTGAACCTCTGAATGTGCTGTTAATTACACCATCATTGACTCCTGAAATCATCCAGACACTTCCAGGGACTTCACTTGTGGTGAAACATGTTGAGAAGCCAGTATTGCATACGGAGAACTGATGCGCCACTTGAGCCCCAGACATAACTAAGGATTTTACCTGGTTGACTGCATGCAGAAGGACCTCACTATAGACCCAAGAAAGGCAGGGGCAGCTCAGAAAGGGCTATGAGAAGAACGTGACAATTCCTTGGAAGAGCCTAGAACAAGTGCATAGTACTTTAACTCTACATATTTGGAGGTCCCCTTTGGATGGCGGAGAATGCACAGTATAACACGTACTTCTTCTTCCTCCTAGCTTGGGACCAGATGTCATGAAAGTCTAAATGCCAGCCATGCTGGAAAAACTGGAGCTCTTGACTTCAATTCAACACGTTTCGGCGTGGCAGAAAACCCACAAGAAAGCCTAGCTTTACAGTGTAGACTCTTGTTCTTGCGATCGCATTTTTGATGTTTACACAGTCAGATGAGTTCTTATGATAAACTCGGCCGTTGTCTGGAGTTCCTCTTTAGCTCCATACAGCTTTGAATTTAGTGTTGAATGATGGGGCCAGTATATCTTTCTTAACTGGTCGTACAGAGGACAATCCTGTAGAACATGATCAGCAGTTTGTTCGTTTAATCCACATGTGCACAGTGGTGAAGCAGACAATCGGAGCTTGTTCCAATTATACAGCTGAGGTTCAAGCTCTAGAGCAAGCTGCAAATATGATTTATAACACCAACTCTGACTCCCACCAGAAAGTCATCCTCACAGATGCAATGTTTGTACTGCAAGCTCTAAAGAGTGGTAAACTCCCTCATCTGAGAAATGAACTAAGCAAGGTAGCTGCCAAAAAGCGAACCATACTTCAGTGGGTACCATCCCATTGTGGTGTACCCGGAAATGAAATGGTGGATAAACTTGCAAAAAAGAGAGGAGAATGGGAACAGTGTAGATAATACCAAGGAGTATTCAACTTGGTATTGACTGCAAAAGAGCGAGAAGCTCAGCAGCCCTAGTTGAACTACAACAACAACACCATGTCACGAGATGGATTTTTGGGGCGACCTCTTTCTGATCTCTCTTTCATTGCGGCTGTAATCAGTTACATTTGTGTACTGATTTGTTTGCATGATTTTCCATGGTCTCATCCGTTTCTTTCTGTTTGCTATGTAGCAGAGAGTTTGTTTGTTCAAATATTTGACACTCCTTGTTGATGATTAACACATCACATTCGCAAGAAGCGGCGGGGGTAATATGGAACATCAGGCAAGTTGGTATTTCTTGTGTACCAAAGCTTGGCCACTGCAGATTATCCCTACAATCGCCAGCGTTTTTGCTTAAATCATTGACAAAGGCCAGAGTGCGGGACAGATAACGAGATTACCCGTCTGCGAATAGATTACTTTCTGATAAAGTAAGAAATTTGAAACATCTGAAACAGATTTGTCGTATGAGTTTACATATGTGTTGGTAAGTTCGCCTGCCAGGCAATCGGATGTTTTCATATCATATAAGTGTCATGGAATATTCTAATCCACATATATAAATTATTAGGTAAATATGAAGCCTAACAAATAAAATAAATAAAGGAAGAAGAATGGTAAATAACAGTGCTGTCACAAGGAATGTACTCGAAATCCCCCTTGTTTTCTGCTTCGTCTGCAAATTGTAACGCTTTCACGTTGATAGTAAAGCTTACTGTATTATTACCCGCCTTCTTCAATGAAACGTGTGCTGTATTTCTTGAAAAAAACATTGAGAGACTGCGTAATGACCTAAATTAATCCTAACATTAATTATATTACGTTACCAAAACGAACGAACAGATGGACAAAAGGATAAAGAGAGAGGGGAGGGCTGAAAATCAGGAACGCATGCAACACGCTTCGCGCGATACACAAATGCTGCCATCACGCGTGTAAGACTACAAGCACTAACTTTTTTTCAGACGGACAGTGATAAAATACACTACCCTTTCCCAGAGTTAGGTTTATAAATCATAAAAAACTCTTATTAGAAAAGATAACATTAGATGGGTTTACGGTTGAAAACATAACAGTACCCAGACAGCACATCTTCGAAACAGGAGGTAGAAGAAATTGCATATTTTGAATGCAGCCACGTAGCTCCTTTAAATTTGTATTTTTGGGTTCCTTAGGGCTTGCTGACAAATAATATGTAAAACGTTACGCAAATAGTCCAGGAATTAATAAATTATACCCAAAATAAAATAGTGAGGATGCCTGACAGCATGGAATCATTTCTGCTCATAAAATTTTTTTATAACGTGTTTGAAAAAACCTTACGTTACATAAATAGCCTACCATGTAAACTCCCCATTGATTGGAGCGCAACAAATGAAAGCCTAACCACGATTGGTCGGACTATAAATACTATCTTGGTTGTTAGGGGAGACGGGGAAAGGTAACATTTTTTCAAACACTTGTCGAAACGGGCCTCATTGGTCAGACTCGCTGATATACACACTTGGGAGCGTTAGTTCGAAACCACTGGTTTAAATAAGATTGATAAAGCATCAGTGCGTTGAAGCCAGCTTATATTTGGCTAAATAAAAGCCTGGAAGATAAGCAGATGGGAATTTGTGCCAGTTGGTGCCAGAATTCATTGCTAATCAACGTATCTGTGTTTATTCGTATGAATTGTGGGACAGTGGTCTTGATGGTACTGAGCAGCACCTAGTCAGAGCTTTGCTGAATCCAGTGTCGGACAGCATACTCCTTGGTCCTTTTAGCTATCAGTGAGGTGTCTCCAGAGCCCAGAGGAGAATTCGAGCAGAGGAGTCCTTTCCTGCCGCCATCACGCCAGATAAGCTAACTTGGCCAGCTGAGCTCAACATTATGTCCCCTCATCTTGAACTGACTTTGTAAAATTAACATTAAGAGGGGAATTTACTTGTCTTAAAATCAGGAACTGTGAACATCTCCAATACTAGTCCCTAAAGACAAACTATTGAAGTCATGATGACAAATACCAACAGAGCTTGAACAAAACAAAACCAGTATTACCTCATTTTACTACTACACAACTGACACACATAGAACATTTGTAATAATATGTGTCACTACAATATTCATATTAAATACATTCTGTACATAACTTGTAATTTAAATTGATTGTGATTCCTGGTTCCCTTGTAGTTGAATCAGGACACATATTCATTCATGCCAGTAATGAATACATATTGTTATTTGAAAAGTTACGAGTGACTTCTTTAAGATATTCTCATAGAGTGTTATATGTATGTGAGTGTCACAGTGTTGTTAAGAGTAGTGGATTAAATTAAATTGTTTATCTGTCTGTTGTTGTGACTTACACTTCACCATACTCATACCCTAGACACATAACGTAGCATCACACTATTCCAGAATAATTCTGACTGAGATATATAGATATGTGGTAGCAAGTAAGGTTATCTATAATACACTACTCTTAATAGATATATATACCTTCACAGCTGATCTCAGTCAGTACACTAAGTCCCCTATAAATATTTATAACATCCCACTTCACCACATATATTGGGGTCTCGCTCTTGGGATTTTGAATCTTTCCCTATTAAAAATATTGGGGGTAATTCACTTCAGGGAATATAAGAATTAAAAGGTATCCTTGGGTGGAATTAAATAAGGTTGAGCTCACGGTGCCTGTGTTGTCCATTAGAGATTGAATTGTTGGTTAGACATTGTATAAATTTACATAATAGACAATGGCGGATCTGGCCAAATTTCGATCTGCTGCGGTTCAGACTGCAAAAGAGTTAGGATTAGATGGGCAAGTTATGGTTGCCTATGTCACGACGGAATGTGACAAATTTATTGAACGTGAAGAAAGAAGGTTTGAAGCCGAAAGAAAGTTAGAGGCTGACAAGGAAATTAAGAAGTTACAGTTTGAAGCTGAGGCTGAGACTAAGAGGTTGCAGACTGAGGCTGAGGCTAAGAAATTGGAGGCAGAAAGAGAAGACAAAAGATTAGCTGCAGAAAGGGAAGAGAGGAAATTAGCTGCAGAAAGGGAAGCAGAAGAAAAAAGATTACAAAGGGAACATGAGTTACGACTAAGGGAGTTTGAGTTTCAAGGCCATGCTCCTGAAAATGGTGCCAGTCCCTTTGCCTCTGATGCTACGGTTACTCAAGGAGCCTCAACCTCAGCTATGAATTTTCATTTAGATCATTTTGTTGAGAAAGACGATGATATTGAGAGCTACCTAAATAGGTATGAACTATTAGCTACCACGTATGGGTTAGAGAGAGAAAGATGGAGCTTAAAGTTATCTCAAGGACTTCGTGGGGCAGCTTATGAAGTTTTTGCAAAAATGAGCAGAGGTGATCAGGAAAATTATGACATGCTAAAGCAGGCTCTTTTGTTAAGGTATGAAAAGAATGCAGAATTTTATAGAAAAAAATTTAGGAATGCTAAACTACTGTCAGGTGAAACCTATCACCAGTTCTCTGCACGAATAGAGACATACTTGGAGAAATGGACTTCTCTGGGGAAAACCCAAGATCTTAAGGAAATGGTCCTTATAGAGCAACTAAGAGAGTCCATGGCTCCAGACCTGAGAAAGTTTCTCATGGAACAAGGTGCAGAGAGGCTGGGTGAGTTGCTAAATGTTGCTGAAAGGTATCAAGCAGCTCAAGCAGAGGTAACAGGTAATAAAAAGAAACAAGTGGATAACTTTAGGGCACCCCAGAACTTTAATAAATTTGATCCTAAGGATCAAAATAAAGGTAAGCACCAATTTGATAGGCCACGGTATGAAAATAAAAATAAATTCCCACAATTCGATGAAAGGAAATATGATGAAAGAAAATCTTTCAACCAAGGAAAAAGGTGGTGTAAGAATTGTCAGATGGACAATCATGACACTGACCGTTGCAGAAGGAAACCTGTGTATATGGCAACCCTTCAGGTCAGGTCGACCTCAAGACAGGAGGAGGATATTATGTTAGATACCACTCCAGAAGAGATGAGGAAGGCACAGGCTGGGGATAAAACACTCAAGCCTTGTTTCAGAAAATTGTCAACTTGTCATACAACTCCAGGCAAGGAACATTTTTACATGAAAAACAAGTTGATGTATAGGAAGGCCGGAACTAGATCCCATGGTCACGGACAGCTGGTTCTTCCAAAGAGATATAGGACAGAATTAATAAGGAGCCTACATGTGAAACCAGATGGGGACCATGAGAAGATAGGTACCATCATTCAAAAGGTGGCTCACAATTATTATTGGCCCAAAGCAAGATGGGACATTGAGAATTTTGTAGAAAGGTGTAGCATAGCACATGAGGGAACACCCACAAGTGGGAACATGGATCAGGACCTGGACACGCCACGGGGCAAAATTAGGCCTGAGAATAAAAAGAGATATAAATTTGATAAAGTGGACCAAATGGAATGGGAAGCCCCTTTTCACGGACAAGCTTCACTTAACTGTTTTACAATGGCCACTATGCGGAGAGTGCAAAAAGATGTCTTACCCCAGGATAAGCCGACAATCCCTCAATCGGACTTAAACAAACTGGAGGAAGAGGATGTAGGGAGGAAATCTCTCATCAAGAATTTTAAGTGGGGAGAAAGCCCCAAAAGAAAAATTGGTAGCGGTCGTTTTGTGAATGATAATTCTGGGAGGAAAAATCATCACTATAAAGCTTCGAGTGGAAGAGACCATACCGGTGCATGGACAAATAGGTCCACACAATTAAAGGTCCATATGTAGCTTTGTTAAGAACGTGGACTGATGAAAAGGCAGAGGAAAACATTACATCTTCATACCAATATGTGAATGAGCTGACCACTCGGTTGAAAACTGGCTGGAAACTTGCCAATGAAAATTTGAAACAAGCCAGGAAGAAACATGCTGCCTATTATAACAGGAAGGCGAAAGACAGAAATTTGGCTGTGGGAGAGAAAGTACTGCTTCTTTTGCCTGGGAGTCAGAATAAGTTACAAATTGGATGGCAGGGTCCATATACAGTTTTAGAGAAGGTGTCTAGAACAAATTATAAGATAGATAAGAAGGGGAAAGAAAAAATCTATCATGTGAATCTCCTGAAGAAATATTTGGAAAGAGAACATCAGGAAGAGACACACTTGTTGACCTTGTCCATCGCCATGGAGATGAAAAAGGAACCACTTTCATCATTTGAATATCCATTACACCCCTGTGAGACAGCAGCACAGGTGAAAATCAGTACACATTTAACGAAAACTCAGAAAGAGAGAGTGCAACAGGTTCTAAATAATCATGCAGAGGTGTTAACAGACCGACCAGGGCATACAAACCTATTGGAATATGATATGAAACTAATAGACTCCACACCTGTCTGTATGAAACCATATTCTATTCCGTTTGCTAAGGAGAAAGCTTTGAAGGAAGAGATAGACTATCTGTTGAAGGAAGGAATTATTTCGCACAGTGAGTCTTCGTATAGTTCCGGTGTTGTACTCTTAAGGAAGCCCTCTGGAGAACATAAGACTCTGTATAGATTACAGGAGACTGAATGCTATTACAGAAGGACAGGTGGATCCATTGCCGGATACAAATCAGCTGTTTGCCAGACTAAATAAAGCTAAATATTTCTCAAAAGTGGATCTGAGTAAAGGATACTATCAGATTCCAGTAAAGCCTGAGGTTAGACCCTACCTAGCTTTTAGTACCTCAGAAGGACACTATGAGTTTAATAGATTGCCATTTGGATTGAAGAATGCGCCTAGTGTCTTCTCTAGAATGATGAGAAAATTATTGGATCCTCTGAATAATCCCTGTATAACAAATTTTATGGATGATATCCTTATAGCAACAGAAACATTTGAGGAACACATTGACTCTCTGAACATGCTGTTTGATCGACTTAGGGAGGCAAATTTAACAGCCCGTCCAACCAAATGTTGCGTTAACTACAGAAAGCCCCGAGACCACAAACCAAGAAGGACGTGAGATCCTTTGTCTCATTATGTGGTTTCTACCAGAAGTATATCAAAAACTTTAATTCCATATGTGCACCTTTAACGGAATTGACACGTAAAGGACTTCCAGATCGCATTACATGGACACCACAATGTGAAATGACTTACCAAGAATTGAAGGAAAAGCTCACAAGTAAACCCATTTTGAAATTACCTGACTTAAGTCAAGAATTCATAGTAAGGACGGATGCAAGTAATATTGGGTTAGGTGCAACTCTACTACAGAAATCAGATGCATTGGATGGGGAATTAAGCCCAGTGGCATATGCTAGCAGAAAGTTGAATAAAGCTGAAATCAACTACTCAACTAGCGAAAAAGAATGTCTTGCAGTAATATGGGCAATAAAGAAATTCAATATTTATCTATATGGGAAGGCATTTAAGTTGCAAACAGATCACAAACCTTTATCGTTTTTTAGCACAGGCTAAGCATGAGAACTCTAGGTTACTCCGATGGTCTTTGCTTCTGGCTCCATATAATTTTAGCATTGAGTATATATCTGGAAAAACCAATCTGGGAGCGGATTTTTTAAGCCGCCATCCGTGTGATGAGAATCACCGTAAACCCCAGAAATAATAATAAATTTCTCTATGTGTATATAGAATAAAGGACTGACATATAATGTCTGTTTTAAGAGGGGAGGTGTCATGGAATATTCTAATCCACATATAAATTATTAGGTAAATATGAAGCCTAACAAATAAAATAAATAAAGGAAGAAGAATGGTAAATAACAGTGCTGTCACAAGGAATGTACTCGAAATCCCCCTTGTTTTCTGCTTCGTCTGCAAATTGTAACGCTTTCACGTTGATAGTAAAGCTTACTGTATTATTACCCGCCTTCTTCAATGAAACGTGTGCTGTATTTCTTGAAAAAAAACATTGAGAGACTGCGTAATGACCTAAATTAATCCTAACATTAATTATATTACGTTACCAAAACGAACGAACAGATGGACAAAAGGATAAAGAGAGAGGGGAGGGCTGAAAATCAGGAACGCATGCAACACGCTTCGCGCGATACACAAATGCTGCCATCACGCGTGTAAGACTACAAGCACTAACTTTTTTTTCAGACGGACAGTGATAAAATACACTACCCTTTCCCAGAGTTAGGTTTATAAATCATAAAAAACTCTTATTAGAAAAGATAACATTAGATGGGTTTACGGTTGAAAACATAACAGTACCCAGACAGCACATCTTCGAAACAGGAGGTAGAAGAAATTGCATATTTTGAATGCAGCCACGTAGCTCCTTTAAATTTGTATTTTTGGGTTCCTTAGGGCTTGCTGACAAATAATATGTAAAACGTTACGCAAATAGTCCAGGAATTAATAAATTATACCCAAAATAAAATAGTGAGGATGCCTGACAGCATGGAATCATTTCTGCTCATAAAATTTTTTTATAACGTGTTTGAAAAAAACCTTACGTTACATAAATAGCCTACCATGTAAACTCCCCATTGATTGGAGCGCAACAAATGAAAGCCTAACCACGATTGGTCGGACTATAAATACTATCTTGGTTGTTAGGGGAGACGGGGAAAGGTAACATTTTTTCAAACACTTGTCGAAACGGGCCTCATTGGTCAGACTCGCTGATATACACACTTGGGAGCGTTAGTTCGAAACCACTGGTTTAAATAAGATTGATAAAGCATCAGTGCGTTGAAGCCAGCTTATATTTGGCTAAATAAAAGCCTGGAAGATAAGCAGATGGGAATTTGTGCCAGTTGGTGCCAGAATTCATTGCTAATCAACGTATCTGTGTTTATTCGTATGAATTGTGGGACAGTGGTTTTGATGGTACTGAGCAGCACCTAGTCAGAGCTTTGCTGAATCCAGTGTCGGACAGCATACTCCTTGGTCCTTTTAGCTATCAGTGAGGTGTCTCCAGAGCCCAGAGGAGAATTCGAGCAGAGGAGTCCTTTCCTGCCGCCATCACGCCAGATAAGCTAACTTGGCCAGCTGAGCTCAACATTATGTCCCCTCATCTTGAACTGACTTTGTAAAATTAACATTAAGAGGGGAATTTACTTGTCTTAAAATCAGGAACTGTGAACATCTCCAATACTAGTCCCTAAAGACAAACTATTGAAGTCATGATGACAAATACCAACAGAGCTTGAACAAAACAAAACCAGTATTACCTCATTTTACTACTACACAACTGACACACATAGAACATTTGTAATAATATGTGTCACTACAATATTCATATTAAATACATTCTGTACATAACTTGTAATTTAAATTGATTGTGATTCCTGGTTCCCTTGTAGTTGAATCAGGACACATATTCATTCATGCCAGTAATGAATACATATTGTTATTTGAAAAGTTACGAGTGACTTCTTTAAGATATTCTCATAGAGTGTTATATGTATGTGAGTGTCACAGTGTTGTTAAGAGTAGTGGATTAAATTAAATTGTTTATCTGTCTGTTGTTGTGACTTACACTTCACCATACTCATACCCTAGACACATAACGTAGCATCACACTATTCCAGAATAATTCTGACTGAGATATATAGATATGTGGTAGCAAGTAAGGTTATCTATAATACACTACTCTTAATAGATATATATACCTTCACAGCTGATCTCAGTCAGTACACTAAGTCCCCTATAAATATTTATAACATCCCACTTCACCACAATAAGGAAGACATGGCCTCAACATTATGTTCAAAATGTTTCCATGTCAGTAATATTTTGAAATCGCCCTCCCCCACACCTCAACCAGCATGTTTGAAATGATTGGAGCTTTTAATTAACTCCATAACAAACAGATTCTGGGGCAGGACAGTGAATATAACCTGACGCTTCAGTCAGTCAAATGTACTCTGAGAAATCGCTTGCCAAGAAGACTACAACCAGACTTGCCAGAAGTTAGAATTCAGAAATTTCATTTTATCATGCTGGACCATTTATTGGAGAATCTTGACGGACTTACAAAAACAGCCCAGGAAGTCTCTATCATTTTATTAAGGAAAGACGCTGTCTAAGGATACTGAAGGAAACACATGGAGTCAGAGAGTAAATTAAAGTTAAAATAAACGACCCCAAGTATAAGTGAAATAAGGCATCTGCCAGTGTCTTTTATTCCTCTGAGCAAACAAGTATGTGAGCCAGGACTGGCGTACGTTGTGGTTTTACATTCTATATTTCATTACTAACATGCGAACTAACACACACACACACACACACACACACACACACACACACACACACATACACACACATATATATATATATATATATATATATATATATATATATATATATATATATATATATATATATATATATATATAAGAGGAAGACTTGCACCTTTGTCAGAGAGGCAATGGGCTGTCAAGAGCTACCTGCTCACAGCTAAAGGGATTATATCATCATCATCATCATCATCATAGTGAGTGAAAAGGAAGATGATGGAGATTTTAATGATGATGATAATGAAATTCTATCTGGAATCCAGAAGAGTGTCATCTTTTCGAGTACGTTAAAACGAACAAAAGGATCAATCTGACTGAATAGGCATGGCCTCCATCATCTTTCTTCTCTTTGCTGCACATTAAGAATAAAGCCACCATTGCAGCAGAACGCCCCCCAAGAAGCCTGCACCGAAAAGCACATGTGCTGTTGCTGTTTTTATAACAGTTTTTTATGATATGGTTGTCTTCTCCATACAATGTTATATATATTCTTCACTACTGTATGGTGTAGAAATATGGACGATGAATAAGCATTTGGAAGAACGAATTAAGGCTCTTGAAATGTGGATATATAGAAGAATGGGGTGCATCTCATGGAAAGAGAAGAAAACAAATAAGGAAGTCCTTCAAAATTTAGGTGTAAAAAGAGAACTAATGAGGGAGATCAAAGTTAGGCAGCTAAAATAGTTTGGCCACATGAAAAGGCATAACACCTTGTAGAAGACCACAATAGATAGGAGAGCTGAAGGCAAACGTGCAAGGGGAAGACAGTGCTATAAGGGGGAAGATAACATCTAGAGATGGACAGGGAAGAGCCTATCAGAGTGCACCACCAAGACAAGAGACAGAAGACGTTGGAGATCCACTACAGCCAACCTTCGTTGTGGAGATGGCAGATGATGTCTTCTCCGTGCACAACGTCGTACTAGTCGCCTCTTATGGCTTGTTTTTAGAGTCCAGTAGTCATATTTCTCTTTTCTCATCTAAGAAACCTTTGGTAACTACACGGGGCGTACAAGAATGATACGCTACCTACACATCTGATATTTCAAATTAATGAGAAAATGACAACTTTAAGAACAATAATAGAAAAGATGATGTTTTTTATGCGTCATTTTATTACGTTTCTACTGAGAATAGCTCAAGTAAAAACAACATTCTATAAAATGATGAGTATTTTATGCAATAATTATTTGTCAATGGAAGTAAGACAGAGAGTTCTTCAGCGCTATATAAAACTAATCCTGACAAACGAGAATGAGTCATGAAAAATAAGTAAACAAGTAGGGAAAACACTGTAGGCCCCAGAGTTGTGGTTTTACAGAAGAATGTTAAAAATACCATGGACAGCTAAAAAGAGTAATGAGGAAGTCCTGAAAGAAGCCAATGCACACAGTAAACTTATTTCACAAGTTAGAAAGAAGCAATCCACTTTTTTTGGGTATGTTGTAACAACAAGAAAGATTGAAGGAAAAAGAGATGGGGATGTCATCGACAGCAGATACTGGACAGTTTGACATCATGGCATGGAAAGAAGTCAACAACAGAATTGATAAATACTACTGGAGACAGAAAGATGTTGAGAGACATTATCTCCTACGCCACAAGGCATGGCACTTGAAGAAGAAGAACACTTTTATTTCAGTAACCCCTTACATTTTGAAATTTAGAAGTCACAAATCTGTTACGAGTGTTTTGTATGGATTTCTGCCAACCCTATTTTTTAACCTTGGTAAACTCATATACATATATAAGGTATTTCCCGCTGTAGAAAAAGCTGATACCTCGCTTGCGAGAACCGGACAGGCTCCGACATAACGTAACGACTTGAAAAAGCGGGCAAACTGCCGTGTTCGATATGTTGTTGTTATTGTTAGTCAGATTCCACCTCACTGCACTCAGGGCAAACTTAAAGGTGCTCAGTCTCCCTCAGCAAAATGTTCGAAATATTTGGGTTACTTAACACAATATGAGTCATACGGGTGCGGGGTTACTTAACACAATATGAGTCATACGGGTGCGGGGTTACTTAATGAAATGTGAGTCATATGGGAGCAGACATACAATTCACTCAACTACAGCTGTAAAGTTATAGATCAGCAGGTTTAATGATCACTTAGAGTTAACAATAATTTCTTGACTGAGCCAATTTCCTCTGACGGGCAGCTGTACGTCGCATTGTCTCGATCAAGATATCACAACAATATACAAATAGAAATAAACACTGCAGAAAATCAAGGTACTCTTCTGATAGACAATCGGATATTCACACCTAACATTATCTTCCAACAAGTATTTGAATAAGTAAAATTGCAGTTAGGTATAGGTGCTTTTGAATTTAATTCCCGTCATATGACGGACTTTTACTCTAGTTAGACGAGGGCTATTCCAAAATCAACCTCCGATTGGCTACTAGAAATAATCGAAAATAGAGAAAAAAATCTTATTACATACAAAACTTACATACATAACTGCATTACTTTTCCACATAGTCGCCACCAAAGTTCAGGCACTTGTCGTACCGTGGCACCAGCTTTAGCAATCCCTCATCAAGGAACGGCGCCGCCAGGGTACCCAGCCAGTTGTTGACTCCATCCATGAGCTCCTCGTTGGTTTCAAAGCGCTGAGTAGCCAGCCAGACATTCATCTTGCAGAAGAGATGGTAATCGCTTGGCGCTAAGTCCGGGTTGTAAGGGCGGCGGTTGAAAATCTCCCAGTTGAACTGCTCGATTAATGCCTTTGTGTGAGCCGCAGTGTGGGGCCGTGCGTTGTCGTGCAGGAGAACGGTGCCGTTGGTGAGCATTCCGCGCATTTTGTTTTGGATCGACCTCCAAAGCTTCTTCAGCGTTTCACAATAAACTTCTGACGTTATTGTGGTCCCTGGTGCCATGAATTCCGTCAAAGAAATTCCCTTGCGGTCCCAAAACACTGTAGCCATAATTTTTTTCGGTTCGAAAATGTTTGTCTGAATTTCTTGGGCTTGTTTGGAGAATGAGTGCGCATACACTGTTTGGAATATTCCTTCGTCTCTGCATTCACGAACTGAACCCATGTCTGGTCCCCCAGTCACAATTCTGTCGAGAAATGTTTCCCCATGTTCCCAATAGCGCAGAGGGAAGTCAAAGCTGAGCCCATTCTTTGAGCTTTGTGAACGTCAGTCAGTTGTTTTGGTATCCACTGTGCACAGAACTTAAAGGTAACCCAATCTCTCTGTGACAATTTGAAACAGACTAGTCCTCGAAATTTGAAGAAATTCAGCAGAAAGACCTGAAATCGTGAAATGACGCTTTTCACCCACGACTTGGTCAACTTTTTGAACGAGTTCATCAGTCACAATTTAGTGTCGTCCTTATCCCCCTTGTCATGCACATCTGAGAGTCCATTCTTGAATTTCCTGCCTCAATCCTTCACAGAACTTTCACTCATAACGTTATCACCGTACACACTATACAGTCGACGATGAATCTCTGCGGCGCTGTGTCCTTCTGCTTGCAAAAAACGAATCACACCATGGACCTCACAGCTGGCAGGAGTGGCGATGACAGGGTCCATGTTTACTCGGTCGCTACTCGTGAACAACTGAACACTTGGGACTGGGGGTTTGCGTGTAGCGAGATAACGCAATACTGATTTCAGCATCCAATGTGCCGTGTCAAACTCTGAAGGACCGAGCACTAGAATGGAACCAGGCCAGGAAGAAGACAGCCAGTAGGACAGTATGGTGCTCTCTCTTCCAAACCTCTAAACTTCACGGTAAAAGAGGAACGACTAAGTACGTAAGTAAGTAAATAAGGTATTTCCCGCTGAAGAAAAAGCTGTGACCTCGCTGGCGAGAAATTGGGTCAACCGTTCAGGCTTAGAACTAACGTAAAAAGATAAAGGTAGTCCCATTGCAGATACTGTCGTAGGGGAGTGAAGTATTTGAGACTTCACTATACTAGGTCAAGCATCGAGAGGTATCCCTTCCTTGCTGCCTTTTCCTTCCCTAACTCAAGAGCAAAGTCATGTACCCATTTACAGCTTGGTAAACTGAAGCGTGATGATACCGTGAATCGAATTAGGCACCTTTGCCGCGAGATACCAGTGCTCTAACCCCTCTGCCAATCGGACGCTCCAGAACTAACGTAGCGACTTTTAATAGCCGGCAAACAGCCGTGTTCTATATGTTTGGGTTAATTAACACAATATGAGTCATGCGGTGCAGGGTTACTTAAAATAAGTGCAGACATTCATTTCACTCAATAGTGATTAATCCAACTACAGCCGTAGAGTTATAGATCAACAGGTTTAATAATCACTTAGATTTTAACAATATTTTCTTGATCGAGCCAGTTTTCTCTCACGGACAGCTGTACGTCGCATTGTCTCGATCAAGAAATCATAATAATGCAAAAGTCGAAATAAAAACAACAGAAAATCAATGTACTCTTCTGTGGACAATCGGATATTCACACCTAACATTCATCATCAGCTGCCATCTCCACAACGAAGGTTGGCTGTAATGGATCTCCAACGTCTTCTGTCTCTTGTCTTGGTGGTGCACTCTGATAAACTCTTTCCTGTCCATCTCTTGATGTTATCTTCCCACTTATAGCGCTGTCTTCCCCTTGCACGTTTGCCTTCACCTCTCCCTTCTATTATGGTCTTCTGCAAGGTGTTATGCCTTTTTATGTGACAAAAGTATTATAGCTGCCGAACTTTGATCTCCCTCATTAGTTCTCTTTTCATTCCTAGATTTTCAATGCCCACCTTGCTTTCTTCTCTTTCCATGATATACGCCCCATTCTTCTATATATCCACATTTCAAGAGCCTCAATTCTTTCTTCCAAATGCTTATTCATCGTCCATGTTTCTACACCATACTGAAATGAAGAATATATATAACACTTTATGATTCTCAGTTTTAATTTGTGAGATAACTGTTTAGATGTCAGTATATGTTTCATGTTGTTGAATGAAGCCTTGGCCATTCCTATTCTCTTCTTGATTTCTGTTTCACATCTGCCATCTTCTGTTATTATATAATCAAGATATACGTAGCTGTTGACTCGTTCCAGGATTTTCTCATTTACGCTTATCTTTAATGTGGGCGTATCGTCTGTTTTGCTAATTATCAAAGTTTTTGTTTTCTCAATATTAATGTCGAGTCCATATTCATGACTTATACTGTTCCCTTGCTTCACTAGTTCTTGTAACTCCTGTTCGCTTTCAGCTAACAACACGGCATCATCTGCATATCTAAGGTTGTTTATTGACCTTCCACTGATGTTCAGTCTTGGTATTTCCTGTATCTGTTTGAAAATTTTGTTCGGTGTATAGATTAAATAGGCAGGGGGACAGCACACAACCTTGTCTAATACCTCTTTTTATGTCTATGTATGGTGAATAATTCTTTCCAGATCTTAATGTGGCAGTTTGCTCCCAATAAAAGTTACTGAGTATTCTTATATCTTTTCCAGCAATACCTATGTCTTCGAGGCATTCAATAATTTTCTCATGATGGACTCTGTCAAAAGCCTTCTTATAGTCAATGAAGCACGTGTACATACTTTTTTGGATTTCTGTATATTTTTCTGCTAATATTCTTAGGCAAATAATTGCCTCTCTTGTTCCACCATTCCGTCTAAAACCAAACTGTTCTTCTTGGATTTCGCTGTCTACCTTACTTTTTTATTCTTTCCTGTATGATTATGAGCAGTATCTTAATTGCATGACTCATCAGACTGATTGTTCAGAACTTCACCTAACATTCTGTATCCACAAATATGTGAATAAGTAAAACTGCCGTTATGCATTGGTGCTTTTGAATTATATGACGGGCTTTCACTCTAGTATTAGAAGAATATGTGGTACCTTACACCTGGGGATTAATATATCTTCCAGGAAGTAAAATAAAATTGAATTGAGACATGTTACTGAAAACGGATTCTTTGGTGAAAAGGTTCTCTGAACATTCAATTCCGAAGAAAAGCGAACGCTATAGCTTTCTTTATTTTACATTGGGGATGAACGTTTTCAACACATATTGTAATATATCAGTTTTAAAAGTACTTTAGATTCTTTTCTGCACTTCTTAATTGTAAATAGAAGAATATGCTATGATTGTGACATAGAAAAGCCCTGACACTGACATTCTCTATCACTTGTTGGGTATCACAGAGTTCTGTCACTTGTTGGGTATCACCGGATTCTGTCACTTGTTGGGTATCGCAGAGTTCTGTCACTTGTTGGGTATCAAAGAGTTCTGTCACTTGTTGGGCATCACATAATTCTGTCACTTGTTGGGTATCACAGAGTTCTGTCACTTGTTGGATATTACAGAGTTCTGTCACTTGTTTGCCGTAGTATAATTCTGTCTTGTATTTCGGCAGATTTTTTCGTCTTTCACATTGCGGATTCGCCTATTCACTTATCTGTCTTTCAGTTTCCCAAACATTTTTTCCCTCTATTATTTGTGGTGAATTCTCTTCATATAAAGGAAATTCTTATTTCTTCCAATCTGCTACCCGGCCGCTTCTGATCTCACACTACCCCTCCCCCTCCATATGCAAGAAGGCATATCTAGAGCCATCCTTATATGACCACCAGCTATGCACAATGTTAAATATGCATATGTGGAAGTGAACCTCTGTCTGTGAGGCTAATCACAAACTCATTGACTCTTGAAATCATCCACACACTCACAAGGATTCCCTCTGTAGTGGCCCTTGTTGAGAACCCACCATTGCACACTAAGCTTGGAGAAGTCACTTGAGCCCCAAACGTGATTATTTGGCTTTGACCTGGTTGACTGCATGCAGGAGGATCTCACTATGGACCCAGTGAAAGGCAGGGGGAGCTGAGAAGTGGCTCTGTGCAGGACGTGACAATTCCTTGGGAGACCCCAGAAACAGAGCACAATATTTTAGCTCTGCATAGTTGGAGAACCCCTTGGATGGCAGGCAATGCATAGCATGCCACGCGCTTCTTGCTACTAGCCTAGGAACAGATGTGATGATGCTTTAAATGCCAACCAAGCTGGAGAAACTGGAGCTCATGACTTCAACTCTACACGTTTCAGATTGGCAGAAAAGCCACAGGAGAAGCCTAGATTATACAGTGGAGATAATACCAAGGAGTCTTCGACATGGTATTGGGGCAAAAGAGTGAGAACTCAGCAGCCCTAGTTAAACAACAACAACTTCCCTCCTTTTCCCTGACAGCACAATCCCCTCGGCCTCATTTACATTAAACTGGTCTCGCCTTTATGAAGTCAGAAGACGTAAAAAACATTTCAAACCACCAGTCTACTTACAAACACCAATTACGATACTATAGTCCGTTCGGAAATTCGTGCCCACAGAAAGCGTCAATTTTCTCCAAAACTGTTTGTTGTATGGGCATGAATTTTTGCATGCAATCTTAGATTTTCCATGCAGTTATTAATATATGCAAAGATAGGTACAGTCAATACCGGATTTGAAGAAGTCATGGGAAAACATGGGCTAGGAGTAATGAATGAAAATGGAGAACTATTCGCAAACTTCTGTGCTTCAAATCAACTGGCTATAGGAGGAAGCATGTTTCCACATAAGAGAATACACAAGGCAACATGGATATCACCAGACCATAGAACAGAAAATCAGATCGATCATATATGCATAAAGAAGATGTTTAGATCATCATTGCAGGATGTAAAGGTATATAGAGGAGCAGATGTGGCATCAGATCACCATCTTCTGATAGCCAAAGTAAAAATGAAACTCAAGAGATATGCAACAATGCAAAATTATAGACAACAGTTTAATGTAGGACAGCTAAGAAATCAAGAAACAAGAGACAAATTTCCGGTCACAGTATCCAACAAATTCCAAGTGCTCCAACAGTTGGAAGATGTAGAGAATTCAGAAGACTATTGGCAGCAGGTCAAAAAGGTATGGAAGGAGACATGTGAAGAAATACTGGGGAAAAGGGAAAGACAACAAAAAGCATGGATAACAACAGAAACCATCAATAAGTTAAAAGATAGAAAAAACAAGAAAGCAGAGTTAAACACAAGCAAAACCAGAAGTTCCAAAGCCAAGGCTCAAGAAGTGTACACAGAAGCAAACAAAGAAGTAAAAAGAAGTATCAAAAGAGACAAGAGGAAGTATATTGAGGAGTTGGCAAGAGAGGCGGAAGATGCTGCAGCCAAAGGAAATATGAGAGAACTGTATAGCAGCACAAAGAAGCTAACAGGGAAATACAAGCAAACAAGTTGCCTCATAAAAGATAAGAATGGGAAACTGCTCAGCAATATACAAGAGCAAATGAAGAGGTGGACAGAATATTTTGGGGACCTTTTCAATAGACCAGCTCCACAAAACCCGCCGGATATCCAGCCAGCAGAAGAAGAGCTACAAATTAACAGTGAAAGACCAACGAAGGAAGAAATAAAGAAAGCCATAAAGCTTCTAAGAGATGGAAAAGCGTCTGGACCTGATGGCATTCCAGCAGAGGCCATCAAAGCAGATATCGACACGGCTACAGAGATGTTATATAAATTACTTGGTAAAGTCTGGGAAAAAGAAGAGATACCAGCAGAATGGAAGGAAGGATATCTGGTTAAGTTGCCTAAGAAGGGAAATCTACAAGAGTGCACAAATTATAGAGGAATAATGTTACTATCAGTGCCAGGAAAGGTATTGAACAGGATTATCCTTGAGAGATTAAAGGAGTCCATAGACAAGAAATTGAGAGATGAACAAGCAGGTTTTCGACAAAACAGATCATGTACAGACCAGATAGCCACTTTGAGAATAATAGTTGAACAAAGTCTGGAATGGAATTCACCACTATACATCGGATTCGTGGACTACGAAAAAGCATTTGACAGTGTGGACAGAGAATCACTTTGGAAATTGATGAGGCATTATGGAGTTCCCCTGAAGATCATTAATTTAATAAAGAAAACCTATGAAGACATGACGTGCAGAGTTCTTCCACACAACAGAAATGGAATCCAGTGGACTCTGACTAAGCAGTTGGATGATCTGGATTTTGCTGATGACTTGGCTCTCCTGTCCCATAACCGAAATCAGATGCAGGACAAATTGAAAACACTCGATGAGAGGTCACAGCAATTGGATCTGAAAATACACAGGGAAAAGACAAAAATAATGCGAATAAATGCAGGTAATGAAAACAGGGTTGAACTTGAAGAAGCACCAATACAAGATGTAGAATCGTACAGGTTTGGCAGTAATATAGACAAAGTTGGAGGGACAGACAGCGATATCAAAATAAGAATACAAAAGGCAAGAGGAGCTTTCATTGCATTGGGAAATATATGGAGATCAAGAGAAATAGGATCCAACACGAAAATAAGAATCTTCAACTCAAATGTGAAGTCAGTCCTATTGTATGGCTCGGAGACATGGAGAACAACAAAGACAACAACCAAAAAGCTACAGACTTTCATAAATGGGTGCTTGCGTAGAATAGAGGGATTAAAATGGTATGACAAGGTTACCAATGTGGAACTGATGACAAGAACTGGACAAGTGCCAGTGGAACAAGAGATGAGAAAAAGACGATGGCGATGGATAGGACACACACTGAGGAAACCTGTTGATAGCATTACAAGGCAGTCCTTGTTCTGGAACCCCCAGGGCAAGAGAGGCAGAGGAAGACCAAGAAGTACATGGAGAAGAGAGTTGGAAACAGAGGTGAAAATGATGAGGAGAACATGGAAAGAACTTGAGATGATGGCACGTGACAGGAGGACTTGGCATGTGTTTGTTGAAGGCCTATGCTCCTTTGGGAGTGGAGGGTTATGATGATGATTATGATGTTCGAATTTTCTTCTTTACGTTATATAAAAATGTCTTACTGTTGTCTGGGTTAATTTTTAGTAGTTTTACAGGAAAGTAACAAGATCCGTTCAAAAATATATATTTGTTTTTTGAATTGGTTACTCGCGACTGTTTACAATAGGTGCGCACTCGTGTGGACATGTAGTCACTACACTAATTCAAAACAAAAAAAAAATTTTGAATGGATCTTGTTACTTTCCTGTAAAACTAAGAAAAATTAACCCAGACAACGGTAAGAGTTTTTTTAATATAACGTAAAGAAGAAAATTCGAACATGACATGAGTTTTGTAAGGGCAAAAAATATATTAATAACTTCATGGAAAATCTAAGACTGCTTGCAAAAATTCATGTCCATACAACAAACAGTTTTGGAGAAAATTGACGCTTTCTGTGGGCACGAATTTCCGAACGGATGTACAATGGAAATAATAAATAATTTTAAGTATAACGGCAAGGAGGAAAACGGTGACCAAATATCGCATTATTATATTTCGAAATGGAGAATGGTTTAATACTCCGGAAACCCCAGTCGCTCTTCCAGGTGTTGGCTCTGAAGTACACGGGACAAACATTGTAGATCTAATGTAGATCTAGGCTTTACTCATCTTCGCCCTAGAGGCATAGCCAGTAAGACTAAACACTTAAGAGAGGTAAGCGTTATCTCACCTGCTTTCATGTCTCAAATCACGGTATGAGTCAGATTGTTTACTTGACCTCAATCAGACCCTGTTGTCCTTCACACTACCTTTTTGCACCCACGGCGATATAAGATTCATTCGCTATTTTATTACACATTGTAAGCATGTATATAAATGAATAGACTATCACGAGCTACATACATGCAGCTCAGTTCCAAGAACCCGTAATTTCAAATGTTGTTTTCGAATATGTGTTTATAGTTCCCAAGGAAAGATCGTGCTGGTTGACACATCGGCTTGTTTGTTCATGCTAGTTTGTAAAATTAATATTGTAAAGAACTGTGATAAGCTTCAGAAAAAAAAAAATTCATAGCCTTGAACCATTACAACGTGTACACAGTAAGGACAAAAGGTGATTACATAAACACTCTTCAAACGTAACCCATTGGTGCATGTCGACAAGTGGTGGTTTCTTCGTTTGCATCTATATTTATATGATAACATAAGCAAATCAGGAATCAGATACCATAAAAGAATGTGTTTATTGTAGCTGACCAAAGCTTACTCACACAAATGTCAAAAGACTCTAAGAAATCAAAGATGTAATCATTAAAACTGTGAGAGGTGCAATATAATTATCACATCTAAAAGCGTGACACAGTAACGGTCATTACTAGCCCACGCCCATTCCTCTAAGTCCAGTTTAACTGTCTGTATCTCGTAGAACTGAGGCCAAGATTTCAAATACCTAGAATCCTTTTCTCACAGAGTGTTGAAGGATGGAATGAGATGTAGATTTATGATGCACATTGTGGTAAAGTACAGTGATACAGCAATAAAATCATAAAATATATATATATATTAAAGTCAAAATAATAGCAGTAGAGATAAAATTAGTAAAGTTGTAACGCGTCTTCTTTCCTGCGCCAGAAAACGCATTGATTTAAGCAGAACAGAACTTAGTGAGAAATCTTATCGCCGCGTGGGTAGCATTAGCTTTTAAAACGCGCCGTCAAGGTTTA
Organism: Oreohelix idahoensis; assembly: GCA_024509875.1. NCBI lineage: Eukaryota > Metazoa > Mollusca > Gastropoda > Stylommatophora > Oreohelicidae > Oreohelix > Oreohelix idahoensis. Next base: position 610,279 of record JAMPIV010002849.1, read on the forward strand.
ACGATAAAAATTTGAAAATTCTACTAGCGTAGGGTTCTAGGAAAGATAGAAAGAATAAAACACACGAAGGCATAAGATTGAGAGAGCAGACACCTGCTGCCGGCTTGTCAAGTGTTAGAAGCTTGAAATAGCTACTCGGGCCAACAGTGCGAGACGAGGCCGTTAGCTTGTGTCGAAAACGAAGCCGCAAGTTTGAAAATTTAAAAATACCCCGCCAGCCAAATACATTTCAAACCACAGACACTGTGGAAAAATATATATATATATACACACACGCATAATTAATTCCTATCGGGAAAAAGGAAGATCTGAGGCGATTTTTATAACATTCAAGTAGTGAAACTTAGAAAAACAACGAACACCAAAATGGAAAATATATTGAATTCTTTATTACTAGGTTTATGATCATAAAAGTTGGCTAGTCTAAGAGCTGGTAGTGTCCTGATAAATAATATGCTTTCGAATCAAAAATCCGACAGATAGAAATAAAGTTATAGACAAAAGACTGTATTTGTTCGTACAGACAGACCAACACATGCTCGTTTGGACTTGCACTAACGGTGACTTTTTTGACGCGTCCTTGAAAAAGGCAGGAAAAGGTTGCATGCAGTCTGTTGTAGAAAGGAGCAGAAAAGGGGGAGAAAAATTATGGGATGGCTTAACACAAAGTATATTTAGCAGTAAAAATCTAAGAAGGAGAGAGGAAAAAAACTTGGTAGTGTCCAAAAATCAAGTCTGCTTTTTGCTTTTAATTTCAAATTTCAAAATTGTCGTTCGTTTATTGGCCAAAGCCTTTTATATTATTAAGAAAATTCAACGGCTTGACGCCATTTCTAGAAGATAGTCCCGAGAGCAGGACGTTGTGTATTTCTGAAGAAAAGTGATTAGCCTTATTAAAGCAAATATATATGAAAGTATAGGCATCACAGTTCAGCCAGCAGTACATCTGGAATCTGCTATTCAACGTACCTGTGTTTTTTTCCATTGATATCTGGGTTTTATCTGGCACTAGTCCGGTCCCAGAGTTCTATGTGAAAGCTGGTGAGGAGTTTTGGAGGCAAGTAGTGATAGGGGTCGCCAGTTCCCCCCTATTACTTTTGGAGCAGTGGTCATTCGGCAGAAATAATTCAGACAGTTCCAGTGGGCCATATAAGTGAAATATCTGGTACCCTAACAGTACATCAGCTATAAGAGCAGCATACCCCTGTATTAAAGAAATACAATATTTCCATAGTGAAATGAACAGTGACATTAGATTGGAAAGAGACTGGGAGTGATTATAAGAATCCCAAACAGCCATCCAGTGTTAGAAACTAGTAATAGACAGAGTTTAGTAACACTTTTAGTTTAATGTAACAGTATTTGTTTGGACACTCGTCCCTGTGGGTCTAAAATTTACATTTGTATATATATCTTGAATTCTTTTCATTTTTAAAGTCCTGACCAGAAGAATACTAGGTTCAGGACCAAATAAATCATACAGAAAATTATTAATTGTACAAATTTATCTGAGGTGTTATTTCCTTAATCATAGACCTTAATACTTGTTTGTGTAGTGGTGTATTATGGTTAAAGTACCATCACACCACACTTGCATATTCCTAGACATTAGACGTAGCTATCATTCATACTGGTCAAGAATAAGTCTGCTTGAGGCCATAAGGTGGTAGCAGAAAGGTATCCTGATAACTCACCCTAAATTTGTTAGAATCAGGAACCTTCACAGCTGGCCTCATTCAGTACATTAAGGAAAAATATCAACATCATTTCATAACATCAAAACCCACCGCGATACACATAACACTAACGCAGTGGCTTAAACCTGTCCTCATATACACAACCCTCTCAAAGAAGATGAAACGACAAGAGTGACAGACATGTCCGTTCTCTTCTCATAACATTCATGTTTATCGCCGATATTATTGCTCCACGTCTCATTTTCTGTACTTAACCATTGTTTACACTTCCTCCCCTCAATTCTTGTCATGTCGGGACTTCAGCGACCATCTTTTGCTGATTAGGGTAATCAATCACTTTCGTTTGAGCCTATATTGACACATTAATCTGTGGAGTGAAATGTTGTAACACATTTTCCTACCAGGCAGTGCATAGATTAAGAAGTAAACAATCTTGAGATGACTACAGTCGATTATCTTATCAACTGATATTAGCTCTGTCTGACTAGTTTGTTTTTTGTTGGCTAGACTGGGCAAATGAGATACTCCTTTCCGGACAGCCTTGCTGGAGAAGATATCTTCATCCTAAAAAAGATACTTGTTATAGATTATGAAGTTATGAGTGTAAACATGATCGATAATAGACGGACGACGGCATTCCGCATATGGAAAGGGGACTTGTAGACAACACATTTTTTAGCGGATGTCACGCAGGAAGTTTCCGTGACAGGTAGGTGAAATAGACCCCACCAAATTGTACGTAAATTGCATGCTATTGGCTTGGCATTTGAGATGTAAAAATACAACATTTCTGATTGGAACCTTGTCATTTAGTAGCAATAAGGATGCATGCCGAAGGTTGCCATTTAATCTAGCGCCTTTTAAGTATGGCATTGTGAAATTCAACTCGTCAAGAAGACAGTCAGACAAGCCAGAGTAAGGAATAGGATCAGGATTTCACAATAAAAGACCTGAGCACTACGTCATAGTGGGAGTCTATTGTAAAGTAACACCCCAGACCACGTGTAAGAGACATCTTAATCAAGTTGCCGAAACTATTTCTCTGAGCCAGAAGTCGGTATTCCCAAAGATATTTGGGGTGATTTGAAAATTTTATAATTCTATATTTTGCATTTATCAACATGTGAAAATTGCTAGTTGACATCAAAGTCATACGAGGCTGGCAATCTCAGCATATAGAATGATGGTTTCATGAACCACCACTGCATGAGCTAGTGACTGCATTATGCAGGTTTCTCATAGAGAATCAAAAGCAGATGCAGTACCATGTTCCATATTGAGCAGGAAGTTTGTCACATAATTTGGATCGATCTCTTGTTCGCTCCTGCAGTATTTAGCTACCTTTATCGGGCGTGCGAATTTTGTGAACTGTTCACTGGTCGGCACATTTTCTGTCCCTACCTTTCGACAGGTAATTGGTATTTTCGTGTCATTGATTGCACTTCTTCCTGTAATAATTCATCATGTATGTTTACTTGTTCAACCCTGCTGAAAGAGTAGATTGATGATGCAATCTTGACCGACAGTCATGTTGGTAACATTTTCGTGTACCGTACATTGGGCGCCGGTTTCACACGAAAATGGCCAAGCGAGCTTGCTTATCTCTGATTTGGGTAGTGTGACCTTCTATTTTACTTTCGTGAAGAGTCTCAGCCCAGATGGTCAAACAAGGGTCGGTATTTGCGCAAGAAACGGGAGATATTTTCGTATGTTGAGGTTGCCAGCCTCATATATAACCACTTAGCAAGAAAACCATGTCAAATTCACATTTGTAAAAGACATGTTCACAACTTACCCCAATTGGGCTATACACAATCTCCTCGCGCAGGGTAGAATGGACACGAGCAATATAGGTTCTTTTCTTTGATCCTTAGCCGCCGACCGCCAAAGCAGTCAGTGGCCATCATGCCTAGTGGCGTCTTGTAGGGCAACAACAAATTGATTCCACTTTGCTAGGTCGGTGGCCATTATTCGTACAGTGCCCCAACTCTGGTTCATTCTTTGCATCTCAGCCTCCACAGTCCTCCGCCAGGTTGTTTTTGGTCGGCCTCTCTTTCGTTTTTCTTCAGGGTCCAAAGCATAGCTGTTCTTGTGATGACATCGGGGTCTCTTCTGAGGACATGACCAACCCAGCTTCAGCGTCTGCCAGCTATGATGGTGTGCATGTCCTCTTGCTTGCTACGAGTAAGCAGATCTTGGTTAGTGATGGTATTTGGCGAAAAGATTCGGTGGATTTTTCTTAGGCATGTTGTGTGAAAAGAGGACAATTTCGACATTTCCTTCTTTGTAACTCTCCAGCATTCGGCACCATAGAGAAGCACAGAAAGCACACAGCTCTGATATAATTTTAATTTTGTGCTTGTGCTGTATTGGGAGGACTTCCAGATGTTGTTTAGGCTAAAGAAGGCTGTTCTTGCCTTATTCATTCTGACATTGATGTCTCTGCCTGCCCCGCCGTCTGGTGTTACTATGCTTCCTAGGTATGTGAAGGCATCTGTCTGTACCAATTGCTGATTCCTTACTTATATGGGCTCAGGGTTGCTCACATTGAGCGTCATGACCTCAGACTTCTTTAAATTGATATTCAAGCCCACCTGCTGGCTAAACTTATTAAGTCTATCCGTTTTTTCCTGGATGTGTACATGTGAATGTGCTAGTAGTGCAATGTCATCTGCATATTCCAGATCTTCCAATGTAGAAAATATTGTCCATCTTATTCCTCTTGGACTGCCCTCTGTTGTCTGGCGCATCACCCAGTCTATGACTGTTAAAAATAGAGTGGTTGATAAATGGCATCCCTGTCGTACTCCTGTCTTCACCTCAAAGGTTAGGTTGCTCTGCCCAACACTACACGTAAAGTTGGCATAGAGGCTTTTTATGATTGACACTATGCAGCTTGGAATTCCATAAGCCCTCAGTATTTTCCATAACTGTCCCTATGTATGCTGTCGAAAGCCTTTTCAATATCATCAAAATTATTGTAAAGCTGTATTTGCCATTCTGAGCACTGCTCTATAATGTTCCTGAGAGTGAATATATGATCTACACATCTCCTGTTCTTTCTAAATCCTGCTTGATCTTTCCCCAGTTTGTGGTCTACTGCCTTTGAAATTCTCTGTATAATTATCCTGCCTAGTATTTTGCTAGGAACTGAGAGAAGAGTGATTCCTCTCCAATTATTGCAGTCTGCAAGATCTCCCTTCTTGGGCAATTTGACAATTATTCCTTTGTTCCACTCTGATGGTGTTGTCCCCGTTTTCCAGACTTGTGCAAATAGTGGTTCTAATAGTTCTGCTGCTAGCTCAGGGTCTGTCTTAAATAGCTCTGCATTTAAGTTATCATGGCCCGGAGCTTTGCCGTTCTTTAACCCTTTGATTGCTGTGATGATTTCTTCTTTGCGTGGAATGTCTGTATTCACATCTAGATCGTTTTCCGCTTCAGGAACATTCAATTGTGTCTCTGGTGGTTCCATGTTCAGAGTTTCTCTGAAGTGCTCTGCCCATCTTGTTTCCTGTCCCTCTGCTGTCGTGATGAGATTACCTTGCTTATCTCTTAGTAATGTAATATTGAATATAGGTTAGTTGCTCTCAAATCACTTGGTCTGGAAATTTTGAAATCCCTTTATGACGTGTGAATCTGCGAAAGACTTGGTCTGGGAGAGTTCCTCTTATGACGGGTGATCCAATTCCTTAGGTATCCAGTCCTAATATTTAACGTCCTGGTCCCTTATGTTTACAGTGTGTGTATTTAACTCTTTCAGTCCCAAGAAAAAAGGTGGGTTTGGCCCAAACAAAAATGGCCATACCAGTATGTTTTTATTATTGTTTTTTGTTTGGGTTCATATTCATAAATAACCTTGGAATGGTTATACATAGCGTGAGTTGTAGAAAGAATCAAGGGAGATACGAAAAAGCCCAGTATACTGGCTCTTGGGCCAAATGGGTCTAGCGGGAAGTACAGTATTACTACTTGTAAGTTAAACCGAGTTTAAGTTCCCCAAATACTCTATCTGTCACTTATAATATAGGACACCTTTGTCCGATCCTTTTCTTTCTGTGTTTTTTGGGAGTTGCTAGTGTGACGTGCGATGCAGTCTCTGTTCTGTGTGGTACATCCGCCGAAATTTACAATGAAATTCAATGTTTATTCCGGCTCTCACTTCAACCCAATCGTAAGCTCTTTTGCACTATGTAGGTAGGGGTGTTTAAATTCATAATCTCCGCCGTGTGTTTAAAATATTACATTTAATATTCCAACGCGTGACCTCTTTCAAATCATGCGGTAATATTTTCGTCAACTCACAACAAATCTGGGTACCTATTTGATGTCCAGGGGCTACCTTCAAATATTGACTCGCCAGACAGATTATCTGGGACAACCTTATCACAGGGATGGTCCCGTGACACGATTATCTCATTATCGTCTGTGATCGTGCGTTTTCCAGACAGTCAAACAAAAATATTGCCTGCCGCGCAGACAAACAATATTTTTTTCTCAGACATACAGACCGCAACCCAGGTGTTAACTGCCTGATTGTCGCTGGCCCCGGAAATGAGTTACATCAAAGTCGCTTTCTCTCTTCACGTTTGCCGTCTGTATCAAAAGGTGGCGAGCCGGCTTTTCATGATAAGAATATCGCTCGCTGACCGGTTCAATAAACGTAGAGTTAGCACGATTCACATGGTGTAACGCAAATAATCTGGGAGTGGTCACATAAAGAATGTAGAGCGTAAAATATGCCAAATAATCAAGATAATAAGATGATCGGTGAGGAAAATGAAAAAAAAGATGATACTGCCGGAGGGGCTGAAGGTGTAAGAGAGCACAAAAATACATGTACAAATCGTTTGTGACACTTGCAAGTTGCTGTCTAAAATAATAATTTCTTTCTCTGAAGAGAGCTGCCAGTGTCACTTTAAGAAGTATTCTGCCTCGCCAGTTGCTGATTGAAATATTTTTTTCTTTCGTTTAATAATGTAATTACCTTTCTTCTGGTTCTGAGGATTCTACAAATACAATTGAAAGCTTTTAGAGACACAGAACGAGCCATAATTTCAGTACACATAATACAGCAAACAAAGACACAAGCTGTATGCTTATATTTAATTTTAAACGAAAACAACAAATTGCAAAGTCAGGGAACTTAATGGATGAGACGATCTTTAACTAGTGGCACAAACTGTATATTTAAGTCACAATGTAGAGGCACTTGTGAGAAGAAATAAGCAACACAAAGACTTTTTTAAAGACTATATTATGCCTCTTAATTCAAGAAATAAAATTCAAATAAGAAGTCAACAACTGCAACGGAGAACACAAAACGTACATTTGTAAACACCGCACCAAGAGATGAATACGAATATTATCATCATTTCAACAAGCTAAAGTTAGGAACTACCGATCTGCTTCAAAGATGCCCAACATATGAGAAAGCACATATGACCGTAACCTGTACCATTCCTGGAAAAACTCTACGGAGATGTGGCACGAGTATGGAAGTACATTATGTTTGAGTGCAGACAGAGTATGAATGAAGTGTGGAAGTAGATATGGATAGAGTCACTAAAGCAAAATAGGGAGTGAGGGATGACTTCTGGAGAGAAGAGATATGTAATAAGGTATCTAATGCCTTCTTCCAGCCACATTCGAGACAATGTTTAGAATGTCATGCACCTGATCCACCCTGTCCGCTAAACAGATTACTCTATTACAGTAAGGACAACACAAGTAAACATCAAGTAACAGGTAGAATTAGACTAAGTGAATTCTGACCACTTAGAACATACAAATATATTTATTAAATAAACCCACATACACTACAATAACCTCACTAGTTTTGATATGCTAATGATTTCATATCACAACAATACAATAAAGAGAAAAGGCGAATCGTATCGATTCCAAACCATCATGAGCTCATACAGTACAAGAAGAAAAATCTAACTAACAGGGGCGGCCTCAAGTCCTCTAGTTCGAAGACGGCTGCTAATGTTTGATTAATCTACTCCGGACGGATTTACCTCCTAGGCTGTAGACATCACTACCTGACGATACTCAATTACACTACTAAAATAATATTCCGCAGTTTCGCCTTAATACTCCACAAACGTAATGGAAAATTATATTCCGTCAGTGAAGCGAATATCTGTAGGCTGTGAAAAGAAAAAAAACCTATCCCAAAGGCAGTGTCACATAATTATTTTTGGGTCGATCTCTGCTTCACTACGGCCGTATCCTGGACATTTGTTGTACTGACTATTTACGTGCTTTTCCATGGTCAGCTCCTCTTTCTTTCTCTGCTATGAAGCAGATATTTTGTATTTTCTTTCTTTCACTTCTTTTGGTGATAATTTGTCTGTCTGTTTACTTGACCATCCCTGCTGAAAGAGGAGACAGTTGTTGCCATATTAACCGATAACCATGTTGGTTAATCTCAGGTGTGACCGACATCAGATACAGAGTAACATTAAAATCGCCCAGGGCATTTGTTTAATCGCTGATAAGGCCAGGGTGCGTTTTTTGCCAAGATGGTAAAGAGACGGATTGAGAGAGCTCAAGCAACAGATAACGAGATTTCTCGTCTGTGCGACACATTTTGCACAGACATGCATGCCATCATCGTTTCCGGCACACCTTGTTACAAAGACATTACTTTATATTAAAGTAATAATAAGTTATTTGTAAACATGGCCGAGAGAGGATAGGATGCTTTCATTCCATATATGGGAGACGTGACCTTTTGCATCACGCATATTATTTCAGGCGAAAATAATTTTAAATTTACCCAACGCATGTTTGAAACGAGTGGAGCTTTCTTATATATATATATATGTATATATCAGACCGGACTTTGTGGAACATCTTGAAGGACTTAAAGAGCCCAGGAAAACCATTTTAATAAAGAACCGGAATCTGAGGAAACTGAAGCACGGAGTCATAGTGGGAACGTATTGCTAAAAGTAACGACCCCCCCAGACGCGTGAAAAAGGCAAATGCCAGTGCCTTAAACCTACTTCTCTGAGCAAACTGTCTGTGAGCCAAGATTGGCGAACATTGTACTTGGTGTATTTTATATTTTTCATTACTAACATGTGAACTCATCATCTCATCTCAGCCCGTAACCCGTCATGGGTCGTAGGGGTGCCATGGTGGAAGCATCAGCAGACAGGGTCCTCCACTGCTCTCTATCCTCAGCAATGCGTACAAGTGTGGAAAAACCGTGTCCTGCCCATTCTTTGATGTTATCAGCCCAGGATTTTCTCTGCCTTCCTCTTCTCCGTTTACCTTCGACTGTTCCCTGAAGGATCGTTTTCGAAAGGGAGTCATGACGAGTTACATGCCCAAACCAGGCAAGCTTTCGACGTTTCACTATTGACAAAAGTGGTTCTTGGTGGCCTGCATAGGTGTTTATCTTCTCTCTAACATAGACATTTGTTTTGTGCTCTTTATAGCAAATGCGCAAAATTCTTCTATAACATTTATGCTCGAAAGCCTGAATCCTTCGCTCCGTATCTGCAGTGAGTGTCCAGCCCTCACACCCATATAAGAGAATAGATAATACAAGTGATTTGTATAATTTGATCTTCACAGGAAAACTGATGTTACTTTTCCAGATCACATTCAACCTTGTCATGGCAGCTGAGGCCATCTCAAGTCTTGTCTTGATTTCTTTAATTGATCTTCCATCACTACATATAGTGGACCCGAGATATTTAAAGGTGTTAACTTCTTCTAACGTTTGCCCATTAACGTAATGTTGGTCGGAACATGTTTCTTATGGCTATTCACCAATATCTTGCTTTTTTCTATATTAATTTCCATCCCATACGTTCTTGTTACTTTCTCCAGTCTAGAGGTAAGGTCTTGAAGTTCTGATTCTGATCCAGCTATCAGATCAATATCATCAGCAAAACGTAGGTTGCACAGAGGTCGGCCTCCAATCGATATGGTTGATTTATAATCGTAGAGAGCCTCCTGCATAATATGTTCTAGATATATATTAAAGAGCACTAGTGACAGGATACATCCTTGGCGAACTCCTACAGTTGTTTTGAAAAATTCTCCAATGTCGTTGCTTACAAAAAACAGCACTGCTTGCGTCCTTGTATAGTGCTTCAATGATATCTATGATGTTGGTATCAAAATTGAATTTTCTCATTACTTGCCATAAGCCTTCATGCCAGACTCGATCAAAGGCTTTTGTGAAATCGATGAAGTTATGGTATAAATCGTGTTGATGTTGGAGATGTTTTTCGATAAGTAATCTAATATTGAAGATTTGTTCTGAGGACATGTGAACTAATATGTATATATTGCCATGTGAATATTAATATGTGACAAGTGCAAGTGGATGTCCACGTCATTTGACGCTGGCAATCTCATCATATAGAATGATGAATTCATGAACCACGCATGCAAACACTCATGGCTGCATTCTTGCTAGTTTCTTAAATAGAACTAAAACGAATAGGTAGTCCCAAGTTCCATATGGAGCAGGGAGGGAAAAATGAAAGAAATGACGTACATTATAATGATAATATCTACATTTTTAGACCAGTGTAAATGTCTGTTTAAAAATATGCACTTTAAAATTAATGAAAGTTTCAAAGCTTTTCAGTCAGTGTAGATGTAAATGAAAACATATTCAATCTATATTGTGAACACTTTCCAATCGGTGTAGATGTTAATGTAAACATTCTTTGGCGGAAATTTGCGCCTGCAGCAGCATTCTTTTTCACAACGCCCCGTTTTTATAGTGGGTGACTTGTATTTTCTATATTTTCTGTGTTTCTTGGTCAATTGCTATCATTTTTGGAATTTATATACATATATGAATGATGAATCTGATGATATAAAATTTGTTTGTGTACATGTTAGATGTGATAAAAAGAGAGGAATGGAAAGATGAAAAAACGTTAAAAAAATTTAAAAAATAAAAATAAATTTAAAAATGTTTTTTAAAAATTAAAAAGAAAAACCAACAAAAGAAGAGTCCTTTTCCCTTGCATCTCAATGAAAGTCATTTGACCAATACAAATCAAATGATAATCTTTTCGTTACACCCATCATCAGTAGCAAAGCAACAAACGCCCTCGTCAGCAGTGACATTCGGCCGTAACCCTAAACCTTTCCGATAAACCTAATCCTAACCCCTAAACTTATACATACTAGCAATGACATTCTACTTTCGTTTCCATCTCTGCCATCACCCATATTCTGAGAACCGATATTAGCGCTAATAAAGACAAAGATCTCCTTGTCATCACATCGGAGTCAGAATCCATTAAAATTAGAGCGAAAATGGCCGCGTGTTCGATGCCGATTGATTGCGATTTAAAAAATTTACAGAAAATAAACGCGAATACACCCATTACTAAATAAAGATCGGAAACGGAAGCTAACTCTCTCGCAAATAACATTAATACTTAACATCCGGGAGTGAAGTCCCGTGTACACAAATCCTATTGCTAAAAAACGACGATATCCGAAAGGCGATTTAAGTCGCCTGCAGCTGTCAGGACATAGGAATTTTTGGGCGACTTAAGTCGACCGCGAGAGTGCTAAAGGCCTGGTGGCGTCTTAAGGCAGCAACAAACTGCTTCCACTTTGTTAGGTCTGCGGAATGCTCTCAGGCGTGCCGTCACGGACGTCAGTCAAAACCTTTTCTCACAAACGTTGCAGTCTGGAAATTATACAAAAATCGTGCTCTTCTGATCTTTATACTTAATTGCACGACGCTCAATATAACGTGCATTTTTTCCCCACAAAAGTTGCAGTTCTACTTTAAATTAAAAAAAATAAAAGCTTAGTAAAGTGTCACAAATCTACAATATATTTTTTTTCTTGCCATTTTGTTGTATCAGGAAGAAGATAAAATGGCACACTTGAATAAAAGACTGCTTACCAATTTTATTTTTTTTTTAAACTTTTAAAAAAATTGGTAAAATAACTTCATTCAGAATCACCAAATGAGTTCGTCAGTCTTCTAAATGTGCTGCTGATGCTGAGAGGTTACGCGTTAGCTTTAGTTCTTAGGCTGTCATTATTTTGACGGGTTATACGTGTATTTACTAGTTATTAGTATAATCTTAAGCTGAAATATCGGTGAGTTGTTATAACCTTTAACTGGTTTAAATTGTTTTTAATTATATATTTCTTTTTAAAATAATGTAATACACACCTTAGCAACAAATATGAAGACTAAATAGATTGTGCTGTTTAAAATTAGATTAAAAAACCGGTAACAGGTTATCACCATCGCGACAACAGTCTGATGAACGAAAGAAATGTATCGAGATTAAAAGATGTCCAATACAAAATTTAGAATGAATTTAAATATCAAGTTAGTTCTATTGTTTGGCTCTAAAGATGGAGAACGACAAAAATAACAACCAAAAAGCATCAGACTTTTGCAAATTGGTAAAAAAGGATAGTCTTATAGCAGATACTGCAGCAGGGGTGTGAAGTGTTAGATATTTCACAATGGTAGATAAAGCTTCGAGAGGTGAAGTAACCCCTTTCCCCTCCTAGCGGTCTTTGCCTTTCCTGACTTAAGAGTAGAATCAGATATCCATTTACAGCTAATATACTGTAGCGTGACACCACTGTGTTTCCAACCCGCTACCTCTGCCGCTAGAGGTGTGCGCTCTAACTACAGACAGACAATCTCATGAATGGATGTTTGCTTAAATAGAAGGACTGTAGTTGCATGACAAGACCACTAATGTGGAACTGATGACACGAACCAGACAAGTGGCAGAAGATCCGGACAAGTGCCAGAAGAACCAGACAAGTGCCAGAAGAAACAGACAAGTGCCAGAAGAAACAGACAAGTACCAGAAGAAACAGACAAGTAAGTACCAGAAGAAAGAGACAAGTTCCAGAAGAACCAGACAAGTGCCAGAAGAAACAGACAAGTGCCAGAAGCACCAGACAAGGGCCAGAAGAAACAGACAAGTGCCAGAAGAAACAGACAAGTGCCAGAAGAACCAGACAAGTGCCAGAAGAACCAGACAAGTGCCAGAAAAAACAGACAAGTGCCAGAAGAACCAGACAAGTGCCAGAAGAACCAGACAAGTGCCAGAAGAAACAGACAAGTGCCAGAAGAACCAGACAAGTGCCAGAAGAAACAGACATCAGAATATTTCGCTGGTGATGGATAGGATACAGTGCTTTCCCAATTCTTGCAACCTCAGGGTAAGAGAGGCGGAGGAAGACCAGGAAATACATGGAGAAGAGAACTGGAGACAGGCATAAAGGGGATGAAGAAGATATTGAGAGACATTGTGCTGATGGCACGTGACAGGAAGACGTGGTACAAAGCATATTCTCATTAGGGAGTTGACAAGTGATGATGGCGACGGTAATGATGATGATGACTCAGAAAATAATTTACATTCGATTACGTTGCTACTTTTCAGTAGTACAAAAATAGAAAAAAAGGTGGGGGGGGGGGGCGGGGGGGGGGTAAGGCATTTATGGCGTCATATTAGGGGGTCTAGGATTTTGTGACGAAATGTAGGGGGGGGGGGGGGTTAAAAACGGGAAAAAAATTTTTGACGTCATCTGTGGACGACCCCTTATTCCAGATTATTTGACACCTGAACACAGGCATGATCTCAGCAAAGTAGAGCTTTAGAGAGCCTCGTGTTTCTAAAATACATGTAGATCCCGACACCTCCTGAGTTACCTACCGCTGCCTTAGATCAATGCCTATAAATAGAAACGTTATATAAACTATTGTTTGTGCCCTTAACGTACTTAGATATTTGACTAAACAGCCCCGATGTATTTATATTTTAACTTCCTGGTCATTGTCCAATACTCTCTCTTCAGTCTTTAAAGAGGATAGCGTTTTTAATGTAATATACCTCGCGTTAAAAACATATTTTCTTGCGATATTCCCCGACCACGCAGTTAACAAGAATATGTCTTTATAATGTCTCAAATTGTTTAATTTCTTGTCCTCAGCAGGGGATTAGCTACAGTAGAACGTCGATTATTGGAATAACAATTATCCGAACCGTCAATTATCCGCTGACAGAACAACAAGTACAATGTCTTCTTTTAGTGCACAAATAAGATGATTCAGATGGCAAAGAAGAAATGGGGTTCCGAAATCGGGTTTCGAAAACGGGTCCACTCACGCGAAAGTGTTTACTGCCTTAGACACTGGTGTGGCATGGTGTGAGCAACAGTTTGAATGCAGTTCTATGGAGATGCTGCTATTAAAGAGTAAAAAAATTTGTTGTAGTTATTTAGCAAGGGCTGCTGAGCTACTCGCTCTTTTGCAATCAATACCAAGTTGAAGACGCCTTGGTGTTATGTACACTGTAGATCTACGAGTTCCTGTGGCTTTTCTGCCATTTCAAAACGTGTTGAGTTGAAGTTATGAGCTCTAGTTTCTCCAGCTCTTGGCTTGCATGTAAAGGATAATCAAATCTGGTCTCAAGATAAGAGGAAGAAGCGCGTGGATACTGTGCATTCCCCGCTATCCAAGGGGGCTCTCCAAATATGCAACGCTCAAATACTGTGCTCTGGTTCCGGGTTCTCTTTCAAGGAATTGTCACGTCCTACACATAGCCACTTTTCAGCTCCTACTGTCTATCATGGGTCCACAGTGAGGGTCTCAAGCATGCAGTCAACCAGGTAAAAGCAAGAGTTTCATCTGGGGTTTAAGAGACTCATCCAAGCTTAATGTGCAATGCTGGGTTCTCAACATGTTTCACCACAGGAGAAATCCATGGAAGTGTGTGGATGAGTTCAAGAGTCAATGTAGTCTCTCTTATGAGTTAATGGTAATTGTAAATTCCCAATTTCTAACTTTAGCACATGAGAAGGATTTCCTCAGACTTGTGACTTTAAGTATTATAAAGGATGTTTTATACTTTTAATTTTACAAGTTATTTTTAATAATTTTGGCACGCCCTATAATGTAATCTTTTTACTACATCTTCGTTCGAAGGACATTGGAAAATCAGAGGGAAATCTTCAAACACTCAGGTTTTGTAGGTAAAATATAGCCCACTGTTTTGGATTTTGATGTTATGAAATGTTGTTGATATGTTTCCTTATTGTACTGAATGAGGCCAGCTGTGAAGGTCCCTGATTCTAACAAAATTAGGGTTGAGTTATCAGGGTACCTTGCTGCTACCACCTTATGGCCTCAAGCAGACTTATTCTTGACTAGTATGAATGATAGCTACGTCTAATGTCTAGGGATATGCAAGTGTGGTGTGATGGTATTTTAACAATAATACACATCTATACAAACAAGTATTAAGGTCTATGAGTAAAGGAAATAACACCTGGGATAAATTTGTACATTTAATAATTTTCTGTATGATTTATTTGGTCCTGAACCTAGTATTCTTCTGGTCAGGACTTTAAAATGAAAGGAAATCAAGATATATATACAAAATGTAAATTTTAGACCCAAAGGGACAATTGTCCAAACAAATACTGTTTAACTATACTAATAGTGTTACTAAAAATTGTCTATTACTGGTTTCTAACACTGGATGGCGGTTTTGGGATTTTATAATCACTCCCAGTCTCTTTAATATACAATGTCACTGTTAAGTTCTCTGGGGAAATAGTTTATTCTTGTTATACAGGGGTGTGCTGGTCTTAAAGCTGATGTAGAGTTAGGGTGCCATATATTTTACTCATCTGGGCACACTTGAACAGTCTGTAAACTTGGTGTCACACGATTTCGCTATGATAATGGCCAAAAGTAACAGGGTAGACTCTTCAGGTCCCTGTCACTACTGTGCATGAAACGACTTCTCACTGCTTCTCATAGACATCTGGCACCGGACTAGTGCCAGATAAAAACCCTGTAACAATGAAATAATGTCTCCTTGTTGATATCTTACTTCAACTGTGTTTTATATATACAAAAGAGAATACATAAGAAATAAAGAGCTGGGTCATATATGATGGACCAATCCAGCACATCCATTCCACAGTGTACCAGTGTTGTTCACATGTCTCTCCTACAAAGGCGGTACTGCATCTGCAATAATATTATTAATCTGTCTTTTCTGCCATACAATAGGATAGGTGAGCTGTGTCCCTCTGGTCACCTAAGAAAACCTTTTTATTTCACAAAACATGTGCATTTACAAAACTGGCAATGTGTTATAGCCTAATTATACCTTCAGGCCCTGCACAAATCAGCTTGGGACCTGATTACTTACAGTCGTGATGGCAGCATCTCTCACTCACATTTTTAAACAAAATATATATGAATAATGTCGGTCTTACCAGAAATTCAATGAAAAAACACAGGTACGTTGAATAGCAGACTCCAGATATACTGCTGGCTGAACTGTGATGCCTATTACTTTAATATATATTTGCTTTAATAAGGCTAATCACTTTTCCAGAAATACACAACGTCCTGCTCTAGGGACTATCTTCTACAAATGGCGTCAAGCCTTTGAATGTACTCAATAATATGAAATGTTTTGACCAATGGGATCTACTACTAAGATTTTCCATTCAAATTTTTAAATCTAAGGTCCGATTTCGGTCCAATGTTAGTGTACTTCTGTCGGTCTGTCCGTCCGAACTTGGCATTTACCAAAAATAAACTTGGTTTTGGCCTAACACTACCAAAAAACATATTCAGTTTGAGCCATCCCATAATTTTTTCTCCCCTTGTCTACCCCTTTCTACATGTACCCTTTCTTGCCTTTTTCAAGGACGCGTCAAAAAATGTTACCGTTAGTGCAAGTCCAAACGAGCAAGTGTTGGTCTGTCTGTACGAATAAATATAGTCTTTTGTCCATAACTTTATTTCTATCTGTCGGATTTTTTATTCGAAAGCATATTACCCATCAGGACAAGACCAGCTCTAAGACTAGCTAACTTTTATGATCTTAAACCTATTAATAAAGAATTCAATATATTTTCCATTTTGGTGTTCGTTGTTTTCTAAGTCTCATCTACTTGAATGTTATAAAAATCATCGCAGAACTTCCTTTTTCCCGACAGGAAGTAATTATGCGTGTATGTATATATGATTCTGCAGTGTGCCTTTTGTTAGAAAATGTATTGGACTTGGCGGTTTATTTTTAAATTTTAAAGCTAGCGACATCGTTTTCGACACAAGCTAACGGCATCGTCTTGCACTGTCGGCCTGAGTAGCTAATTCAAACTTCTAACACTTGACAAGCCGGCAGCATGTGTCCGCTCTCTCAATCTTACGCGTTCGTGTGTTTTATTCTTTCTATCTTTCCTGGAACCACTACGCTTGTATTTTTTTTCAAATTTTTATCGTTAACCCTTGACGGGCGGGTTACAAAGTCCAATAATACTAGCGCTGCAATAAGATTTGAGACTACGTTCTATCCTACCTAAATCAATGCGTTTTCTGGCGCAGGGAAGAAGACGCGTTACAACTTTACTAATTCTATACATATTATTATGACTTTATTACATATAATTAATGATTTTATCGCTGTATCAATGTACTTCATCACACCCACACTCGATTTCAATATACTTAGTTCAGTTTTGCTGACGCCAATCACAAGGAAGCGAGTGTTATTTTCGTAAACTTTGCACCTACACATCGGTATAATTATTCTTTTCTTCTTCTTTGATCCTTAGCCGCCGACTGTTAAAGCAGTCAGTGGCCATCACGCCTGGTGGCGTCTTGTAGGGCAACAACAAATTGATTCCCCTTTGCTCGGTCGGCGGCCATTCTTCGTACAGTGCCCCAACTCTGGTTCATTCTTTGCATCTCAGCCTCCACAGTCCTCCGCCAGGTTGTTTTTTGGTCGGCCTCTCTTTCGCTTTCCTTCAGGGGTCCAAAGCATAGCTGTTCTTGTGATGGCATCGGGGTCTCTTCTGAGGACATGACCAACCCAGCTTCAGCGTCTGCCAGCTATGATGGTGCGCATGTCCTCTTGCTTGCTCCGAGTAAGCAGATCTTGGTTGGTGATGGTATTCGGCCAAAAGATTCGGTGAATTTTTCTTAGGCATGTTGTGTGAAAAGAGGACAATATCGACATTTCTTTCTCTGTAACTCTCCAGCATTTCGCACCATAGAGAAGCACAGAAAGCACACAGCTCTGATATAATCTTAATTGTGTGCTTGTGTTGTATTGAGAGGACTTCCAGATGCTATTTAGGCTAAAAAAGGTTGTTCTTGTCTTATTTATTCTGATGTTGATGTCTTTGCCTGCCCCGCCGTCTGGTGTTACTATGCATCCTAGGTATGTGAAGGTGTCTGTCTGTACCAGTTGCTGATTCCTTACTGATATGGGCTCAGGGTTGGTTACATTGAGCGTCATCCTCTGACTTCTTTAAATTGATGTTCAAGCCCACCTGCTGGCTAAACTTATTAGGTCTACCCGTTTTTTCCTGGATGTGTTGATGTGAATGTGCTAGTAGTGTAATGTCATCTGCATGATCCAGATCTTCCAATGTAGAAAATGTAGTCCATCTTATTCCTCTTGGACTGCCCTCTGTTGTCTGGCGCATCACCCAATCTATGACTGTTAAAAATAGAGTGGTTGATAAGGGGCATCCCTGTCGTACTCCTGTCTTCACCTCAAAGGTTAGGTTGCTCTGCCCAAAACTACACGTAAAGTTGGCATAGAGGCTTTTATGATTGACAATATGCAGCTTGGAATTCTATAAGCCCTCAGTATTTTCCATAAACTGTCCTTATGTATGCTGTCAAAAGCCTTTTCAAAATCAACGAAATCAATGTACAGCTGTCTTTGCCATTCTGAGCCCTGCACTATAATGTTCTTGAGAGTGAATATATGATCTACACATCTTCCGTTCTTTCTAAATCCTGCTTGTTCTTTTCTCAGTTTGTGGTCTACTGCTTTTGAAATTCTCTGTATAATTATCCTGCCTAGTATTTTGCTGGGAACTGAGAGAAGAGTAATTCCTCTCCAATTATTGCAATCTGCAAGATCTCCCTTCTTGAGCAATTTGACAATTAATTCTTTGTTCCACTCTGATGGTGTTGTCCCCGTTTTCCAGACTTGTGCAAATAGTGGTTCTAATAGTTCTGCTGCTAGCTCAGGGTCTGTCTTAAATAGCTCTGCATTTAAGTTATCATGGCCAGGAGCTTTTCCGTTCTTTAACCCTTTGATTGATGTGATGATTTCTTCTTTTCGTGGAATGTCTGTATTTACATCTAGATCGTTTTCAGCCTCAGGAACATTCAATTGTGTCTCTGGTGGTTCCTTGTTCAGAGTTTCTCTGAAGTGCTCTGCCCATCTTGTTTCCTGTCCTTTGTTGTCGTGATGAGATTTCCTTGCTTATCTCTTACTAATGTAATATTGTTTGCACCTCGTTTTCCGCTGATGAATTAATTATTTTGTATACTGTGCTTTGTTCATTTCTCAGTGCTGCCTCTTCTGTCTGTCTTGCAAGATCGTCTAGGAAATTCCTTTTGTTGGCTCGTGTTTGGCGTTTAACTTCCTTGTCCAGCTGACTGTACTGTTCGCTATACAGTTGCTTTAACCTGGGGGACTTCGCTTCTGTTTTCTTTCTTTTCATTTCCTTTATCAGTGTTATGGTGTTTAATGTTTCTGGTGTTATCCAGTCTTGCTTCTTCCTTTCCTGGAATCCCAAGCATGATTTGCTGCTTTCCTTATATATTGTTCAAATGGTGTTGAATTTCTGGTCTATATCATCAGTCAAAGTCTTTTCTTGACTTTTGGCAAACTGATATCGTTTCTTTATGTCGTTAATACTACAGAAACTTATTAATTTATCCCCATTTTCGTTTGTTGTTCCTCTACTGCATTTCCCCATTACTCTTTCATTATATGTATTGTGTGTACCAACTTTCGCATTGAGATCTCCCATTACTATAATAAGATCATATCTAGATGTGTCTTCCATTTCTTTCTGCAGTTGTTCATAGAATTCATCTTTGACCTCTTCATCGCTGTTATTCGTTGGTGCGTAGCATTGTATTATTGTAGTACTGGTGAGTCTACCTCTCAATCTTAATCTTATCAGTCTGTTGTTGATGGGTTTCCATTCCAGTAATGTCCTTTCTAATCCTTTCTGTAGAAACCTTCATTGTGCTGTCCATCCTCTCTTCCAGAGTAAAGTACTGTGTCTCCTGTTGCTATTTTAACTTTTCCTGCCCCTGTCCATCTGCTCTCGCTTATCCCTAGAATGTGTAACTGTCGTAGATTTTTGGATAGGAGAATTAAGACTTGGGTTGGTCCCTTCTGAATAGGTTTGAATAGGTGATAGACCCAGTGAGAGTTAGTAAAAAGAAATAGAATTTCCACACGTGAGATGATAGACTGTGATATAGAGGCTGTCTCTGAAAAATCGAGGAAATCTTCTCTCTTTCACCTATCCTCTACGACAGCTTTTAAGGCGTTAGACAGTCTAAACACAGATATATATAGTACATATATTTCTATCTACTCACGGGCACGCACATACACGTGACGACAGTTAAACACATAGACGTGGGAAATCTATAACAATGAATATATTATTAGAACGAGCTGACCAACACGCTGATTAATTCCAAGGGAAATTTTAATTATCATTTAAAATTTCTTCACAACACATAGAAATTACATCAAAAACATATACAAATAGTCATAAAATTCAAGAAAATGCTACAATGATGATAGCCCCGTTATAACCTTAACTCTAGGTTTAGCCCACAGCCCCGTTAGGATGACAGATGATGGCCCAAAGAGTTATAGATGCATATGGTTAGGGTCTAATATTGTCCCTTTTCTTGAAGGTAAGAACTGACTTATGACAGCAGTATCTATTCTAAAGGAACAATTAAATTAAGCAGCAAGTCTTTCGTAAGGAAAAATTACAAAGTGAGTGCTTTGAACAACGAACATCCTTCCGTCACTTTCACTCGGTTCTTTCATCCGGGTACCCAGGCGTTCATGCTTACCTAAAAAAAACTTGATGTTGATCACCGTCTGGCGCAACCTTAGGACACTTCTCTACAGTGAATCTGGATTCTTTGGATAAAGCGAATCCCAGCTCTACAAATACAGGTTTTTTCCGCTGTCTTCGGGGAGCGTTCACTTTACCAGTTTAAATTTTAGATTTACTATTAATGTCACTTGAATCAGTTTGTTAAGCAAGTTTAAACGGGCACACAGAGTTCAGAAACACGAGGAATCCATAAATTTGGAAAAGATGACCAGTGGACAACTGCTCTCAACAGATAGTCTTGGTTCACTATCCACTCTTTTAATAGTGTCGGGAATTGTTAAATGTTATTTCTTGTAATTATCCTCGCTGCCCGGCAGAAGGTATATTTGAGTTTATTGAGAAGAAATAAAGTCTGGCTCAAAGGCCCAGTGTAAACATTTAGTCCTTAGAAAACCGTTAGTGGGATTGGTATTACTGTCTATCTCTGATGGCACATGCACTGTCAGACTAGTGTTACTTGAAACAACCCACGTGGTTAAAGATAGGAAATGTCTATTCTTCTCACAAGTATGTCTCTTTACTACTAAACGCCGGCAAGTTTGGATCACCCCAGTATTCACTGCAAAAAATGGAAAAAGCACATATAGAATAATTATACCTACTATGTATAAGGATATAACTTATATTTTAAACTGCAAGCGTAGAGCTTATCATTTAACACTTCCCGTGAAATAAGTTATATAAAAAAAATCCCTCATCATGAATTAGGAATATCTGCGTATTTCCGTCACCACTCATGATGCATCTAGCATTTATAAGTTTGTTTAGAAAAATATACTTCGCCTGAGTATTAGCAGTTAAATGCAATTGATTTAATAGCCGAATGGGTTTAGCTAGAAATTTATAATTTATCTTGCTTTCCACTGTAACTCGTCGACTAAAGAAATAACAAACTATAAAAATAATCACTCTGCACACAGAACTAGTTTAAAATGAAATAGGCGATTAAACACTTAATCACTTCATAAATACTAGATATTATATAGTTACCTAAACCACAGCACTACAGACTAAACCATGAACTAGAATACTGTAATCTAATGGTAATCTAGAACTCGGCAAAATGTTGCCAGGAAACTCAGACTTCGCCAAAACACAGATATTTGATCTAGCACAGCGCTCTGTCTGCTGCAGCTTTACGAGTGAGAATGAAATTAAAGTTTCAAACTTGGGTTAATATTTTAAAACCAGACAAAGGATGAACTATTTCCCCCACCCCGATCTCTCCCCCTTCTCATTAACCTTCGTTTAACTAGAAGCATGTCGTAACTGCCCCTGAGCGTCTTGGCACCTTCATCTCCCTATTCACATTTCTGAGCGGGGAGGCGGTGACAGATCACACTTCCCGCTGGGAAAGTTAGCCGAGAGCTACGTGTCAGTTTGAATTTCCCAGACTATATGTCTGCTCTACGCCGTATAGGTGACAGTTTTAACGCCTACCTAAGCGCTCAGCCCGAAGCAACCGCGCGTGTTCGCTGAAAAATGCAGACAACTGTCTGCCATCTCGGGTCTGATAGAAGGAATTTCTAACACTCTGCTTCACGTGTATGGCTGACACGTTACGTCATAACTGCGTTCTCAGTTGTGAGAAAAAAAAACAGGTAAACGTTTGAATGGGAAAATAGTAATGTATATAGTCGCAAACGAACGAATGCGAAAAAATACAGGAAAAGATTGATAATAAATAGAGGATGCGGGTGAAAGAACAAGAAGAAGATATAGGCAATTTACGATCCATAAACTCTCTGTGACAGAACATCCCCCCTTTAAGATATGGAATAATCCATGTCTACGTTATGGGAATAAATTTCCTATATCCGTAGCTTCAGGGTTTCTGTCCTCTTTCCTCTCATCTCCCCCCTCCATCTCTCTCCAATTCCTACTCAAGTCTACTCCCAAAGTTTCCTTCCTCTGGAATGTCTCCCATGCGCGCTTGAAAGAGCGTCGCCGCTTTTGACATTTTTCAAAGATTTCGTGTGATTGCAGTGAGATTTCCCTGCCACTAGCGTCATCTTCGTCAGTTTTGGCGATCGTCAGGAGATGGTCGGAGGTTGGCACTGGTTTTTCCAAGTATCTCTTTAAAAGATTTAAATGGAAAACCTTCTCCTTTCCTTGAATAGAGATCTGGTAGTTAGCCTTAGAAATCTTTTCCTGAACGGTAAACGGCCCTTGCCATCCGATCTTCAGTTGGTTGTTTCCGGCAGGGAGTAACACCGAAACTTTCTCTCCTGCTTCCAGTTCTCTTTCTTTCGCGACTTTCGTGTATCGGTTAGCGTGCTTTGTGCGTGCTCGCTTAAAGTTAGTCGTTGCTAGGTCCCATCCTAGTTTCAACTTTTCCTTTAAGTCCGATACGTATTTACTTGCTGAGACAACTGTCTCATCTGCCTTCTTGTCTGTCAGAGACTGAAGTAAGGCTTCAACTGGCCCCTTAATGGGTCTGCCAAATAAAAGCGTAGCTGGCGGAAATCCTGTGGAAGTATGAGGAGATTCTCTGTAGCCAAATAAAGCTGCAGGAATACAAAGATCCCAATCTTCAGGTTTCACTTGTGCCAGCTTACCATGTTGAGGTTTCCATTAGCACGTTCCACGAGCATATTTCCGGCCGGAGTATAAGGCTTTGTGTGGATGTGTTGGGTCCTCAAGATCTTAACGATCTCATCCATCAACAGGTTTCGGTATGGAGATCCGTTATCCGTCAACACTTGCTGAGGGAATCCCAACCGAGTGAAAATCTGCACGATGGCTTCTGCGACATGCTTGGCATCTGCGCATGTTAGCGGTATAGCTTCTGCTCATAAAGTGCATGTATCGACTAAGGTCAGGATAAACCTGTTCCTTCTTTTAGTCCTTTCGAAAGGCCCTAAAATGTCGATCACAACCCGTTCGAATGGTGTACCCACTATTGGCATTTCACCCAAAGAGACTGGGGGTGCCCGTTGCTTGGGTGGCACACGTTGGCACTGGGCACAGGATTTGACATATCTGATAATATCAGTATTTACTCCTGGCCACCAATAATGAGTGGTTATCCGTTGGTTTGTGGCGTTCTGTCCCGTGTGTCCGCTAAAGGGAAGAGAGAGAAAAAATGTCCCCGTGCTGTCTGGGATCCTTACCCATGGGCAGTTTCCTAAAGCAGGGTACCAAAGTAGGGTTCTTGTATTGCGCTTCTTTAAGTTCCTTGGGTAACAAATTAGGCGCAGGCTCCCGTTCCTTCTTGGTTTGCCCTCTTGTAGTTACTGCTGCCACAATCGGCTCTTCCGGTTTCCCAATACACACGTATCTCCCGCCAAGTATGACTGGGTAGATGGGATCATCCATAACAGCCGCTTTGATCACGCCTCTGACAAAATCAGAGTGGATCTCCACCAATGCGATGGTAAGCGCTGTAGGTGCATCACTCTTACGAACTCCACAAAGTTGGACGGTCTCTCCTGTCTCTTGACCGGGTTTGACCAGGTTTCTGGCAACAATGCAATCATAAGAAAGCCCCGTGTCAAATAAACAAGAAGTTTGAGAACCGTTCAATGTAACAGTACATCGCGTTGATGGTCCATCCCCAACAGGTTGGGAATCACTGTCAATAATTCTGCCTTGCGAGACTGTCAATAAGCATCCGATGCGTTTAGGCTCGGTGTGCTCGCTCTGATCATCTGTCCCGTGCACAGGGGTTTTCCCTTTGCCACCTTGACCTTTCTGGCCACGCTGCCATGAAGGGCGGTCGGGTTGATCAGACTGTTTGGGGTGGTTGGGGTACTTGTTCTTGTAGAACTTGGATTTCTCAGGAGGGGGTTTTGAGGTCAAGTTTCTCTGTGATTATTCCGCTTAGAAGCCTGGGAAGATTGCTCTAGATTATTTTTTCGGAAATGCTCCTCTGTCGGTTTCCGTTTTGTGGCCGGTAGTTCAGCCAGCGCATTTTGATAACGCTCAGACTTCTCTAAGATGTCTTCAAGTTTTTCTGCCCCCTGCTCAGCTAGAAATCTCCGGGTATCTGCAGACAATGTGTTCTTTATTTGTTCTGTTAAAACAAATTCCTCAAGACCTTCGAAGGTAGAGAGGAGCTGCGAGAGCTCTAGGCACTTTGTCAGATAACCCTTCAAACGAGACGAGAACTGCTGAAAAGTTTCAGAATTCTCTTTCCTGCTGTTGCGAAACAGTTGCAAAAATTTGCGAGCGTTCATTTCAAAGCGCTCCAGTAACGCTTTCTTCAACAGATCATAGTTGTCTTGTTGGCTGCTTTCCAGTTTGGCGTAAACATCATACGCACTGCTTTTCAGCGCCTGAGAAAGCTTCATGTTCAAACGCGACCTCTCTAAACCGTAAAGAGTTGCAATTTTCTCAAATTTCTCTAGCCAAGTGTCAATCTTCTCATTAGGACAAGGGAAAGATTCAAGCGTAAAAGACATCGCAGTGAGGTGAGTAGATTGTGAGTTAGAAGATCAGTTAAGGAAGAATGAGGAGAAGACTCTCCATTGCTGGAGGTAGAGGCAGCACCACGACTTTGGAACTCTAGAGTTTTAAGTGCCAACTCGTGCTGTCTCTGTTCCCTCTCCTTCTCATGCTGTCTCTCCTTCTCTCTTTCCTCATGTTGCATCCTGCGGATTTCCATTTCCTCATCTATCTTCTTCTGCTGTAATAGACGGTCTTCCGCTTCTTTCCTCTCCGCTGCTTCTTCTTTCCTCCTTAGTTCTTCTTCTTTCCTCTCCGCATGGCAATAAAGCACCTAATGCAAACACGACTACGCCAACTAAATGGTAGTTAAGATTACTTCTGAAAAATAAGTTGCTACAGTGGAAAACACAATGATTATAGCAAAAATTTTGGAGAAAGAAAAAAAATCCCCTGAATTTTTAATCCACTATCAAGTTTACCCCCGAAGACAGTTCGGGTGAGGGAGGCAATTAATCTGGACGAATAGTCCGAAACGCACTCCTTAGCTTTGCTCAAACACCTACTACTTCAGAACCATGTGAATGTTATACACTCACAAAACTTTACCAGCGTTTAGTATTACAAATCAACAATAACATATATTCCGACAAAATCCACCTGTAACTCAAATGTATATTATTCAAAATGCTGTGGAAAAACTTATCAGTTTGTGTGGTCAGCACGCCCGTAAACAGATCGTTAGTCTAGGGGATAAATTATTATAAAAATAAAACTCACAAGACAATCATACTCTTACTCTATTACAGAATAAAGAATCTTAAGTACAAAATCCAGATAGACGAGTCCACATTTGTCGTACTCGTCTTCCTATTCTAAGTTCAAAAACCGGAAACGAGCCCACATTTGTCGTACTCGTCTTCCTATTCTAAGTTCAAAAATCCTACGGACGAGACCACATTTGTCGTAGGATTTTTAGATAGGAGAATTAAGACTTGGGATGGTCCCTTCTGAATAGGTTTGAATAGGTGATAGACCCAGTGAGAGTTAGTAAAAAGAAATAGAATTTCCACACGTGAGATGATAGACTGTGATATAGAGGCTGTCTCTGAAAAATCGAGGAAATCTTCTCTCTGTCACCTATCCTCTACGACAGCTTTTAAGGCGTCAGACAGTCTAAACACAGATATATATATATATATATATATATATATATATATATATATATATATATATATATATATATATATATATATATAGTACATATATTTCTATCTACTCACGGGCACGCACATACACGTGACGACTGTTAAAAATACAGACGACCTAAAAAAAAACTTGATGTTGATCACCGTCTGGCGCAACCTTAGGACACTTCTCTACAGTGAATCTGGATTCTTTGGATAAAGCGAATCCGAGCTCTACAAATACAGGTTTCTTCCACTGTCTTCGGGGAGCTTTCACTTTACCAGTTTAAATTTTAGGTTTACTGTTAATGTCACTTGAATCAGTTTGTTAAGCAAGTTTAAACGGGCACACAGAGTTCAGAAACACGAGGAATCCATAAATTTGGAAAAGATGACCAGTGGACAACTGCTCTCAACAGATAGTCTTGGTTCACTATCCACTCTTTCAATAGTGTCGGGAATTGTTAAATGTTATTTCTTGTAATTATCCTCGCTGCCCGGCAGCAGGTATATTTGAGTTTATTGAGAAGAAATAAAGTCTGGCTCAAAGGCCCAGTGTAAACATTTAGTCCTTAGAAAACCGTTAGTGGGATTGGTATTACTGTCTATCTCTGATGGCACATGCACTGTCAGACTAGTGTTACTTGAAACAACCCACGTGGTTAAAGATAGGAAATGTCTATTCTTCTCACAAGTATGTCTCTTTACTACTAAACGCCGGCAAGTTTGGATCACCCCAGTATTCACTGCAAAAAATGGAAAAAGCACATATAGAATAATTATACCTACTATTATAAGGATATAACTTATATTTTAAACTGCAAGCGTAGAGCTTATCATTTAACACTTCCCGTGAAATAAGTTATATAAAAAAATCCCTCATCATGAATTAGGAATATCTGCGTATTTCCGTCACCACTCATGATGCATCTAGCATTTATAAGTTTGTTTAGAAAAATATACTTCGCCTGAGTATTAGCAGTTAAATGCAATTGATTTAATAGCCGAATGGGTTTAGCTAGAAATTTATAATTTATCTTGCTTTCCACTGTAACTCGTCGACTAAAGAAATAACAAACTATAAAAATAATCACTCTGCACACAGAACTAGTTTAAAATGAAATAGGCGATTAAACACTTAATCACTTCATAAATACTAGATATTATATAGTTACCTCAACCACAGCACTACAGACTAAACCATGAACTAGAATACTGTAATCTAATGGTAATCTAGAACTCGGCAAAATGTTGCCAGGAAACTCAGACTTCGCCAAAACACAGATATTTGATCTAGCACAGCGCTCTGTCTGCTGCAGCTTTACGAGTGAAAATGAAATTAAAGTTTCAAACTTGGGTTAATATTTTAAAACCAGACAAAGGATGAACTATTTCCCCCACCCCGATCTCTCCCCCTTCTCATTAACCTTCGTTTAACTAGAAGCATGTCGTAACTGCCCCTGAGCGTCTTGGCACCTTCATCTCCCTATTCACATTTCTGAGCGGGGAGGCGGTGACAGATCACACTTCCAGCTGGGAAAGTTAACCGAGAGCTACGTGTCAGTTTGAATTTCCCAGACTATATGTCTGCTCTACGCTGTATAGGTGACAGTTTTAACGCCTACCTAAGCGCTCAGCCCGAAGCAACCGCGCGTGTTCGCTGAAAAATGCAGACAACTGTCTGCCATCTCGGGTCTGATAGAAGGAATTTCTAACACTCTGCTTCACGTGTATGGCTGACACGTTACGTCATAACTGCGTTCTCAGTTGTGAGAAAAAAAACAGGTAAACGTTTGAATGGGAAAATAGTAATGTATATAGTCGCAAACGAACGAATGCGAAAAAATACAGGAAAAGATTGATAATAAGTAGAGGATGCGGGTGAAAGAACAAGAAGAAGATATAGGCAATTTACGATCCATAAACTCTCTGTGACAGTAACCTATAGTTTCTCATTTCTGCGGTGACCTGTTTTAGTTTACCCGTCTCGTTCATTGTCCTGACATTCCAAAATCCTATTCTTGTATCATGTTTTGCGGTCAGGACGTCCGTTCTCATGTCAGTGGCTTTCTTTCGGCTTTCACCACTGACAGTCATACGAGCCTCAGACTCCGGATGTCCGTCCCGCAGCAAAGTTTGTTTATTCGTTGTTGTTTCCATAACTTCAATTTTTTTTACATAGACAGGGGTGTCAGCCCTATGCTAAAACCCCCAACCTGGAGGACCAGGGTGTCTGCTTTAGTCTGACCCCTCCCCGCGCAAACCTGTCCAGCTTGGTAGAACCTTCCAGGAGTCAAACTCCCGCTGGCATAGCTCTGGGGGTAATCAGGGTATGCAAGCCGCCATACCTCGACAAGGTATTGACACCGGTGATGTCAGGGTATAATTATTGACATGTCCATATATATATATATTCCAACACGAAAATAAGAATCTTTACTCAAATGTGAAGTCAGTCCTGTTGTATGGCTCTGAGACATGGAGAACAACAAATACAACAACCAAAAAGCTACAGACTTTCATAAATGGGTGCTTGCGTAGAATAGAGGGATTAAAATGGTATGACAAGGTTACCAACATGGAACTGATGACAAGAACTAGACAAGTGCCAGTGGAACAAGAGATGAGAAGAAGACGATGGCGATGGATAGGACACACACTTAGGAAACATGTTGATAGCATTACAAGGCAGTCCTTGTTCTGGAACCCCCAGTGCAACAGAGGCAGAGGTAAACCAAGAAGCACATGGAGAAGAGAGCTGGAAACAGAGGTGAAAATGATGAGGAGAACGTGGAAAGAACTTGAGATGATGGCACGTGACAGGAGGACTTGGCATGTGTTTGTTGAAGGCCTATGCTCCTCTGGGAGTGGAGGGTTATATGATATATATATATATATATATATATATATATATATATATATATATATATATATATATATATATATATATATATATATATATATATATATATATATGATAGTGTAACTCATATTTACCCTGCCAGAAACAATTATATTATATGCTTTGCCTAATTCTTCAATATTGTAATCTCTTCTTCTCATCTCTGTTTATTACGACAAGAGACCTTGTCGGAACAAATTATGTCATATCTCACGGTGTCCTAGACTAATACTTTATTCTTGTTGTAATCAAGACAGCCTTGGGAATGGCTTTTTTTCCTCCAAATCAAGTCAGTAAAATTAAACATTAGTAACGGCCTTCCCCTTCTAAACCGACACATGTGTTTGTCTCATACTTTTCGTCTGAAGGAAAACAAATGAGTAATCTGAATGTCTGGGTCAGACAGTTTCACTGCTGATAATTATGCGCACCATCCGACGTTCGTGCTTAGACACGCCAGGCTTGCATCTGCCCGGTTTACAAACGTTTGTCATTTTGGTTTAATCGTCGACTTCACTGTTCAACGCGTCGCAGCTATAGTTCCATTTTTACGTGCAGTGGCGTGTCGCGTAGGCCACATTCTTCTCCATTGCACTCTCTCCAATATTGAAAGATACATGGTTTCCTCGATAAACGTTGTCGTTATGTTCCTAAAAAGATTTATAACAAAGCGACTAATGAACTAATGTATTATGCGGGATTTACGTTCCAGACCAACTACAAAATTCCAGTTTATATAGAAGTATATAGGCATATGAATGGGAAATACTTTTTTATTTTAAACTAAACTGTAATACAGTATAATTTATTGTAATTGCTAAATAATAATTTGAAAATACATTATGAAATTATTAATAAAACATAAAATAATGTGTTTATTACTCTTGCTATTTTGCTGATTCTGCATGAAAGGGTACACGGACCTATTGCGCACTGTTCTGGAAAGTTCTGTTGTTTATTTTCTATAATTTATTATTTATTTATTATTTACATTTTTATCTCATTATTGTCATAAAATTAACAAGTGATACAACGTAAAAATATCTCCAAAGGATAAAATGTAAGGATAAAAACCAATGCGTAAGCTGCTGGAATACATGATCGCCCGCGCCGCGTGTCATCAGGTGTTAGACTTGAAGGCAAAACGGAACGAGGATCAAAAGACAAAAATCTGACTGAACGCGT
The DNA here is from genome assembly GCA_024509875.1 of Oreohelix idahoensis. Classification (NCBI taxonomy): domain Eukaryota; kingdom Metazoa; phylum Mollusca; class Gastropoda; order Stylommatophora; family Oreohelicidae; genus Oreohelix; species Oreohelix idahoensis. The sequence goes on from JAMPIV010002849.1 coordinate 640,599, forward strand.
ACTTGAACTAGCGAGGTTAATGGACGCAAATTGGGGGGGCAAGGAGGAAAAGCCCCGTCCCCCCCCCCCCCCCCCCCCCCCCCCAAGTTGACATAAAGTAAGGAATTCGACAGAAGGGACCTTGGATATGATACGCCACAGTCATTTATTGGACGCTTTTGCGATACCAAGCCTTTGATTTGAATTCAGCGGCTAAACGCAGATGCTTGAAATATTACAAAATTTAAAAAGTAACTTTTTCTTAATATTAATGTTAGGAATATAAAAATTAGCTGGCCGGATGGCCCATTCTGAGCAGTGAAATAATATGTTTTTAATTTTACAGACGGATAGATAATAATGAAGATAATGACAAAAGACAGTGTTGTACACAACAGCGAAAGACTGCATTGAATCAAAAGTGTCGCTATTTGCACAAAAAATCGCGACCTCGAGACGCAGGTGTTCAAATCTACTTAGCATGGAAGAGAAGGGATATTGGTGGAAGCTGTGTCTAAAAATAACTTTTAACGACAAAATTTTGGAGGGGAGAGAAAGGTTGGTTCAAAAATCAAGTACGTTTTTGTGAAAACGCAAGTAGAGACGGACAGACTAACAGATAAAAATCCATACTTGACTGAAGCATGACTGAAATGACTTTAGTGTAGGAAATTTGAATTAAAAAAAAAACCAAGGCATTGATTGGCCACAGACAATCATATTATCCGCGCTCAGACGAGCTTTTTTGCCATTCCTCAATAGTTGTCCAGTGATAGACACAGTAAATTTCAAGTGTGGTGATTTCCAAATGAAATAAATTGAAATAAGTTCAGGGACGCCATACTATAGCCAGCAGCTCAGCTGAGTTTTGCTAGCATTTCTGTGTTCTTTATTCATAATCTGGTAAGATTGAAATTATTTCTTTGTATATTTTGAATATTGTTTAATGTCCGAGTGATTTGATACTGCCATATCGAAATCTAGCCTTACAAACAAGTAAGGATTCGCTCTGGACCCCCCGCCCTATTTCAGGGTCTAGGGACAAACAATATATAAACTACAGCAAGGTTTAGGAAGGGGTGATCAAGTGTTGAGAACAGTGAATCATATCACCTATCCTATTCTATGGCAGTGAGATAATGCATCTATTTCAGAATCTGTAGACTGGGGAAACTTACCCTATGCGAAACCAACTAGGTAAGATGTGCTGTCTGGTCGGAGAGAACTGACCCTGTTTATGTGGTGTTATTCTAATTTGTTATGTGTAGAAGTGGCTTATTAGGTAAGGTTCTGAGCAAAAACCAATACTTTATTTCAGAGCTGTGAGTTCGATCTTGACACTAAGGTGGTATCAAATGCTGATTAATAATTGAAGTGAGGACCCGTGCAGGGTACATTTCGACAGAACATCTGTGTATTGCTCAAGCACGGAGAGGTGGGGCCATCATATTCCAGCACCAGAACAAATCTGGCAAAGTTAAGTAGGCTAGCTGGCCTGCTGAACTTACACCAACTTCATAAAACTAGCACCCAAGAGAATTTACTACTGAAGCATCCCATTTCCTTCCAGCATTAATGGACAATGCTGTGTAGGCATAAACAGGGAGGGATGAAGCCACCCCAACAGCACATCCATTCATAGTTTTCCCAGGAAAATTAACATTACGAACAGTAATACTATAATTAATCTTGAAGATTGCATATGTAAACATCTTTCATTTAACATGCCATTTATTCATGCCATTCATTCATAAATTTCAAAATCTTTGCATAAGTTCTGGCCAAAATAAAACCTTGGTTCAGAACAAATAAATTTAAAAAAAGATTTTCTATTCTAAATTTAACCAGCTGAATTTAGTTCATTGTGTTATAAATTTTATTGATAGTATTAGATTTAATTAATATCTGTGTGTGTTTGTATATGTCCATACAACACAATGCATTCAGTACCCTAGATTTTAACGTAGCCACATTCATTAGTAAAAAAAAGATATGTGTGAGGTCATAAAGTGGTAGCACGAAAGGGCCTTCTGTATATTCACAGCTACAATTATCTCAGGAGCCTTCACAGCTGACCTCATGCATCACACTAGGTGATAACACCACCATACAATACCATCAAAATCCACTACATATATTGGGGTCTTGTCCAGGGATATTTAGCATAAACAGTAATATAAGGATCTCCTGGTGGGAGAAATAAAATTAGGGGAACAAAATTGTAAAATTCCCTTAAAATTAAAAGTGTCCCTTTAAATTAAAAGGGCAATTAGAAGTTGGTGAATCTTCACAGCCAGTAATAATTAATTAGTTAACTGGTTAGTTAGAATTAGTTAGACTATAGTCATAAGAAGTACTTAGTGTATTTACTGGTTAGAGATTTATCTTGTATATTATTATATTGTTTAGAAAGTATGGCGGAGCTAGCAAAATTTAGATCAGCTGCTGTGCTGACCGCAAAGGAGATGGGAATGGATGGTCAGATTTTAATTCAATACGTAACGGCTGAATGTGATAAATATATTGAACGGGAAGAAAGGAGATTAGAAAAAGAGGCTGAAAGAAAATTAGAGTCTGAAAGGTTGGCTGAAGAGAAGAGGTTAGAGGCGGATAGAGAAATTAAGAGGCTGCAGATTGAGGCAGAAGACAAACGACAGCAAAGGGAGGCAGAAGATAAAAAGGCCGAAAGGGAGGCAGAAGATAAAAAGGCCGAAAGGGAGGCAGAAGATAGAAGGTTGCAAAAGGAGCACGAATTACGACTAAGGGAGCTGGAATTACAAGGCCAGGCTCCTGAAAATGGTGCCAGCCCTTTTGCCTCAGATGCTACGCCCAGTCTGGGAGCCTCAAACTCAGCTATGGGGTTTCATTTAGACCATTTTGTTGAAAAAGACGATGACATAGAGGGGTACCTAGGACGTTTTGAGTTATTAGCTACTACATATGGGTTAGAGAGAGAGAGAGGTGGAGTTTAAAGCTATCACAAGGACTGAGAGGTACTTCTTATGAAGTCTTTGCTAAAATGAACAGGGAAGACCAAGACAATTATGACATGTTAAAGCAGGCTTTGTTATTAAGGTACGAGAAGAATGGTGAATTTTATCGTAAGAAATTTAGAAATGCCAAACTGTTGTCTGGGGAGACATACCACCAATTCTCTGCTAGACTGGAAACCTATTTGGAGAAATGGACTGCTCTGGGGAAGACCCAAGATCTTAAAGAAATGATCATGATTGAGCAATTGAGAGAGTCCATGGCTCCAGACATGAGAAAATTTCTCATGGAACAAGGTGCAGAGAAGTTGGGAGAGGTTTTAAATGTCGCTGAGAGGTATCAGGCAGCCCAGGCAGAGGTAAGTGGTGCTAAAAAGAAGCACATAGATAATTTTAAAGCTCCACAGCAATTTAATAAATTTGATAATAGAGAGCAGGGAAATAAAAGTAGGACAAACTTTGAGCGGCCAAGAAATGACTATCGCGACAGAAACTCACAGTTCAATGACCAAAAGTTCAATGAAAGAAAACCGTTGAACCAAGGAAAAAGATGGTGTAAATGGTGCAAGAAGGATAACCATAACACCGAATTTTGTAGAAGGAAACCTTCAAACATTGCTGCAATGAAGTCGGGGACGCAAAGATTAAAGGTTAATCCTAATGGACAACAGGAACCTTATCACCCCCAGTTTGTGAGGATGTTATTTGTAATGGGGTCACCATAAGGTGCCTTTATGATACAGGTTTGGATTATGATTCAGTTGTGAAGTCTAGCCTAGTGGACCCAAGTCAGTATACCACAGAAACAGTGGAAATACAAGGGGCGACTAAGGACATACCACTCATGACACTTCCCATCGCAAGGATAACGGTGAAAACTCGCTATGTGGAAGGAGAAATCAGAGCAGCAGTGATAGATGAACCAATCTACCCTCTGATATTGGGGTGTAGATACGTCTTCTTGGGGAATCCCGAGAAACCTGTGATCATGGCGACAGTGCAGACCAGGTCACAGAAGAAGGAGGAAGAAGGTGAACCTATAAATGCTCATCCAGAGGAGATGAGAAAGGCGCAGGCTGAGGATAGGACACTCAAGCCATGTTTTAAAAAATTGCCCAAATGCCACACACCTCCGAGCAAGGGGGAATATTTCATGAAGAACAATCTATTATACAGGAAGGCCGGAACTGGAATAAATGGTCACAACCAGCTGGTTCTTCCCACCTCATATAGAGATAAAGTGATGGAACTCGGGCATGCGATTCCCTTCAGTGGTCACATGGGGATCAGCGCCACAGGACAGCGTATAGCTTGTCATTACTTCTGGCCAGGGATAACGGAGGATATAAAAAGATATGTCAAATCCTGCCCTGAATGTCAAAGGGTAGCTCCAAAGC
>JAMPIV010002850.1:0-89033 GCA_024509875.1 Oreohelix idahoensis
CCGTTATCCCTGGCCAGAATAATGACAAGCTATACGCTGTCCTGTGGCGCTGATCCCCATGTGACCACTGAAGGGAATCGCATGCCCGAGTTCCATCACTTTATCTCTATATGAAGTGGGAAGAACCAGCTGGTTGTGACCATTTGTTCCAGTTCCGGCCTTCCTGTATAAGAGTTTGTTCTTCATGAAATATTCCCCCTTGCTCGGAGGTGTGTGGCATTTGGGCAATTTTTTAAAACAGGGCTTGAGTGTCCTATCCTCAGCCTGCGCCTTCCTCATCTCCTCTGGATGAGCATTTATAAGTTCACCTTCTTCCTCCTTCTTCTGTGACCTGGTCTGCACTGTCGCCATGATCACAGGTTTCTCGGGATTCCCCAAGAAGACGTATCTACACCCCAATATCAGAGGGTAGATTGGTTCATCTATCACTGCTGCTCTGATTTCTCCCTCCACATAGCGAGTTTTCACCGTTATCCTTGCGATGGGAAGTGTCATGAGTGGTATGTCCTTAGTCGCCCCTTGTATTTCCACTGTTTCTGTGGTATACTGACTTGGGTCCACTAGGCTAGACTTCACAACTGAATCATAATCCAAACCTGTATCATAAAGGCACCTTATGGTGACCCCATTACAAATAACATCCTCACAAACTGGGGGGTGATAAGGTTCCTGTTGTCCATTAGGATTAACCTTTAATCTTCGCGTCCCCGACTTCATTGCAGCAATGTTTGAAGGTTTCCTTCTACAAAATTCGGTGTTATGGTTATCCTTCTTGCACCATTTACACCATCTTTTTCCTTGGTTCAACGGTTTTCTTTCATTGAACTTTTGGTCATTGAACTGTGAGATTCTGTCGCGATAGTCATTTCTTGGCCGCTCAAAGTTTGTCCTACCTTTATTTCCCTGCTCTCTATTATCAAATTTATTAAATTGCTGTGGAGCTTTAAAATTGTCTATGTGCTTCTTTTTAGCACCACTTACCTCTGCCTGAGCTGCCTGATACCTCTCAGCAACATTTAAAATTTCCCCCAACTTCTCTGCACCTTGTTCCATGAGAAATTTTCTCATGTCTGGAGCCATGGACTCTCTCAATTGCTCAATCATGATCATTTCTTTAAGATCTTGGGTCTTCCCCAGAGCCGTCCATTTCTCCAAATAGGTTTCTAGTCTAGCAGAGAATTGGTGGTATGTCTCCCCAGACAACAGTTTGGCATTTCTAAATTTCTTACGATAAAATTCACCATTCTTCTCGTACCTTAATAACAAAGCCTGCTTTAACATGTCATAATTGTCTTGGTCTTCCCTGTTCATTTTGGCAAATACTTCATAAGAAGTACCTCTCAATCCCTGTGATAGCTTTAAACTCCACCTCTCTCTCTCTCTAACCCATATGTAGTAGCTAATAACTCAAAACGTCCTAGGTACCCCTCTATGTCATCGTCTTTTTCAACAAAATGGTCTAAATGAAACCCCATAGCTGAGTTTGAGGCTCCCAGACTGGGCGTAGCATCTGAGGCAAAAGGGCTGGCACCATTTTCAGGAGCCGGGCCTTGTAATTCCAGCTCCCTTAGTCGTAATTCGTGCTCCCTTTGCAACCTTCTATCTTCTGCCTCCCTTTCGGCAGTCAACCTTTTTTCTTCTGCCTCCCTTTGCTGTCGTTTTTCTTCTGCCTCCCTTTGCTGTCGTTTTTCTTCTGCCTCCCTTTGCTGTCGTTTTTCTTCTGCCTCAATCTGCAGCCTCTTAATTTCTCTATCAGCCTCAATTTGTAACCTCTTCTCTTCAGCTACCTTTCTATCTTCCCTTTCAATATATTTATCACATTCAGCCGTTACATATTGAATTAAAATCTGACCATCCATTCCCATCTCCTTTGCGGTCAGCACAGCAGCTGATCGGAATTTTGCTAGCTCCGCCATACTTTTCAGACAATATAATAATATACAAGCTAAATCTCTAACCAGTAAATACACTAAGTACTTCTTATGACTATAGTCTAACTAATTCTAACTAACCAGTTAACTAATTAATTATCACTGGCTGTGAAGATTCACCAACTTTTATCTGCAGGGACACTTTTAATTTTAAAGGGAATTTCACAATTTTTTTTTTTTTTTTCCCCTAATTTTATTTCTCCAACCAGGAGATCCTAATATTACTGTTGGGCTAATTATCCCTGGACAAGACCCCAATGTATGTAGTGGGTTTGATGGTATTGTATGATGGTGATATTACTAAATGTAATGTATGAGGCCAGCTGTGAAGGCTCCTGAGATAAAATGTAGTTGTGAATTGTCAGAAGGCCTTTCTTGCTACCACTACGACCTCACACTCAATTTTTTTTCTTAATGAATGTAGCTATGTAAAATGTCTAGGGTAATGATATGTAATGTGGTGTGATAGTTATAGATACACCCACAGATATTTAAGCAGACTAATAATATTTAACAAATATTATAATACACTGAACTAACTCAAGAGTGTAAAATTTTTGATAGAATTATATTACATTTATTTGTTCTGGATCAAGTTTTATGTTGACCAGAACTTTTTTTTTTAAAAAAAAAGGATTTAAAAATTATGAAAGAAATGCATGGAATGTTACATAATAAATGCAAGAGTGTACATATATAAGTACTAGACTAGTTAGTTTTATTAAAATGTTCTAGTAGTCATCTACTTGGGAGGATAGTTAATGCTTGTGCTGTTGGGGTGGCCTCATCACACCTGTCTATATTGACTACACAGTGTCCAGTAAATTACAGGAATTTTATGGGGTATTAGTAACTAAAAGGCGTTGGTGAACTTCCAGCAGACCAGAGGCTCACTCAACTTGCATATGTAGCTCTGGTGCTGAAATCTGGTGGTCCCACCTCTCCGTGCTGGCGGGCAATAATAGTGGTCTCTGTCACAACGTACTGCACAGATACACTCGAGTAAAATCACCAACTGAATGGACACCGCCTTGTTGACAACTGAAACTCACAGCTCTGCAATCAAAGTATTGGCTATGTGTCAAAATTCTATTCTCTACCCACGTCTGGACACAACACGGACACAACAACCACATCATACAGACAGGTCAGATCTCTCTGACCAAACAGCACATTTACCATGGTGGTTTTACATCAGATAGGTCCTCCCAGACTATAGATTCTGAAAAATATTTATTAGTTTCCTTCCCTAAAAGTGGATAGGTAATATGTTTCATTATTCTCAACACTTGATCTGTCTTTCCTAACCCTTGCTGGAGTTTATGTATATTGTTGGTCCCTAGACCCTGACTTGGGCGGGGGGTCTAGAGCAAATCCCTACTTGTTTGTAAGGCTAGATTATGATATGGCAGTATCAAATCACTCGAACATTAAACAATATTCAAAATATACAAAGAAATAATTTCAATCTTACCAGATTATGAATAAAGAACACAGAAATGCTAGCAAAACTCAGCTGAGCTGCTGGCTATAGTATGGCGTCCCTGAACTTATTTCACTTTCTTTCATTTGGAAATCACCACACTTTAAAATACTGTGTCTATCATCGAACAACTATTGAGGAATGGCCCCACTTGCGCGTCTGAGCGCCGATAAAATGATTGTCTGTGGCCAATCACTGCCTAGGTTTATTTCAAATTCAAATTTCCTACCCTAAAGTCATTTCAGTCATGCTTCAGTCAAGTATGGATGTTTATCTGTTAGTCTGTCCGTCTCTACTTGTTTTTTTTTTCAAAAACGTACTTGATTTTTGAACCAACCTTTCTCTCCCCTCCAAAATTTTGTCGTTAAAAGTTATATTTAGACACAGCTCCCACCAATGTCCCTTCGCTTCCCTACTAAGTAAATTTGAACACCTGCGTCTCAAGGTCGTGTTTTTTTTTGTGCAAATAGCGACACTTTTTATTCCATACAGTCTGTCGCTGATGTGAACAACACTGTCTTTTGTCATTATCTTCAATATTATCTATCCGTCTGTAAAATTAAGAACATATTAGTTCACTGCTCAGAATGGGCCATCCGGCCAGCTAATTTTTATATTCCTAACATTAATATTACGAAAAAGTTACTTTTTAATTTTTGTAATATTCCAAACATCTGCGTTCTGCCGCTGAATTCAAATCAAAGGCTTGGTATCGCAAAAGCGACCAATAAATGACTGTGGCGTAACATATCCAAGGTCCCTTCTGTCGAGTTCCTTACTTTATGTCAACTTGGGAAACGTGACTTTTCTCCGTTTCCCCCCCAATTTCGTCTCCTTAGCCTTTCTAGTCTCACGCAATCTTTCCAGTCATATTTTTTCCTTTTTATCCGCCGTTCCCCTCCTGTCTAGCAAGTCAATTTTTATGGAGGGTGATGACCCGCGGTCTGGGCGATCATGTACTATCAGCAGCCTACGCATTATGTTTTTATCCTTACATGTTATCTTTGGAGGTATTTTACCGTTGTATCTCTGTCAATTTCACTACAGATTGACCTTACCTAGTTTCAAACCTACAGACTGGAGATTGACCCTACCTTGTTTCAAAGCCACATAGACTGGATATTGACCCTACATGGTTTCAAACATGCATAGACTGGAGATTGACAATACCTGGTTTTAAACCCACATAGACTCGAGATTGACCATACCTGGTTTCAAACCCACATAGACTGGAGATTGACCATACCTGGTTTCAAATCCATATAAATTGGAGATTACCCCTACATGCTTCAAACCCACATAGACTAGAGATTGAATATACCCACATAGACTGAAGATTAACCCTACCTGGTTTCAAACCCACACAGACTGGAGATTGACAATACCTGGTTTCAAACCCACATAGACTGGAGATTGACCATACCTGGTTTCAAACCCACATAGACTGGAGATTGACCATACCTGGTTTCAAATCCATATAAATTGGAGATTACCTCTACATGCTTCAAACCCACATAGACTAGAGATTGAATATACCCACATAGACTGAAGATTAACCCTACCTGGTTTCAAACCCACACAGACTGGAGATTGACAATACCTGGTTTCAAACCCACATAGACTGGAGATTGACCATACCTGGTTTCAAACCCACATAGACTGAAGATTGACCATACCTGGCTTCAAACCCACATAGACTAGAGATTGAATATACCCACATAGACTGAAGATTAACCCTACCTGGTTTCTAACCCACACAGATGGAGATTGAACCTACCTGGCTCAACCCCACATAGGCTGGAGATTGATCCTACCTGGTTTCACACTTGCATAGACTGGATATTGACCCTACATGGTTTCAAACTTGCATAGACTGGAGATTGACCTTACCTGGTTTTAAACCCACATAGACTGGAGATTGTGTACACTTGCAAAGAAGGGATATTGACACTACCTGGTTTCAAACTTGCATAGACTGGAGATTGACCCTACCTGGTTTCAAACTTGCATAGAATGGATAATAACGCTACTTGGTTTCAAACTTGCATAGAATGGAGATTGACCTTTCCTGGTTTAAAACCTACATAGACTGGAGATTGACCCTACCTGGTTCAAACTTGCATAGACTGGAGATTGACCCTACCTGGTTTCAAACATGCGGTTGTCTTGCACTTGCTATATCATTATGTCCTTTCCATTTCTGAAACTTGTTCCTTTCAGCCAAAGTCTCTTTCCAGTATTTACACCTATCGTGTTCCTGTGTGTAAGTTTTAAATGCGTGTCGAACCAAGCCATAGATGCCAATGGCGTCCGGGTTATGTCTGCGAGTGTTTAGAGTTTGTGTACGGGCGTATTCTGCGCAGTCACTGTATGTCTAATGTGCGTATTTAATCTGGCATCTCCAGCTTGCCTAGGTGGCTGTCGCGGCTCACGATATCTATATGCACACGAACGTGCCTTGTGGTTCGACCTACTATATACAAAACAAATACCTACTCTATATACCTCGTGACTGGGTACACGCCATGTTCTTGCTTGCTGCATGTTGGCGCCACCTGTAGGAAGTGTTAGTGGAAATACCTGTGAAAAATGTATTATTGTCCTGGCTGTCCTGAAAAGCAAACACTATCTAACAATCTTCACATGGAAATATGTATAAAAATGTGCCCCCCAAAAAATGTAAACAAAGATAACTTAATTAATTTTATAACTAATTAAATTAATGTATAAATTAACTATATACTAACTAATGTAAAATAAATCTATAAAATGTTTTTGTGATCTAACTAACTTGCTATTTCTTGCTTGGTTGGGATGCCGATTTTTCTTTTACCGTGACTATATCACAACTACTGAGCTTTCGCGAATATGTAGTGTTCTCAATTAACTTCACTCGCGCGCGTTTGGCATGCCATTATCTCAGATTGTTCCTTCATGCAGGAGTGGATACACACCAGCGGTTGTAGGGTAGTATAAACAAATATTCGTTGACACAGGATCTCTTCGTGTTGACTTGACGCAGGATTCTATTTTCTTTACTTTGACGCAGGATTCTTGTGACTCCAGTTGACAGTGCTTCTTGGTGTGCTGTAGATGTTCATGACTTTGCTGTGTTACTTCATCTGTACTTGATTTTAATGCCGTGCTTCTCGTTGGCTGTCTTGTTTACTTACTTATCGTACTGAATCTGCTGGTACTCTCTGAAACTACCTAGTGTAGGGCTGGTCACTAGGCACCAAAACGCTTCATGTGACCATGCGTGTGATGATGGTGAGAATAGTGGATTCGTATCACTGCCCTAAACAGTAGGTAGTTGTGGATGAATGATGTTAAGTACTTCAAACGAACTTTTGACGACTACAACAGCTGGACAAAACAGATGGTTGATGATTAACTAGCTGGTAACACACTTCACGCCGACAGCAGTGAATGTGACATGACGTTTATTTACAGCTATGAATTCAGCAACAGTTGAAAGAGATGTTCTGCCAACCTGCTTCTTGAGGCTGGTAACTTTTATACAGCAAAATTCTCATAGGCAAAATTCTCTACGTCGTCCTCTTTCATTCCCCATATTCTTTAGACACTGTCACTGCTTCTATTTGTCTACTGACTGTGATAGTCTAAGTGGAAATGGCTTGAGAACCACTGTTGTCACTTAACGTTTACTGTCATGATGTTTTATCTCAGTACTTGATGTTTTAGTTCTGCTCTACTTGCTCTATCGTACTCCTATCTTCACAATGTTCTAACTTCGAGTCTCCTATCTTTACAATGTTCTAACTTCGAGTCTCCTATCTTTACAATGTTCTAACTTCGAGTCTCCTATCTTTACAATGTTCTAACTTCGAGTCTCCTATCTTTACAATGTTCTAACTTCGAGTCTCCTATCTTTACAATGTTCTAACTTCGAGTCTCCTATCTTCACAATGTTCTAACTTCTAGTCTCCTACCTTCACAATGTTCTAACTTCGAGTCTCCTACCTTCGCAATGTTCTAACATCGAGTCTCCTATCTTCACAATGTTCTAACTTCGAGTCTCCTATCTTCACAATGTTCTAACTTCGAGTCTCCTATCTTCACAATGTTCTAACTTCGAGTCTCCTATCTTCACAATGTTCTAACTTCGAGTCTCCTATCTTCACAATGTTCTAACTTCGAGTCTCCTATCTTCACAATGTTCTAACTTCGAGTCTCATATCTTCACAATGTTCTAACTTCGAGTCTTTGTGTGATCACTTGGTGTATCTTTATGATAAGACTGGCCTAAACCGCCAGGGGTGATAATTTCTACCAAACTGTCTATCGATCACACTTCTTGTGAATATTAACTGCTGTCTAATGTCTTCCCCTGATTTCAAAACAGTTTATCATACCTGGTCGTCTTGTAAAATCTTGAAAACGAGCACAACTTCTTGAATCTTGTGAAACTGTCTCTGAACTGCTGAATCAGCTATGCTAACTATCATGATGGCGTACCAAGCGATTAAGGAGCTAGACAACAGTGCATCTTTCTGTCATCACAGAAGCAACCAACTCATTGGCATGTTGTCTGGGTGGCACCCCTTAATATCGCTTGCCATATCTCAGTCTTTAACACTTTGGGAGAGAACCCATTTTTCTCAACTTACGCCTAACGCGTCTGGATCTGAACTGATTATAACTTTAACTTCGATTTCCCATTACAATTATTAACCAAGTTTCTAACTCAGACTTTGTCACGAATCGTTCACTCACTCCTACCAAAACTCCCGTGCAAAACCTGCTTCCTTCACACTGTTCGAAAACAACAACTCACTTAAAACCCTCAAGGGACGTAATTACAAATCATCGCCCTTTGCTAAATAAGCCTAAAAGCCATAGCCTCTTCTTCCCGTAAGTTACTTTAATAGCATTATGCAAATTTTTGAAAGAATATTCTTTTACACATGAATTCCTGAAACGGCGACTTTTCACAAGGGGCGCAACTAAGGATTTAACTCCCTTTGCCTTAAAACCCATAAATCAATTTTTAATTCCCTTTTAGTAAGGTTTAATAGTCTGTTTAATTCAAATGTTATCTCAGTGTTAACATACGGCTGTGAGAGTTGGAAAATAACAAAATCATTGGAGAACAAGCTGAATACATTCGAGAACAAATGTTTTAGAAAACTCATGATCATCAGTTGGAAAGAATTCAAGACTAATCGACAAATAAGAGAAGACTCTAGGCAGAAATATGTCTCCGACTATATAAGGAAAAGACGATGGTCATATATCGGTCATGTCCTACGAATGCAAAACAACAGAATACCACTACAGGCGCTCACTTGGGTTCCTGAGGGTAAGAGGAAAAAAGGAAGACCAAAAGAAACACTCAGAAGAACAATAATAAGAGAAGGAAGAACGTTGGGCCTAAAATAATGTGCAAGAGCTAAGAGGAGTGGCGTCACAACGAACAACCTGGAGAGCACTGGTTTCTGCCTTATGCGCCGTGTTTGGTGCTTAAAGAATTTATTATTATTATTAATAGTCTGTTACCGCTGTTATGCTAATTTTTTTAAACTAGATTTTTACACTTGATTTTTTTTTTTTATATTCCATCCCTGATACGTTCATCATAGTAACACCCTAGACCCAAGGGTCTTATATGTTTGGACATGCGCCCTAATATAACCGACTAGGTTGAACGTCACGCGCCTCGCCTCGCCAAAACGAGGCAAAACTTTATTTTTAAAAAAAACTGTTACATTCATCAATTAATTAAAAATCCCAGACCTAAGGGTCTTTTATATTTGGACATGCGCCCTAATATCCAGGCCTTTGGCTAGGATCAATGTTTCTTGACACAAGGGACCAGTACAGTGACATTCATGTGTCATTAGGTCCTTTGTGTGAGAACACAGAAGATCACTACAGTGACACGTGTCATTGGGTCTTTTTGTGTTCGGACATGTGTCTTGACCAGGGCCGGGGTTGGGCGTGTGCCAATGCAACCTCATGCGAGGAAAAAATATGCGACCTCATGCGAGGAAAAAAATATGCGACCTCATGCGAGGGAGAAAAAAAAATTAAAACCCTCAAGGGACGTAATTACAAATTATCACCCTTTGCTAAATAAGACTATAAGCCATAGCCTCTTATTCCCGTAAGTTACTTTAATAGCATTATGCAAATTTTTGAAAGCATATTCTTTTACACATGAATTCCTAAAACCACGACATTTCACAAGGGGCGCAATTAAGGATTTAACTCCCTTTGCCTTAAAACCCACAAATCAATTTTTAATTCCCTTTTCATCATCATGTGACGTATTCTTTCCAGAACGTTGTCTCCATTACAGCTGCTCTGAACGCATCACGATTCTGGGCAAGTCGACCTGCATCAGCCAAAGACAATTTCAGACTCTCTGTGATGTCCTGGGTCCACCGTCGTCTAGGTCGACCCCTTCCCCTTTTTCCAGGGACCATGCCTTCCATCACTGTTTTTTCCAGACTATTATGTCTTTTTATATGACCGAAAAATTTCAGCTTCCATATTGCGATGGTATTTAGGAGCCAATGTTCCTGTACGTTTAGTGAGTGCAGTACTTCTCTGTTGGTCTTTTTTTCTGTCCAGGGTATTCTCAACATCCTTCTGTAGCATTTCATTTCGAATGATGTAATCTTTTTTGCAACTGTTTTATTGAGTGTCCAAGTCTCGCAGCCGTATGTTGCTACTGGGAATATACATGCTCTGATCAGTTGTAACTTTTAGTAAGGTTTAATAGTCTGTTACCGCTGTTATGCTAATTTTTTTAATTGGATTTTTACACTTGATTTTTTTTTTTTCAATCCCTGTTACATTCATCATAGTAACACCCTAGACCCAAGGGTCTTATATGTTTGGACATGCGCCCTAATATAACCGACTAGGTTGAACGGAACCGCGCCTCGCCAAAACGAGGCAAAAGTTTTACATTAAAAAAAAATATTACATTCATGCACAATCACGGAATACATCATACAGTACTTCAACGCAGATTCTTCGTTGTGGAGAATTGGCAGAAAAGGATCGAAACGTTGTATAACAGAGGAATGTAAGGACTATTTTTTTTAAAACAACAACAACAACGTGAGAACTCTTCGTAACCAGCAGGCAATTTTGGTGGCGAGAAATGAACAATGTGAACCCTATCTTGGCTCTGTATCTCATGGAGAAGCAGTAATAGTACCCCCCTCCCTCTTTTCCCATATGCCCCCTAGTGCTAGGACAGTGCACTTCTGGCTTCTACCCGGGGGAAACCCACAGGCACACCAGCATTACAAAGCCAAGACCATGACACGTTAAAATTATAAACATGCGAGGGTTACCTGATCATCATCATGAGTCCCTGTTATCTTCCCATGTAGCATATGTTTTCAACAGGAACATGCCAAACCCCCTTCTACAGGTCCTGTGTCAGCCGCTCAACGTGTTGCAGTGTCTTCCTAATGATTTTCAGGTCTGTCTGTAGTTCTATGCCCCATGTGTTTTTCTCTCTCTTTAACTCTTGACTTAATGTGTTCCCAAACCTAATGTAGGTATCATTTGATGATAATTTTTGTCTTTTTCAAAATAATTTTATTTCTTGATTATAACTTGATGCTGTAAATGTGAGTTTACTGTTATTGAACTTGTTACATTGGGGGGTTTTAACGTTAATATTTAAAATGCATATGAGAATAAATGGATACAGTATAAAAATGAGAGAAAGAAAGTGCATGATGTCAGAGGGGGCTGCGTGCCTAATTCTCACCCCTTTGAAAATAAAGTCCGTTCGTTACCCAGGGGAATTCCAGAAATACCGTGTAATACTATCAAATGATTTTCTTAATATGTGCTCTATCCACACGCCAATACTTAACTGAAGCTGTCAGTAATATTATTATTTGAACAATCCAGTCCCAGGTCTTCCAGACCTTTCCTTTTTTCAAATTATTTGCCCAAGTAGTTTTATCTTTTTTTTAAATTTCATTTCCGTGTTGAGAAAACAGTCAGACAATCAACAGGGCGGTGTATGGATCAATACGTGTACCAGTTTTCTTATAAACAAACACCACGTTTTCACCACCTACCGCCAGCCTCATTACCAACACTTGCCTTTTTGTGCGGTGTTGACACAACGAAGTGATCTCTGTCAACATTGTCAGACAGAAAAAAAGGCGGGAATAATCGATCCGAAAGATGTTATTATTGGTTGTTTTGTTTTTCATTCATTCGTGGCTTAGTTCTATTGATGTGGGGGTATAAATTCTTGGAGTTGACAACAAGAACCAGACATGTGCCAGTGGAACGAAACAGGAGAAAAAGACGCTGGAGATGTATAGGACATACGTTGAAGAAACATGTTGATTGCATTACCAAGACGTCCTTGTTCTGGAATCCACGCAGTAAGAGGAGAAGGAAACCAAGGAACACGTGGAGAAAGACCTTGATACAGACAGGAAGGGAGTGAAGAAGACATGGATAAACCCTGATGGCACAGGACAGGAAGGGAGTGAAGAAGACATGGATAAACCCTGATGGCACAGGACAGGAAGGGAGTGAAGAAGACATGGATAAACCCTGATGGCACAGGACAGGAAGGGAGTGAAGAAGACATGGATAAACCCTGATGGCACAGGACAGGAAGGGAGTGAAGAAGACATGAAAAAACCCTGATGGCACAGGACAGGAAGACATAGCAGAAGTTGAAGGTTTATGCTCCTTGGAGAGCTGAAGGGTGAAGATGATGATAAATTCTTGATGCTGTGTACCCCCCAGGAGTCTTGGAGGAGACAAAGACAGAAACGTAAAATTACTGCTCCCTCGAGCATGTCGTAAGAGGGGACTAATGTGAGGTTACGCAAGGAACTAGCAACCTCGTTCAAATCTAATTATTATTTAGGTTTAGCATGTGAATCTTTTCCAGGGATCAATCTATTTTTAGTTTAAACAAATGATTTCGTTGTATTTGAGTTTCCTCATTGTAGCTTTGAATTTCGCAATAATAAACGTCTTCATATTACTTTTTTGCTCCCTTTGGAGCAGGGGGGCCACCATTGCATCTGGTCTCCTTGCAGGAAGCCTGTAGCAAAACGTTCACGCCCTCTTGCAGCGGTAGTCTCAGTATCAACCTGTTTTACACAGTCAGGCTACCAGCCTCATGCATAACACATTTCTTAACTGAAAGTTATAGATTTTCTGGTAAACTGGCTATTTTATTTGTTTCTATTTCTTTTTTGTTGTAGCTTGTGTGTAGTGTTCTTGTCTAGTAACTAAAACGTTTTTGCTGTCGTTCACTAAGGTGTAGATCCCTGGAATCCTCGAGAAGACACATTTGAAAAGGATAACGGCTGCTTTAGGCATGCCAAAAGAAACGGCTAATGTAATGTTGTACATGGGACTGGGAGCTTCATAGTGTAACGTAAATCGCCTCTGCAAAAGCATGTGTTTTAGCGTAGGCTTCATTGGGGGAAAGGGGGGGTGATATATAAAAAGCAAAGAAAAGAAAAGAAAAGATCATGATGATGATGATGATGAAGCTGCTTGTCTCCGTTTGATGAGGCACAGCTCGTTCATTCATAGAAGCATTCGGTTATATTGATGCGCTATTACGAGGTAAAACTAAGTGAATTTCATGACCTGAGTTGTTGTGCAGCTTTGACAAACGTTATGCTCTGAAAATGGCAACTAGTGCTTATTAGCTGATAACAAGAACTTAAGGAGTTGGAGTGGCTATGAGGTATGGCATCCGCTTCTAATTATAAAGGTAGCGGGTGAGGTTCCTAGTACAGGAGAATATATTTGATGGAAATTTTGTCAGAACCAGTGAGTCCTAATGATGTCATACGCCCTTCATGATTTCATGGGTAGTGAGATCGTGTGTTACCGGGGCCCGAAAGGGGATCAAAGAATAGTAACACTGTACCCTAGCATGCATGTCGTAAAAAGCGACTAAGGAGGGTTGGGCATGGGGCTGGTTACCCCATCCCGTAAAAAACGTTTTACCACAAAACTTCAAACAAACAATTCACAAATGTGGAACTGATGACAAGAACCAGACAAGTGCCAGTGGAACAAGAGTTTAGAAGAAGACGCTGGCGATAGATAGGACACACATTGAGGAAACCTGTTGATAGCATTAGAAGGAAGTCATTGTTCTGGAATCCACAGGTAAAGAGAGGCAGAGGTAGACCAAAAAACACATGGAGAAGAGAACTGGATACAGAGGTGAAAATGATGAGAAAAACATGGAAATAACTTGAGCGGATGGCACGATACAGGACGACTTGGCATGTGTTTGTTGAAGGCGTTTGCTCCTCGGGGAGCTAAAGGATATTCATTACTTGATTGAGATCCGATGCATAGCCTTCTCAGATACAGGAAAAACACATAGTAGTTCCAGTGGCGTATTCTCTATGTGTGCTGTGCTGTGCTGATTTTCCCGCATGGAACTACGAGTATATCTACGTTTCCCAGACGCGTTTTATAGTGCAGTTTTTATTGGTTGGTTACAATCGCCCGAAGTTTCTCGGGTAATTCCGTCACAATGCGTGCTGCACCTTTCGGATTCACGTCTGAAGATTGGTTTGTGTGGATCGGGGTCATGGCCAGATACGTCAATACAATACGAACATGCGTGCGGTGGTCTTGCAGCTCTCAAGTTGTAAAAATCGGCTGTGTCCGTCCAGTGTTTTTTGTGATTAATTTTTGTTAGTTGCCGGGAATGCAGATTATTACAGTGACAGTGAGTTTCAAGTTGTAAGTTAATTAGTATTTCGGAGATAATTGACATATACCCCTAATAACTATCGTTGCGTAATTGAATATAGTTGGTTTTTAAATTAAGAGTGGAAGAAGTTAAATAGTAGGCGTACATATTCATTTTAAGTAGCAGCACGCCTAGCTCGCATTACCAGGATACGCCACTGAGTAGTTCCTGTGTGCAAGTTGCGCACGTTAAAAATCCCTCGAAAACTGGAAATCGTATAGAGTAGGTCATACAACCGCTGCCCTGACAAAATTTACACAAATTAGGAAAACCTACCTGCCACAATAATATTTATAGAATGTATGATTCCAGTATACACACATAGGAATTCTCGCCGGAGCTGCTGCTGATATTCTCCGTGTGTGATCTAAGGTAGGAGATCGGAGCACTGATGGACTTGTCCGTGTGTGATCGGAGGTAGGAGATCGGAGCACTGGTGGACTTGTCCGTGTGTGATCTGAGGTAGGAGATCGGTGGACTTGTCCGTGTGTGATCTAAGGTAGGAGATCGGAGCACTGATGGACTTGTCAGTGTGTGATCTGAGGTAGGAGATCGGAGCACTGATGGACTTGTCCGTGTGTGATCTGAGGTAGGAGATCGGAGCACTGATGGACTTGTCAGTGTGGGATCTGAGGTAGGAGATCGGAGCACTGATGGACTTGTCCGTGTGCAATGAAGATCGTTCTTAAAAATCAAACCAAACAAGAACTAGACAAGTACCAGTGGACCAAGAGATGAGACCTCCGTGTGTTACCGGGGCCCGAAAGGGGAGCAAAGAATAGTAACACTGTACCCTACCATGCTTGTCGTAAAAGCGACTAAAGAGGGTTGGGCATAGGGATGGTTACCCCATCCCGTAAAAATCTTTTTACAAAAAATCTTCAACAAATGTGGACAAGTCAAATAAAGAATATAAATCAACTCAGCCGCCCAAGACAGAAGAAGGTCCTCTGGAAAGGAGGCGCATGAAGCAACCTAGAGAAAGCCGAAAGGAGTCTGGGTTGCCGACTAACCTTTTTTCGTCTAGGAAAATCTCCAGGATTGGCACCTGGAATGTTCGCACTCTGTGTGAACAAGGACATGGAGAAGAGAACTGGATACAGAGGTAAAAATGATGAGAAAAACATGGAAAGATCTTGAACGGATGGCACAGGACAGGAAGACTTGGCATGTGTTTGTTGAAGGCCGATGCTCCTTTGGAGCTAAAGGGTATTGATTGATTGAAGAGATGAGAAGAAGACGGTGGCGATGAATTGGACACACATTGAGAAAACCTGTTGATAGCGTTACTAGGCAGTGCTTGTTCTGGAATCCTCAGTAAAAGAGATATAGAGGCGGACAGAAGAACACACGGAGACGAACGGTAGAGGCAGAAGTGAAAATGATGAGTAATAAAGACCTTGTGATGATAACACTTGACCAGAGGACTAGCATGCATTTGTATAGGGCTATGCTCCTTCCACACAATCTGCCTGAGGAAAATTCTCCGAATCTTTTGGCCGAATACCATCACCAACCATGAACTACTTATTCGGAGTAACCAGCAGGACATGCACACCATCATAGCTGGCAGACGCTAGAGTTTGGTTGGCCATGTCCTCAGAAGGGACCCTGCTACAATCACAAGAACAGCTATGTTATGGAACCCCAAGGGAAAGCGAAAGAGACGCCGACCAAAAACAACGTGGCAGAGAATTGTGGAAGCCGAGATGTAAAGAATGAACCAGAGTTGGGGCACAGTACCGAGCAAAGTGGAATCAGTTTGTTGCTGCCCTACAAGACACCACCAGGCGTGATGGCCACTGACTGCTTTGACGGTTTGCGGCTATGGATCAAAGAAGATGTTCCTTTGGAAACTAAAGGGTTTCTTCTTCTTCTTCTTCTTGTGATCGCATCTTTGATGTTTACAGCGTCAGACGAGTTCTCATGATAAATTCGACCGTTGTCTGGAGTTCCTCTTTAGCCCCATACAGCTTTGAGTTGGGTTGCGATTGATGCACTTGAAATGACCATTAGTGTTTATAAGCCAGCATCTGAGAACAATGAAAAGGACGTGTCGTAGGAAAGAATGCTCCACTGCTATGAGTACCGCGTGTTCTGGTCCCTAGAAAGGTATGATATTATCTCTTCATAATCAAGTTGTGGCGTCAAAATTCGCAGAACAAGACAATTATTCAGTTTAACTGTTTTTATTTATTTATTCATCTTCGCATCTTTGTTAAAAAGAAACGTGTAACATTGCGCGACAGGGGACTGCCGAGTCTGGTGATGAATGGTGTGGATTATCCCCCATGGACATCGTAATTGCTAGACTGGAAATTAGGATCAATTTCCGGTCCTGTGGAGACGCCATATTGGGCTGCCAAAACTCAACTTGGGTGTCCTTAGAGATTTATTACAAATAAGGGAGGGAAACCTGAGGCCTGTAAACAGTAAATTAATATGAAACAAATATAAAGGTATGTTATCAGGCACTCGCAGGAAATAAAGAAGTAGAACACCAGACAACAGAAAAACAACAGACATGAGTGGCTTACCCAGGATTTGAATACTGGACCTTCCGTGCGACAACCCCGCCTAGCCATGCAAGCGAATCACACTATCCGCTCTGCCATCTACGCATCATCAAAAAATGATGTTTCAATGGCAGGTCAATAGTGCGAACCACAATACACGACACCAGAAGTCCTCCATGGGCAGTTCAGCCTATTAATGACGCAATCACTTCTGTTGTATTTCTATCAAACAGTATAGGCCGAATCCAACAAGACCCTTAGGACCTTAATACTGTGTCCAGTAAATGATAGTAGACTAGAACAGTGAGAACAGGATAGTGGGTAGGTTTAGTATTGTACAAACATTTATTACAAATAAGGGAGGGAAACCTGAGGCCTGTAAACAGTAAATTAATATGAAACAAATATAAAGGTATGTTATCAGGCACTCGCAGGAAATAAAGAAGTAGAACACCAGACAACAGAAAAACAAAACAGACATGAGTGGCTTACCCAGGATTTGAACACTGGACCTTCCGTGCGACAACCCCGCCTAGCCATGCAAGCGAATCACACTATCCGCTCTGCCATCTACGCATCATCAAAAAATGATGTTTCAATGGCAGGTCAATAGTGCGAACCACAATACACGACACCAGAAGTCCTCCATGGGCAGTTCAGCCTATTAATGACGCAATCACTTCTGTTGTATTTCTATCAAACAGTATAGGCCGAATCCAACAAGACCCTTAGGACCTTAATACTGTGTCCAGTAAATGATAGTAGACTAGAACAGTGAGAACAGGATAGTGGGTAGGTTTGGTATTGTACAAACATTTATTACAAATAAGGGAGGGAAACCTGAGGCCTGTAAACAGTAAATTAATATGAAACAAATATAAAGGTATGTTATCAGGCACTCGCAGGAAATAAAGAAGTAGAACACCAGACAACAGAAAAACAACAGACATGAGTGCTGTTCTAGTCTACTATCATTTACTGGACACAGTATTAAGGTCCTAAGGGTCTTGTTGGATTCGGCCTATACTGTTTGATAGAAATACAACAGAAGTGATTGCGTCATTAATAGGCTGAACTGCCCATGGAGGACTTCTGGTGTCGTGTATTGAGTGCCTGATAACATACCTTTATATTTGTTTCATATTAATTTACTGTTTACAGGCCTCAGGTTTCCCTCCCTTATTTGTAATAAATGTTTGTACAATACCAAACCTACCCACTATCCTGTTCTCACTGTTCTAGTCTACTATCATTTACTGGACACAGTATTAAGGTCCTAAGGGTCTTGTTGGATTCGGCCTATACTGTTTGATAGAAATACAACAGAAGTGATTGCGTCATTAATAGGCTGAACTGCCCATGGAGGACTTCTGGTGTCGTGTATTGTGGTTCGCACTATTGACCTGCCATTGAAACATCATTTTTTGATGATGCGTAGATGGCAGAGCGGATAGTGTGATTCGCTTGCATGGCTAGGCGGGGTTGTCGCACGGAAGGTCCAGTGTTCAAATCCTGGGTAAGCCACTCATGTCTGTTGTTTTTCTGTTGTCTGGTGTTCTACTTCTTTATTTCCTGCGAGTGCCTGATAACATACCTTTATATTTGTTTCATATTAATTTACTGTTTACAGGCCTCAGGTTTCCCTCCCTTATTTGTAATAAATGTTTGTACAATACCAAACCTACCCACTATCCTGTTCTCACTGTTCTAGTCTACTATCATTTACTGGACACAGTATTAAGGTCCTAAGGGTCTTGTTGGATTCGGCCTATACTGTTTGATAGAAATACAACAGAAGTGATTGCGTCATTAATAGGCTGAACTGCCCATGGAGGACTTCTGGTGTCGTGTATTGTGGTTCGCACTATTGACCTGCCATTGAAACATCATTTTTTGATGATGCGTAGATGGCAGAGCGGATAGTGTGATTCGCTTGCATGGCTAGGCGGGGTTGTCGCACGGAAGGTCCAGTATTCAAATCCTGGGTAAGCCACTCATGTCTGTTGTTTTTCTGTTGTCTGGTGTTCTACTTCTTTATTTCCTGCGAGTGCCTGATAACATACCTGATGCGTGATGCCATATGATGATGGATGGCATCCGCATGTCTGGTTTTGT
This sequence comes from Oreohelix idahoensis, assembly GCA_024509875.1. Lineage (NCBI taxonomy): Eukaryota > Metazoa > Mollusca > Gastropoda > Stylommatophora > Oreohelicidae > Oreohelix > Oreohelix idahoensis. The sequence continues at coordinate 18,799 of JAMPIV010002850.1, forward strand.
GTAGTGTGTAGATGTGTTCAGTCAAAACAATGTTCATGCAACAATAACAGGGCAATCCACATAGGACGTCAGTAAACTCACGACGTATAAAGTCAATGAGTCTTGAAACAGCCGTTGACGTTTTTCTTCATTATTTATTGTGGACGCCACAGTGACAAAATGGTTACGCAAATGTGTAGGCACATCAAACAGTCATTATCACAGCAACATTCAATACAGCAATAAACGGTAGACAGCATTACAATGATGAGTCAGATGCATGTTATATTTCAAAGTGCTGTAAATGTAGTCAGATGAACAACTCCATCCTTTTCTATAACAGCCAGGAGATAACCAGATGTATGAGATCAGTTCACTCTCCTTAGTTTGACTTCAGCAAGACAGACACGTCTGCCGAAGTATAAATAATGTCCTCAAGAATATCCTCTAGATAATAAAGGTTTTCTAAACCTAGTTCATTTAACAAAGTAGCAAGTAATGGTCCTTGGTACATGCATCAACCGATGCAGTACAATGCAGCGACATGTGAGCTGGGAAAGAACATCTCGTGACGACGACTTTCGGAGACAGGCTATGAATCGAAATCGCTCACGACCCAAAATCGATAGAGTTAATGAAAAAGTCAATTTACCTTGCTTTCATGAAATACACAGAAATATCACGCCTCCCGACATGTGGGAAAACACTAGAGGTATTATCTCGACTAAACGAAATATCCATAAGAGGACTACACATCCCTGACAGAACAAAAATAGCGGAGATCCCCTCTTCAACGAGGCATCTCTTTCGCCATTCCAAATCGCTCACTCCCACTAGTGGTGGGCGGAAACCGATCGACAAAACAACAAGACAAGTCATGCGCAGTCCAGCGCAAAAATGACCACAGCTCAAAAGTTAACTGCATTCGATACTAACGCGAGAAGACAAATGCTTACCGAGAAAAGTGACTATAGATTTCAAGCAGTTGTTGCCCTTGCGTTATAAAACAGATATTGAAATAAAACGATGTTGCGAGAATTTATCACGCAACATATCACCACCTCCTCCCGATAAAAAAAAAATGTGGAACATATTTTTTTTTTCAATATCAAAGAGCAAGCGATAAGCGGCTCAAAACGCACGAATTATGCGCTGATAATTAATTAAATTGCCAAACAATAGGCTAATTATAGAGTGTCTGGTGAGGATATACCTCAACAGAAAAATAAATATGTCTCAAAAAATATTCACATCGGGGAGGTGTCAACAACACACATCACGTTAGCATGTAAACACAATATACGTATGCAAGTTACTATAATCATCATTAAACAGCATACTCTAATATTGTCTTTAAAAATGGATGTACAAATCTGATAGGAAAATTTAAATAGTACATTCTTTGACATGTAATGACATAAGTACATAGTAAAGTTAAACTACATGACGATCCAGGACATATGCTCTGGTATTCCGAGGGTAAGTACACAATCTAGAACTCGTAAGGTAAGTCCTCAGCTCAACAATGACATTCTGAGAAAGTACAAGCAATATAATGCTAATTAATAACTAATATGCTTCATAAGGTACAATACATTATTAATAATTGTGGCTGTTTAGTAAACTAACGGCCCTTATATTAACTACTCAGTCCTCCTCTATCATTTTAAAAAAACGAACAGAAGAAGATGACAACAAAGCACGATAGTGTGTACATATAAAGTAAGTACAGATGTGCTAATCTATTGTAGAAATATAGGTGTGTTATGACTCTGTAATATATAGAAATATAGGACAGAAGTATTAGTTGGAGTCATGTGGGCATCTAGACAAAATGTCAGCCATCACATTATCCGCACCACGGATAGCTCGTACCGTGAAGTGAAAAGGTTGAAGAGCTATAGCATATCGAGTGGATCTCGAACTCTTCAAATTCTTAGTCTGAATAGCTGTAAGAGCTTTCTGATCAGTCTCTAGAATGAAATGTGCGCCCAGGAGGAATCTTTGTAGCTTTAGAATTGACCAAACCATCGCTAACAACTCACGGTCTAAAACCGAGTAGTTCCTCTCTGCCGCATTTAGTTTTCTAGAAATGTACATAACAGGATGCAGAATATTTGCATATTCTTGCATCAGTGCTGCTCCAATCCCAGTGGATGAAGCATCACTCCGAAGAACAAAAGTCCTATCAAGAGTAGGTAATCTTAAGATGGGAGGAGAAGAAAATATATTCTTGATTTGGTCTAGTGAAGATTGGCATTCTTCAGACCAACGGACCAGATTAGGCGAACCTTTCTTCAACATTGTTGAGAGAGGTGCCATGATCGAAGATAAATTTGGAATAAATCTCCCATAAAATTGAATTAAACCTAAGAGACTCCTAACTTGTTTCTTCGTTTTAGGAACAGAGATGTTCAGTATTCTGGAAGTATTGTGGTCTTCTGTCTTCAAGAGACCATGACCAACACGATGACCCAGGAAAGAGATTTCACCAAAACCAACAAAAGCTTTAGAAGGTTTTGCTGTCAAATTATTCTCACGTAGAGTGGACAGTAAGTCATATACCCCTAAATAGTGATCTTCCCAGGTATCACTGAAGAGACAGATGTCATCTAAGTATGCGATGACATCCGAACGATGTGACAGAATTCGACGCATCATGCGAACGAAAGTGGCAGGGGCGTTCATGAGACCAAAAGGCATAACATTCCATTGAAATAGACCCCTAGGTGTAGAAAAAGCAGTAAGAGGTTTGGCATGCTCTGCTAAAGGCACTTGCCAATAACCTTTAGACAAGTCAAGTTTAGTGAAGAATCTAGAATTAGAAAGTCTAATCAGTAGATCTTCTAACAAAGGCATCGGTTCAGCGTCGAACTTTGTGACCTGATTCAATTTGCGATAATCAACGCAAATTCGTATGTTCTTATCCTTCTTCCGGACAATAACCATGGAAGAAGAATATGGTGAAGTCGATGGTTCAATTATATTTAATTGAATCATTTCATCCAATTCCTTTTCCACTTGCGACTGAAAGTGTATAGGAATAGGATACGGCCTAACCCTAATTGGATTATTGTCGGTAAGAATTATGTCATGTTCTATGACATCTGTGTGTCCAGGAATGTCAGTGAGAACATCCTGAAATGTTTGTAACATCGACGAGACTTGTCGATGTTCGTCACCAGAAAGATTAGGAGAAACAGAAACGTTTTTCCAAGATTCCGTAGAATGTAATGGAACCACTGGAAGGGGAAGGTTGACATCAGAGAAGGTAGCTTCCTCATCCTGAATGACAGACAGGGATGAATAATGACCGTGAGGTGCAGGAGCATCATCCGTTGCCCGGAAAATAGGCAGCAAATAGTCCGGACGTTCGTGAAATTCCGAAAGCATGTTTATGTGGAAAGTTTTATGCTTTCCATCAATATCGACCACATAGTCAACATCGGAAATCCGAGAGACTATTGCATACGGACCTTTCCATGCAATAAGAAGTCTATTTTCCCTACTGGGGAGTAGGACGAATGCTTTGTCACCTGGACAAAGTTGTCGTAGACATCTATTCTTGTTAGCAAACTGCCTTGCCTTCTCTTTAGCAATTTCTGATGAAGCAGTTGCTAGCTTACATGCCTCAATGATCTTTTGTCTAAGAGCAATGACATACTCATATGAGGATTGAGTTTCATCGCTAATATCATCGGCAGTGATGAGATCGTGTAATAAAGACATAGGGCCGCGTGGACGCGCGCCAAAGACAAGTTCGAAGGGAGAAAATCCTGTGTGTTCATTAGGGACTTCTCTATAGGCAAAGAGAGCCGCGGGTAAAACCCTGTCCCAATCTTGAGGATGATCTTCAGTTATCTTACCAAGCAAAGTCTTGAGCGTTCTATTCAGACGCTCAACTAACCCATTAGACATAGGATGGTAGATACTACTGAGAGATCGTTCAATATGTAAGGTAGACATTACCTGTGACATAGTGTCAGATATGAGTTGAGTGCCATGGTCTGACAATATTTCTCTGGGGAACCCCAAGCGAGAAAATATCAACCAAAGAGCATCTGCGATATCTGTAGTAGATATGCTCTTAAGAGGAATAGCCTCTGGCCAACGTGTGCACATATCGACACATGTAAGGATAAACTGATGTCCTCTGGCCGACTTGACCTTAAAAGGGCCAATAATATCTATGGCCATTTTCTGAAACGGCCGAATAGGAATGTCAGCAGCCTGGATAGGCGCAGCATGTCGTGGTCCTCTAGATTTGACCTCCTGACATACCTTGCATGATCGGCAGTAAATACGAATGTCCTTATTGACAAAAGGCCAAAAGAAAGCCGCAAGGACTCTCGACTTCGTACGGGCAAAACCCATATGTCCAGCACATTGCGAGTCATGAGCATGTTGTAATATTTGGACTCTCATGCTCTTGGGAACAAGAATTTGCGAATGTGCCGACGTAGTCGAATCTTGTACCATACGTACAAGTACGCCGTTTCTCATTGCAATCCAAGATTTTCTATTTGTATCCTGATTCGGATCACCTTTCTTCGCAAGAACGAAGAATTTTTTTAAAGAAGGATCTTCTTCTTGCAATTTTATGAAAGAGTCACGAGTAATTACTAAGTGACTATCTTGGCTATCAACTTCATTATCACTATTCAGTGAAGTTTCGGGTGTTTGTAGAGCTTGTGCTCTTGTAACTACTGCATTTGTAGCTTGCATGTTATTATCTTCCCAAGCAGCAATCTGCTGTGGGGTACACTCCCTAACTCCGTGAATACGACCAATAATAAGGTCCGCAATAGGATTAGGTAAGAGACAAGCATGCACATCTCCAGTAAAGAAAGGAGTGGCAATGCGAATTACAGCAGTAGGATATTTTTCTAGAGTGCCGCCAAATGTGACACATTTAATAACCCTTCCTGTAGCACAAGATGGATCTACAAGCGATTGTCTAACACCAATAGTGGTGCATCCGGAATCGAAAAGTAGTGAGACCGGAGTATCATTAACAAGACCCTTATGTAGAATTAAAGAACCCCTCCCGTCATGCGCAACAGCAGCAGGAAGAGCGGGAAGTGGGTGACCACAACTCAAAGTAGTTATGGTACCCGGTTCGAATAAAGTACTGCATTGGGGGCATTTGTTTGCTCTCTCAAAGTCAAAAGCAGAACTAGTGACAGCGTCAAAGTTTTTACTATCAACAACATGATTACAGGCTCCCTCAGTTTCCTGTTGTACAGCATTAGCCTGCTGATATCTCTTTTTTTTGTGTTGAGATCTACCCCGACTATTATTACCTCTGAAGTTATCAGAGTTATTATTATCTCTGCAGTTATTATTGTCTCTATTGTAATTGTTATACTGGTTCGAATTCCAGTTTCCACGATTACTATCATGTTCACATTGATGCGAACATCTATTTGTTTGGTTCTGAGGTCTTCGGCAGGAATAACCTCTATTACCATATCCTCTTTTGAAATGCTTATAATTATTAGGGTGATAGTAACGACCACTATCAGGTTGTCTCCAATTCTTCGAAGAAGAATCACCATGAAATTGGTTTCCATGATTTTGACAGAAATTACCGCTGCCCTTTCTATCAAAATTTTGTTGGGATCTACGAGCAAAGTTTTTGACCATACGGAGCTGCCGAAGCAACTGGTAAACCTTCTTTCACCTTAGAGTTACCCATGGTTATGTGTGGGTGCGCAGTTACGTATTGGCAACAGAAATCTTCCATTTCTTTTATTGTTTTAGGTTTACGTTCATGAAGGAAAGCAAGGAAAGACTCATTGACAGACGACATGACTTTGTCTCTAAGTATTAAGTCCATAAGTCCTTCATAAGTTTTTTCCGTCTTAGATAGTTCAACCCATCGTGAGAAAGTAATGCGTATTCTTGCAATAAACTCGGAGAATTCAACTCCATTTTCAGGTAACATGTTTTTAAATTGTAGACGATAGCCGTCTTCGTTAAGCTGATATTTCTTTAACAAAGCGGCCCTGACAACCTCATAATTGCTCTTGTCAGGTTCATCCACCATATTTAATATACTTAGAGCTTTACCTGTCAGTATCCCTGATAACTGATAAACATATTTTGCTTTGTCTATGTTATGAGCTGTACATGCTTGTTCAAATCTGTCCAGATAGAACATTATGTCATCACTGGAAGGACTAAATGTTGGTAACTTAATCTTAAAAGTATCATTATTAGCCTTCCCAGAAGATGAACCCTTGTTTGAATCATTACCATTACTCATGCTCGTCAATTTCAATTTCTCCAACTCTAAAGCTAAGAGTTTTTCTTCATGTTCCATTTTTGCTTTCCTCTCATCAGACTCTCTTTGTAACTTCCTTTCTTCAGCTTGAGCCTGCATTTGAAGTCTTTCATTTTCAGCTTCTTTTTCAAGTCTTTTATTTTCAGCTTCTTTTTCAAGTCTTTTATTTTCAGCCTCTTTTTCAAGTCTTTTATTTTCAGCTTCTTTTTCAAGTCTTTTTATTCTCAGCCTCTTTTTGAAGTCTTTCAGCTTCTAGCTGTAGCTGGAGTTTTCTCTCCTCAGCTTCTGATTCCCTTTTTTGTTTTTCCATTTCCATTTGGAATCTCTTTTCATCCACCTGCATCTGCAGTTTCTTTTGTTCAGCTTCCATATGCAGTTTCTTTTGTTCAGCTTCCATTGCTTTATCATATCGAGCAGTTGCAAATTCTTCTAACTTATCACCAGTCTTCCCAAGCAATTTACCCTGCTCAATAAAGTGCTCAAATGTAGACATGTTGTCTAACATATGAGTCCAAAACCTGAAATAATTAACTAATTTATTTCAAACCTAAGTGTAACAAGTCTTAATTAAGCACTTGTATATTCACATCACATTATATTATCCCAGTCTCTGTGGGAAACAAGTCTCCAATCAAAGAACTTGTATATGAAATATCAGCACTCAAATCTTGATCATAAGTGCACTTCTCATTCAATAGTGCACGACACTATTCATCATTCATTTATCATCAGTATAGTAGTAACAGTGCATTAGCATAGCCCATTAACTAATTACTATAACTGTAAACAATGACTATGTAAACACATGCAGAATGTAAACATTGAAAATGTAAACAATACAAACAATGTAAACAATAACAATGTAAACAATAACAAAGATCAGCAACAATACAAAAACTTTCGCAGAAATCAACTAAAAATAAAGCAGAAATTAATGAAATATCACAAAAAATGTGACGATATCTGCGATAGAATTAAACAAAATACATGACACCACAGTGTAAACAAAAATGTTGTATGAAACTAAATTATAGACAAGAGTAGGCTAACAAATACAAACAAATCACAACAAAACTAAAGAATGTGAAATAATAACGAAAACAATATTAAAACATGTCATCACAGCTAACATAAATAGCAACAGAAGTCGCTTAGCAAATTCCAGTATCGGAAATTTGCAAACCCTACAGAAAACGCTCACAATAGACGACCTCTATGACGTGGCATAATCTAACGGAGACACCACCCAACCGAGAACCCGCTGAAATATAAACATATAAATATACAAATAACATATAGACATATAACATATAGAATGAGATGATACACAGAAGACTCAGCAGAAGTATAAGGGCACAGTTTACATACAAACAGGCCACTTAACTTAAAGGCTTCCAATCGTAGAACAGCAGAAAAACGGATGTCAATCAACGTCCTAAAGAGCGAAGCTCCAACGATGATGGCACATCTGAACTGCTTCCACTGCTAACACGATGGTACAAGAGCTTCTGAAATACTGTGTGTTGAGTTGTTTCGGCACTTGACCTTCTAATCCAAAAGTAAGTTGATGGAAATCGGTACTTGGCCTTCTTCAGAAAACAACCCGTTTCAACCGGCACTTGACCTTCTCAAAAAACGACAGCACTGGAACCTTGACAGCAGCAACTTGCTTGACTTGCGTAAAAGATAACAGCAGTCCGAGTTATCCGGCAACATGTAACAACGCCGGGTACTGTCAAATTCTTGTTTCCGTCAAAAAATTGAAATTTTGACTTTTACCGGGCAACGCCGAGTACTTTGAAAATTTTGAAGATGTTGACTGTATTGAAGAATGTTAATTTCTTGAAGGATGCTGATGAATTCTTGTTGAAAATGAAGTGGGTAAGGGACCCCGTGTTTGCTAGTACCAGAATCAAACCAGCTTATGGCCACCAAATGATGCGTGATGCCATATGATGATGGATGGCATCCGCATGTCTGGTTTTGTGTAGTGTGTAGATGTGTTCAGTCAAAACAATGTTCATGCAACAATAACAGGGCAATCCACATAGGACGTCAGTAAACTCACGACGTATAAAGTCAATGAGTCTTGAAACAGCCGTTGACGTTTTTCTTCATTATTTATTGTGGACGCCACAGTGACAAAATGGTTACGCAAATGTGTAGGCACATCAAACAGTCATTATCACAGCAACATTCAATACAGCAATAAACGGTAGACAGCATTACAATGATGAGTCAGATGCATGTTATATTTCAAAGTGCTGTAAATGTAGTCAGATGAACAACTCCATCCTTTTCTATAACAGCCAGGAGATAACCAGATGTATGAGATCAGTTCACTCTCCTTAGTTTGACTTCAGCAAGACAGACACGTCTGCCGAAGTATAAATAATGTCCTCAAGAATATCCTCTAGATAATAAAGGTTTTCTAAACCTAGTTCATTTAACAAAGTAGCAAGTAATGGTCCTTGGTACATGCATCAACCGATGCAGTACAATGCAGCGACATGTGAGCTGGGAAAGAACATCTCGTGACGACGACTTTCGGAGACAGGCTATGAATCGAAATCGCTCACGACCCAAAATCGATAGAGTTAATGAAAAAGTCAATTTACCTTGCTTTCATGAAATACACAGAAATATCACGCCTCCCGACATGTGGGAAAACACTAGAGGTATTATCTCGACTAAACGAAATATCCATAAGAGGACTACACATCCCTGACAGAACAAAAAATAGCGGAGATCCCCTCTTCAACGAGGCATCTCTTTCGCCATTCCAAATCGCTCACTCCCACTAGTGGTGGGCGGAAACCGATCGACAAAACAACAAGACAAGTCATGCGCAGTCCAGCGCAAAAATGACCACAGCTCAAAAGTTAACTGCATTCGATACTAACGCGAGAAGACAAATGCTTACCGAGAAAAGTGACTATAGATTTCAAGCAGTTGTTGCCCTTGCGTTATAAAACAGATATTGAAATAAAACGATGTTGCGAGAATTTATCACGCAACAATACCTTTATATTTGTTTCATATTAATTTACTGTTCACAGGCCTCGGGTTTCCCTCCCTTATGTGTAATAAATGTTTATACAATACCAAACCTACCCACTGATAACATACCTTTATATTTGTTTCATATTAATTTAATGTCCTTAGAGATTATCAGGTTGCTCAATACCGGCCTACAAATTCTATACAGCTTTCAAGTTAATAGTTAATGTCGTGAAACTACACTTGTAAAATGCCTGAACATTAATGTAATATCTACGGATGACATTGTATCAGCACGCAATTACTAAACCCCGTGACAAACAATAATAACGTAAAACATAAATTGTGAAATATATTTCTTATCTGTGGAGTATATTTGCCAACTTTTGTTGACAGATTGGCATTATTACAGTGGGCGAAGCTGTTTCATCCTGTCAACATGGCCGACGTAAGAAACTATCAATGTTTGATCCAGTGTGACATATTTTTAACATTCTTGTTTTATGTGTTATCCTATTTATTTTGTTTTGTAAGTAATTACTGTAACAAGATGGATTTGGGGCGATGCCTTCTCGATCTGTCTTTCACTCCATCATTTCTCATTTTAAATTGTTGTACTGACTAATTGCGTACTTTTCCATGGTCAGCACTTTTTCTTTCTCTGTTATGTAGCAGATATTTAATATTTTCAAAACATTTGACACTCCTTGTTGGTGATAAAGCATCACATTTGCAAGACGCGGCACAGCTTTGCTGAGATTTGCGCAGGTAAAACCCATATTGGTCTGCTTAGTTTTTGCGTAGAGTTGTGTGCTCATGCGACAGATAACAAGATTACTCGTCTGTACAACACATTTTGGACAGACACGAATGACATAATCGTTTCCTGTCCGACTTTCACATAGACATTACTTTATCTGAAAGTAATAAGTTGCTACATCTAAAACACATTGTCGTTTGAGTTTACAGATGTGTTGATGCGTTAGTACACCAGGAATCGGATGTATTATTGCCATATATGGGAGACGTGACCTTTGCATCACGCGCAAAATTATTCCATGTCGGAATATTTTTAAATTACCCCACCCAACATTTTTGTTTGACATTATTAGAGCCCTGAGTAGCTTCATAACAAACAGATGTGGGGGTAGGACAGGCAATATAACCTGACTCGTTTCTGGGAAAATTCACTGTGAGAAATCGCTTGCCAAAGACGACACAACCAGACCTTGCCAGAAGTTAGAATTCAGAATTCCATTTTATCAGGCCGGACCTTTTCTTGGAGAATCTTGACGGACTTACAAAATAGCCCAGGAAATCTCTATCATTTTAACAACGAAACCGGGACCAAGGAAACTGTGAACACACGGAGTCATAGAGGGAATTATCTTGTAAAAGTAACGACCCCCAAGAACACGTGTAAGAGGTCTAAATCAAGTGCCTTAACTTCATTCATCTGAGCATAAAGTCTGTGAGCCAGGATTGGCGTAAGTTGTCATTTTACATTCTATATGTATCATTACTAACATACTTACTTACTTACTTAGTCGTTCCTCTTCTACCGTGAGGTGTAGAGGTTTGTAAGAGAGAGAGCGCCATACTATTCTATCGGCTGTCTTCCTCCTGGCTTGGTTCCATTCTAGCCCTCGGTCCTTCAAATATTGTCTAATGTTGTCCTCCAGCGGACTTTTTGTAATCTAAGAGGTCTGGATCCCTGGCTCTTAGTTTCCCATGCTTGCCGTGGTAGCTGATCTTCTCCCATTCTGCAGACATGGCCAAACCATCTCAGTTGGGACTGTTCTACTTGGGTCTGCAGGGGTTGGGTTTTTAGGCCTTGACGTATCGTCTGGTTGCAGACCATGTCTCTTCTTGTTACTTCAACCACCTTCCTCAGATACCTCATTTCTGAAGTTTGGATCTGGCTTTTGTGGGTTGTAGCCATTGCCCATGCATCCATACGTCAAGACTGAGACATAGGTGGAGCAGTATACAGCCATCTTCGTCTTCTTACCAACTTCTCTTTTGCTGAGAAATCCTCGATTTATGGCCTGAAAAAGTCTCCCAGCTGCTGCTCTTCGGGTAGCCAACTCTTCTTTGATGCCTCCCTTCCGATCTATGACAGCTCCAAGGTATTTAAAGTGGTCGACCTGCTCCAGGACCTGTTCTCCCAGCTTAATCTGACGTCTTCGTTCCTCTCGCGATATCACTGTGGTTTTCGTTTTCGAGCTGCTTATGATCATCCCTCTCTTCTCCAGCTCTACCTTCCAGACTTGCAGGTTGGATTGAAGATGTGCCTCTGATTTAGCAATCAGGGCAACATCATCAGCAACGGCCAACTTTTAAATACAGACCTGTCTCATTTTCCAGTACCCCACTGAATACTTTCCTGTCCTCTCCTTACATGCCTTGATGACATCGTCCATGAGGAGTATGAAAAGATAAGGCGACAGGATATCACCTTGTCTTACACCGGTCGTGGTCCTGAATTCTTCTGACTTATGGTTTGCCGTCCTCACATGATTTCTGCAAGACTTGTAGAAGCTCTGTATAGCATGAATCATAGGTGTTGGAAAGTTCTTCCTTGCCAAACAGTCCCAGAGTTTGTTCCAAGGGACCTTGTCAAATGCCTTTTCCAGATCTAACAAGCAAAGATGAATCTCACTCTAATACTCAAGAGCCTTTTCACTCAACTGACTAAGTGTGAAGATTAGGTCTTGAGTACTTCGATTTGCTATGAAGCCACACTGGACCTCATCCATTTGTGGCTCAGCTAGGCATCTGAGTCTCTGCTCCAATATTCTAGAGTAGATTTGAACAGGGACACCGAGAAGGGATATGCCTCTATGGTTTCCACATTGTCAGTTGTCACCCTTTTTGAAAATCGGTGTTATTATGGCAATCTCCCAATCCTTTGGTACGGTCTTGTTGCACCAAGCTGCCTGTAGGACTCTTAGGAGTAATAGCAATGTGAATATTAATGTGTAAAAATCGCTAGTGGATGTCCAAGTCATTTGACGCTGGCAACCTCAGTTTATAGAATGATGATTTCATGAACCACCACTGCAAGGGCTGGTGACTGCTCATCGCTAGTTTCTTAAAGAGAACTAAAAGACTAGGTAATCCCAAGTTTCATATGGGTCAGGGACGGAAAGATGAAAGAAATGATGTACATTCTACGTTTAATATTTACATTTACAAACCAGTGTAAATGGCTGTGTAAACATATTCACTTTAAAATTAATTAAAGTTTCAAACTTCTCAACAAGTGTAGATATAAATGAAAACATATTCATTTTATATTGTGAACACTTTTCAGTCAGTGGAGATGTAAATGTAAACATATTCTTTCTGTACTATTAACCTTTTCATTTAAATGTAAAATAAGGAAAAGCTATATAATTTAAATGTAAAGAAAGTTTTCTCTCGAGGGATTAATTTAATTCTCATCGAGGGTAAATTTTGAGTAGATGTGATGGTGGAATAAGAGAAAGGGGACACGTAAGTATGTGTCAAGACACGCAATAGAGAGCGTTCGTTTCTATTCTTTTACCATAGTTGTTGGTGGTGGTACCAGTTGAGGGTACTATCACTGGAACAAGAAGGGAACAGTGGCCTGATCTTTAAGACGAGGGACCAACATTGTAGACACTCCCTGGCACTTCTGCGAACGTGCTACGCCCTACATCCGTGACCAGCGACGAGCGTAATCAGTGATGATTCTAACAAGAACCAACCCATCAGCGGGAGCAAAACCTACCAGTTGCATATAAGTGACACCTATATGCTACCACGTGAACTCCTTTTAAAACTGTTATCCCATCCCAACAGTGATGATACCTTTCTGAAAAAAAAAAACATTATTCGTTCTTTTAAACCCTTGTTAAAACTAAATGATTATAAATTTGTTATTTGTAGTTATACAAATTTAACTTCCATTTAATCATTTTAAATGTACTGCATGTTTGTCTCAGTTAATTTACTAAATACACTATGAACAGAGCTATACCATAATAATAAGAATTCCACTGAGTAAATCAGTGTGGGGGCTTGACGAGCTAAAATAATAATTGCTTAATCCTTCTCAAAAGTTGTCAGCAGATTATAGAGTTAACGTGCTCAGTCAATGCAGCATTGTTCTCGCTTTTCTGAATATCTTGTGAACAGCGCCTTGAGATAGAAGCATCATTATCCTTCTATCTACCACTCTGCCAAGAGTAATTGTTACGGGGTGTTTTATATTCTTTCACAATGAGTCGCACATTGACTCAGGTCAAGTTCAGATAGGGGTATGTAGTTTAGTTCCCGCATACAACCGTCTCCACCAACATAAATGATACTGCCAAAGGCCAGGCTGGACAATTGAACATATATTTTAATGTACGACACAATGCTCCTCAGGTATCATTAGTAAAGCCATTATACATATAGGCATAATATAGTAAGGCACTCCTCAGTACGTTTCCATATCGTCTGTCACTGCAACACTGTCCTCGACAGGTTTCTCATAAATATATTTGTACTCACTTTCCTGACATCCATACGAATTCCTATCATACATAAACTAGACTCATCACACGGAGATGATTGGATGAGCTAGTGGTCGAACATTATAGGAATCGAGAGTAAAGTATAATAATTCTCAGGAGCCTAGAACACATGCGACCACCTGCCTTAAAAAAACACACAGTGAATGCCCTTCAACAGATCGCTAACATTCGCAGAATGCAACTCTAGGCGTCTGCTACTCGGCCCAAAGGCAATGACGTAACTTCCTGTAACCAAGGGTCACCGGTCATAAACAAATATGACTACTTGTCGAACTGTTTTGATATCGACAGACATGTTATGAATTTTAATCATAACATTTACTCCCCATCAAATAATGGAAATGAAGTTTGCATTATTTCCCTGGTGTGAGTATAAAACATCACTAGAGTGAAAAGATGGTATCATCAAATTTCACTGTTAGAATGAAGTAGCATAGCACCCAGGTTTGTGCCACAGAGTGGGCAATTAAACACTCAATGTGTGGACATTAGCAAAGATTACTAACACCATCGACTACAAAGGACATAAATCATTTTGACAACAATGTGAGGTAGCTATCACCAAAACATCCAATATCATTAAAAAAATGATGGTATCAGTCCAAGCACTCCCATACCGCACACCGTCCAAAAAACACCTATCTGTCACGTCATGTAACAGTAGTCAGTTAATCTCAATTTAATTAATAGTCATAATGCAAAGCATTAAAATTAATACAATTATGTAATAGAGACAATAGATGACATGAGGCAGACGATCAACCAATGAAAAGAGTGAATGCGACATTTTTGTGAAGTGATCAAAATTATGTGTACCTCGAAATTATATGCCATCAATTTAACATATTAATGGTAAGAGAAGCAAGGTAATCTTGTATGTGACACATTTATGTGAGCAATAGATAAGACTATGCTTATGTGATGTACCAATAGATAATAGTATGGCGTATTAGCCAATTAATGTTGCAAAGTCCAGTGTGAGTGTGACATGGATTAGTGTCAAAACCCAACAATTTCTAGTGAATTCACATTAAGCACCTCTTAATATCGGAGCCGCGGTAGCATAGTGGTTAGTGCACTGGCTTCCTAGCGCAGTAGTCTATGGTTCGATCCCCAGATGAGGCGGGAATTGTTTAGGCCACAAACGGCTCCTCGGTCGACCCAGCCCCAAATGGGTACCAGAGCAACTCTGGGAAGATTAAGGCGGCCGGCGTGATGCCGACCACATCACCCCTCGTGTGCCGACGGTCATGATAATATGGGCCTAACACCATATTCCCAATATGCCTCAATGGGCGTGTAACGGGTTCCTTTACCTTTTTTTTAACCTCTTAATATCACACATAATAGTTAAAGTCCATAGTGCACTGTCATTCCGCTAATTAATAAATGTTCATACACCGTTTTTAGACGTATGTTGAAATACATCGTTGACAATGTCCATGATTGTTCTCCATGCGATAGTATGTCCGTACGAATCCAAATGTTAATACACACAGTTATCAGCAATCGAAAACTAGTCAGATAGGAAATTTATTTGTTATGTCACATTGATACTTCGAGTCAGTCATCTCAGAGTTGTGTCCCTTAATGTGCATACATCAGTTTTTTGCAATTAAAATTGACAATACATGTCCGTACAAAATTCTCTTGAAATGACATCATTTGCAACATTTTACAAAAGGTGTGTTCGGAACTGTAACTTGACTATAAGCACTGTCATTCAGCCACAATATATGTAAGAAATGCGCTGAGTTCAACAAGATATCACACTATTTTGAGAATTCATCATCATCCTGTTGCTGTGTGATCCGCTTACTCATATCAGCAATGTTTCTTTCTTTGAAAATGCAACCATGTAGTTTAGTTTTCAGCATAGATAGCGTACAAAATGTTATAGTATTCCTCATCATTATAGTTACTGTTCCAATGTAGTAGTGTCATACGAACACGTCATAGTTTCTTGATCAAGACATCATGAAGTTTGGTCATAGGTTAGTTGAAATTCTGTGAGTCACCTGTATACGTAGAGTTGATATGTGATATAGGGTCTTTTATACACCTTGACAGAACATCAGCCAAGACATTTTGGCTTCCCTTAATGGCTTTGATGTCATAATCGTATGGTTGAAGAGCGAGCGAGGCCCTGGCGGCCCTTTCGTTTCTGAATCTCGCTATTTTGAGATATGACAATGCTTTCTGGTCTGTCTCCAAGGTGAATCGGGCTCCCATGAGGTACCTGTAACAGACTGTTCTTGACGTAGAAGGCTCACACTGGATACCATAAATGTAAAGGCCCGTAATGTAGAAGCCCGCACTGACCACTATACATGTAAACAGTCAGGAATGGTCTGTGTTCGTCCAAGCGTAACAGGTGTCCGTGACATAAATAGGACAGGCTCAGTTTGGCCACTGTAAATGTAGAGTTGAATGTTGAAGAATGTCCAGTATCAATGTTGGAAACGATTCTAAGCCCCACAGGCGGACATAATTATATCCAGGCCCTGGTTGGCCGCAACAATGCTGGCATTAGTTTGGATGACTTGAAAGTGTTGAGGTGTTGTATTAATATAGAGTGTGAGTAGACCTCAATGAATGCAAATGCGTGTATGAAATTTCGTGGAAGACAATGCATCTAAATGACATCACACTTGTTGTAGTAATTACATGCAGTAATTCACATAGTTCTTGGAACACCTCTGACGTTTGATTGACTTTAATACATCACAACGACAGGTACGCCGACATCAACATAAAATAGTCATTGACAATTCAGGACATAGCATGTATGAATACAGTTCATCAGCCAGCGGTGCATGTATATAATAAAGCTGATCTCGTACTATTCCACCTTCGTCAGCTACAGCAAAATACAGCAAATATGTGAGTTTACACAACTCCTTTCTGACATCAGTAAGTCAGATATATATATATATATGTATATCTATATATATATATATTATATATATATATATATATATATATATATATATATATATATATATATATATATATATATATATATAATATATACATATATATATATATAATAATAAATTCTTTAAGCGCCAAACACGGCGCATAAGGCAGAAACCAGTGCTCTCCAGGTTGTTCGTTGTGACGCCACTCCTCTTAGCTCTTGCACATTATTTAAGCCCAACGTTCTTCCTTCTCTTATTATTGTTCTTCTGAGTGTTTCTTTTGGTCTTCCTTTTTTCCGCTTACCCTCAGGAACCCAAGTGAGCGCCTGTAGTGGTATTCTGTTGTTTTGCATTCGTAGGACATGACCGATATATGACCATCGTCTTTTCCTTATATAGTCGGAGACATATTTCTGCCTAGAGTCTTCTCTTATTTGTCGATTAGTCTTGAATTCTTTCCAACTGATGTTCATGAGTTTTCTAAGACATTTGTTCTCGAATGTATTCAGCTTGTTCTCCAATGATTTTGTTATTTTCCAACTCTCACAGCCGTATGTTAACACTGAGATAACATTTGAATTAAACAGACGAAGCTTGGTATGTATATTCAATGATCGTAATTTCCAAATGTTAGATAATCTATTGAAGGCGCTAGCTGCCAAAGCAATTCTAGTATGGATTTCTCTTGTTGTGTCACCATCCTGAGTCATTTTACTGCCTAAATAATTGAAACTTTCAACTTTCTGTAGTTTTTTTCCCCGTTCAAGATGATATCAAAGGTCTCGTTAGAAAAGTTCATAGCTTTAGTTTTAGAGGCATTTATTTGGAGACCAATTTTAACCGAGAGATGACACAAATTATTTATTGCTTCTTGGGATTGTCTTGGTGTTGAACTTAAGAATGCTACATCATCTGCGAAATCCAGGTCCCCCAGGAATTTTCCATTTGTCCATTTTATACCCAATTGTTCATTGTGGGTATAGTTTCTCATAACCCAATCAATAGCTATTCCAAAAAGTAGTGGTGACATAATACAGCCTTGTTTCACCCCTGTTTCTACTGTAAACCATTCTGTATTCCCTTTATTTGTTCTAACACAACATCTTGCATTGTCATATAGCGCTTTGATTATATTCACATATTTTGTTGGAAAACCATAGATTGTAAGTATCTTCCACAATGATGGGCGGTGTAGACTATCAAAGGCTTTTTGAAAATCGACGAAGGTGATAATAAGTGGCGATTGCCTTTCCACTGATTCTTCTATAATTGTTCTTAGTGTGAATATTTGATCAATACATGATCGTTTCGGCCTGAAACCCGCTTGTTCTTCTCTGATCTTTTCGTCAGCATGCAATTTAAGTCTTTCTAACATCATGCAACATAATAATTTTCCAGGTACTGATAATAGAGATATACCACGCCAGTTATTACAGTCTGATAGATCACCTTTCTTCGGTAACTTTACAATAATACTGTCTTTCCATTGTTGTGGTGGTTGTTCTTCTCTCCATACTTCATTTATAATATCTAAAATTCTCAAGAGGTTGTTGTCATTAACTGCTTTAATCATTTCCCCTGAAATTTCGTCAACTCCAGCAGCTTTAAAATTTTTTAATCTTTTAACGGCTTGTTTGATCTCGTCCAGCGTGAATTCATCGCAAGTTATTGGCAAAGTGGTTGTGGATGTTTCATTATTAAAATCAGGTGTTACTGTTGGTGGTGGTCTGTTTAGCACCTCCATGAAGTGCTCAGCCCATCTCTTCATTTGTTCTTTTTCTGTTGGTATTGAATTCCCTAATTTACCTTTAACAGGTGTTTCCATAGCAGTAGGCTGGTGACATAGTTGTTTTGTAATTTGATAAAGGCACCTACTATTACCAGTTCTTGCAGCATTTTCAGCTTCTACGGCCAGTTCATTGATGAAATGTCTTTTATCTCTTCGAGTTTTTGTCTTCACTTCTTTATTTAACAAGTTATAAGTTAGTTTGCAAGATTCAACTGCATTATGTGTACTTGCCGCTAGTAGTTTAAGTTTTTCTGTTTTCCTTTCTTGTATTTTATCCCAAGTATCTTCTCTCATCCATTTTTTCTTTTTATGTACTAGGTATCCGGTGGTCGCTACAGCTGCTTCTGTCATTGCTGTTCTCAGTTGTTCCCATTTAGTATCGATTGTCTTGGTGGTGATATCGTTGTCAATTTTGCCTAAAGCATCGAAATAGTTGTTCATTTTGACATTATATTCCTTCTTTATATCATTTGATTGCAGTCTGTGTACATCTATTCTTCTATTTTTATTCGGTTGGTATAACTTCTTCAGTTTAATTCTCATTTTAGCTATGCAGAGGTTATGATCGCTTCCGATCTCTGCACCTCTGTATGCTCTGACGTCTTGAACTGATGAGCGAAATTTAGCGCTTATGCAGAAGTGATCTATCTGGTTCTTAGTTCTGCCATCAGGTGAATTCCATGTTATCTTGTGGATATTCTTATGTGGAAAGATGGTGTCTGCCACAACGAGGTTTGATATTTCACAAAGTTCTAGAAGTCTTTCGCCATTTTGATTCATACAGCCTATGCCATGAGTACCGAGATATCTTTGTACTCCATCGTTGTTGTCACCTACTTTGGCGTTAAAATCACCCATGACTGCTATTATGTCATGCTTGGGTATTGTGTTGATGGTACTTAGAAGTGCTTCATAGAAGTCATCTTTTGTGGTATCAAGAGCGTCGTTAGTTGGTGCATAACATTGTACAATTGAGAGCTTGAAAAATCGTGTCTGAAATCTAGCTAATATTAGCCTCTCATTGATAGGTACCCAGCTGATAAGCGATGCTGCTGCTTTCTGTGTCATTAGGATGGCTACTCCCTCTGTGTGACGATTATCATTACTACCAGAGTATATAATTTGCTTTTTTTCTTCTGAAATATATTTTATGCCCTTCCCCGTCCATCTACACTCGCTGACACCCAATAAGTCCAACTTATAATTATCCATTTCTTTAATTACTTCTTCCAATTTTCCGTCTTGATACATAGTTCTTACATTCCAGTATCCAATTTTAGAAATCTCCTTAGCCCCCAAGATATTAGAGTGAGTCATGTTTACTGTCGAGCCTGGTTCTGTTTCGGTAACAATAGCTTGTTTTACGATAGTGAATTGTTAACTCACTGATCAACCCTCCGATCCAACCGACCGATTCAAGGGTTTCGAGGTCAGTTATAGGAAAATATCTACACCACTAGATACTCTGGTGTATCTCTTATTCTATAATTTAACATAACATGGTGATATCCATCGAAATATACACATTCCTGATGTTTTTCTTTCGGCGTCTAAGGTGAGAAACGAATTTCACCTCCATCTTGGAAGGGTAGATAACTCTATATATATATATATGGGTCTACAGCAGGCCGCGCAATATGGCGGGCTTATAGATATGATGGCCTCCGTGATATTTCTATAACAAACAGGGTGAGTCCAACCTTGTTAAATGGCATCACCGCAGATAGCGGGATACAGCACCTGTAAAGTTCTTTGGGCATACACCAGCCCAGTGCATATAATATTAGAATACTTCGTGAGCTCCATTACTGGTATTCATAGATGGACTCTTTCCCGCCCAGGGAAAAGTCGCTAGCTGGCTACAAAAAGTCATATATCCTTCTGGCAATAAAGAATCTGTTTTAAGGGTTAATTACCTTAATGTCCCTCAGAATAAATATCACAAAAACTCACTCGCCTCCTAGGCGCATCAGAATATAACATTGGGGAACAATCTTTAACCATCTTGGTCGAACACCCAGAGGACTTCCCCAAAACCGTCTTGACCCTTTCAAAACTACAGCTCGACTCCTCTAACACAGGATGTCTTAAATCGCACCAGATTCTTCGAGCATGCGTCGTGACCCTAGCCCCTTGAGATAAACTCAGATGGGTGAACATGTCAGGAAAAGCTGACATCGGTTCTAAAATTAGACGCTGTGTTAACAGACAAGTGGGACAACCACCACTGTTAACTACAATCCCAGAAAACATGAGTACCTCCCCTTTGATCAAGAAACTATTAAATTAAAGTCTCCAAAATTAACCAAGTACATTTTACATACTATAGACTCAGCAAACTGACCGCAACAGTACCGTTGCAGCTTGATGAAACAAAACACGATCGCCAGCAGTTCCCTTTCCACAATGGTATACCGCTGCTTTGTGGGCGATAATTTACGACTGACATACATAGTTGGGTGCATGTAGTCTTCAAACTACTGCATCAACGTTCCACCGATCCCTGTTGCAGAGGTGTCTTCTCTGAGGGTAAAAGGAAATCGAGCGTCAGGTAATCTCAAAATTGGTGATTTAGAGAAAGAACATTTAAGTAGATTTAAGGAGACATCGCACGCATGCGACCAGATAATCTTGTTTGGCGAGTTCTTCTTTACCAACGAAGACAGAACTGAGGTAATATCTGAAAAAATTAGGTAAGAATTTTCTATAGAAATTCACCAAGCCTAACAGACTGCAAACGTGTTTCTTAGTTCGAGGAATTTCAAGATTCAAGATTTTCGAGATAGTAGAATCCTCAGGTTTAAGAAACCCACCTCATACTTTATGACCAAGAAAAGAAATTTCAGTGAATCCTATTCTGGTATTTGATGATCTAGCAGTACGATTATGAAGACGCAAGGTATTCAACAAAGACTGAATTCCCATAACATGTTCTTCCCAAGTTTGATGGAATAGACAAATATCATCAATATAAGTGATTAAATCCTCACGGTTAGAGAAAAGTTTACGCATCATGCGAACAAAGGTAGCAGGAGCGTTAACAAGACAGAACGACATAAAATTAAATTGAAACAATCCAGAGTTGTAGCGAAAGCTGTATAAGGCTTAGCTTTGTCTGATAAAGGCACTTGCCAATAGCCTTTTGACAAGTCAAATTTTGTAAAGAAAGTAGCAGTAGCTAATTTGTCCAGAAGAGAATCTAACAAAGTCAGATGCTCAGCATAGCAAAGAGCACTGAAATAGTCAAAGGATACCCCCCCCCCCCAAAGGAAAGTCTCAAGGGGATGGGGTGTGCATTCTACATAAACGAAATTAAAATTTTATGTGTGGTGCTGAATGATATAGCAATTGCAAATCAAGACAATAGTCTCGAAAGTAAAGATCCGTTGATCACGTCTAACGTCGAAGGTCCGCTGCAATGGGTCTCCAATGTCTTCTGTTTCTTGTCTCGATGTTGCATTCTGATAGTCTCTTTCCTCTGCATCTCTGGATGTTATCTTCCCACTTATAGCGCTGTCTTCCTCTTGCACGTTTGCCTTCAACATATATATATATATCCTATCATTGAAACTATTGATAGGCAAAAGACGTACAAATTTTACGTCAGCAGTGAATTGAAAAAAATCACCCAATGCCTGCCATGTAGTGCTTGGTGGCAGATTTCACACTAGTACTGTGCGTGAGTATGCACCTTTACCACCATAAGTCATCCCATTGTAACGAAACTGTGAACAGGGGTGGTAAGCACCTTTAGTCACATGAGAACCATGGACATTTTTCTTTCTCATGGATGTTATATCCTTATTAGAAACTTCTGCAGGAAATACTTGGTTCTTGATTATGTTCCACTTCTGCAGTAATCTGGAAACTTGGAACTGCGCTTACTGTTCAATATAACCTCACATAGGTTAGCAGACGATATCTGTCGCCATCTTGGAACTTTTTGATATTTGCATGAAAATGAAGTCCATTAACATCAATATTTACTTGATTTATCTGTAGCTCAGATCCCGGCTTGCTGCCTCCATTTCTAGCTGTTACGGGGTGTTTTATATTCTTTCACAATGAGTCGCACATTGACTCAGGTCAAGTTCAGATAGGGGTTTGTAGTTTAGTCCCCGCACACAACCGTCTCCACCAACATAAATGATACTGCCAATATATATATATATATATATATATATATATATATATATATTTATATATATATATATATATATATATATATATTATATATATAATATATATATATATATATATATATATATATATACTGAAGCACATTAAAAACGCACCACTATTATATATACTGATGCCGAGAAACTGGAAAAAAAAGTGTGGGAATGGATTTTCCCCGTGTTTGTAATGAGGTAGAGAGCGAATGGCTGCTGGAATGGAAAGTGCATGATTCAATCCACGGGTTTGTGTACAGACTACATAAAAACAATGAAAGCTACACGTGCAACACGATTCCCAACAGCTATGGTCCTGAAAATGTGTACGCGTTATGGCAGTATACTCGGTATAAAAAGGCCGTTGAGACAAACACCCAGTACATGTGCTTGAAATGCCACGACTATCTGAAAACGACCGCCAACGAGTCATTGGTATGTTGGAGACCGGAATGAGCTCGCGGGCCTTTGCCAGAAGGATGAATTGCCACCACAGCACTATTGTACGTCTCAATGAACGTTACGGAACCACTGGCAGTGGCCGGGATAGACTTCGGAGTGGCCAACCACGAGTTACTACCCCTGCGCAAGATCTTCATATTGTGCAGAGTCACCTAAGGAATCGTTCTCTCCCGGCAAGTCAAACAGCAAGAGCAATAGTGGGTAGACGTGGGCAAGTCTCTCGAATGACAGTCATACGACGACTCAGAGATACAGGCCTTACTGCAAGACGACCTTATGTTGGGCCAAACATGACTCACAGACATCGTCAGCAGCGCCTGCAATGGGCAGAGCAACATGTCAGATGGACTAGACTGCAGTGGAATGCTGTCATATTCACAGACGAGAGCAGATTCAACATATCCTTTGCTGATTGACGTATGCGGATTTGGCGACGGTGTGGAGAGCGCTTTGCAGATTGCTGTGTTCGTCAGCACAACCGATTTGGAGGTGGCAGTATTCACATTTTGGGAGGATTCAGTTTTCACCATCGCTTGCCTCTTCACGTCTTCCGTGGAAATGTTAATGCTGTGACATATCGAGATGAGGTTCTGAATGCATTGGTTGCTCCTGCGTTTACAAATTATCCAGACTTGCAGCTTCTCCAGCAGGATAACGCACGTGCGCACACCGCATGCATTACGCAGCAATATCTACAGCAGCAGAACATTGTGACGATTGATTGGCCTGCCCTATCACCAGACATGTCCCCTATAGAACATCTGTGGGACGATCTTGGACGCAGAGTCTACAGGCAAGGTTCTCCAGCTCATCTGCAACAGCTCGAAGCTGCTCTTACACGTGAATGGGACTTGATTCCCCGGAATTTCCTTCATAGACTTGTGCGGTCCATGCGGAGCCACTGCCAAGCTTGTTTGCAAGCACACGGTGGACATACCAGATACTGAGGAAAGTGTGAATGAATTTTTTTATTGGTTGCATTTTTGGTTTTCTCCCTTGCCTGCACAGAATGCAATGATATCATAACAATCAAATGTACAAATTAATGACCAGCATGGATTCATAGGAAAATGAATAAAGATTCCAAATATGTAAACTTGTAAACACTTATATTTACATTTCACACTCTGTTCCTGGATTATACAGGTGGTGCGTTTTTAATGTGCTTCAGTATATACAAGATATATATATATATATATATATATATATATATATATATATATATATATATATATATAAATATATATATATATAAATATATATAAATATATATAAATATATATATATATATATATAACAAGTCTTCCAATTATAGGAACAAAATATATATCAGCTGTGCTGTTAATCAATTATAGTAAATGTATCAGCTGTGCTGTTAATTAAATATATAAAATTTATCAGCTATGCTGTTAATCTTGTCTCTTACTATGCTAAATCACTTTTTCTTCCTTGACCGTTAAATGCTCACAATTGCCGACGGAAATGGTATTAATGTGTACTCATCTCTCAAAAGTTTTTCCTTCTTAGTTTGGTTCACACGACACCTGCTGAGGATCGTTCCTTTAGCCCATCCAAGACTAAGGGGACTAAGGAGGTAGTTCCGGTACAATCACTGTGCTCCTGCGAAGTTCCAGGCAGCTGGATTGACTCGAACATACGACCTCAGGTTGGATGACACGAATAAAACCTGTAACCAGTAAAAATAGGGGCTAATTTCTGTCATCAAGCCCACCTATTTCTAGTGTATATGAGATGAGCGTGTCTCAGGTGTCTGCATGTAGGATGAATGACAACATGGCTCAGTATGATTTAGCAATAGCGAGACAAGACAGGTGTCTACTTGCAAAACATTCTTTCTGACAAATTAATACCTGAATACATGCAATAATATAAATTCAATACATGAATACATCCAATAATATAAATTGAATACACGAATACATCCAATAATTTGTACACCTAGGTGTGATACAACCGTTTCCTTCCCCCTATAATATACCAGGGCTATACTGGCTGGTTCTGACACAGTCATAGTAAAACAAAAACTAAAGTTATATTAAATATATACAGACGTAGGCTATTTTCTGTTTCAGATTAGAGTTATATAAGACAAGGACTGTTTGGTTATATTTCAGGTTTGAGTTATATGAGACATTAGATTGGAGTTATATGAGACAATAGATTGGAGTTATATGAGTCCTAACAAGGACTGTTTTGGTTATATTTCAGTTGGTTTTATATGAGACAATAGATCGGTGTTTTATGAGACAATAGATTGGAGTTATATGAGACAATAGCTTGGAGTTATATGAGTCCTAACAAGGACTGTTTTGGTTATATTTCAGTTGGTTTTCGTCTTCATCAATCATATCAGGAAAACAATCATTATACCTAATTCCCCAAGATACAATCAGTAACCTGATACAATCATAGTGAAACAATTTATATTAAATATATACAGGTGTAGGTAGTATAAATGACACACACCAAATACAAACATTAGATATCTGCTGTAGGCCTATTCTCCTACAAGTTTCTAGTAAGTATACTTACTCTCTAAGATTTATACAAGCTAGATTTTGACTCGACTAGTGAAGCAAGTCTGCCCGGTCAATGCAGATAAGCATAAATCAATCTTGACAGCCCTCTCTTCTCCAGTAGGT
Organism: Oreohelix idahoensis; assembly: GCA_024509875.1. NCBI lineage: Eukaryota > Metazoa > Mollusca > Gastropoda > Stylommatophora > Oreohelicidae > Oreohelix > Oreohelix idahoensis. The sequence goes on from JAMPIV010002850.1 coordinate 44,618, forward strand.
CGCTAGCTGGCCTTCGTGTTGGTGTGTGAGATTTTGAATAAAACTCACCCGTATATATATAGGTAGATGCAGGTAACTTTTACTGCTTAAGGCAGGGATGCTTTTGATTGGTTCTCGGCGTGGCAAGCTGATTGGTTATATGCGGTTTGGTACAATCCGTGACCGAGACCGAGTCCCGAAAAACAGGGCTTATGCCTAATTTTATTCTGTCTGCCGCCATATTGGGAGAACAAGATGGCCGTGACCACGTCCCGAAATTTTAGGCTTAAGTTTTTCCTGACGTATACTTCGTGTAATTTATTCTGTCCTGTCTCAAGGTCTGTTAAATGTTGACTGGCTGGGGCAAATTTGTATCTCGACATAGTGATTAACAAAGAAGTGGGTTTACACACTCGTTTCACGACATAACCCCATCCTTTCATAGCTGTGACCTGTCATAGCTGACGTATAAACACCTGCTTTAGTTAATCATTTTGCGTCTGTCCTTCCAGAGTAATAGGGTGTCGACTTAAAAAGTCAGCTCCTACATTATCTCTTCCCGGAATGTAATTCACGGTAAAGGAATAAGGCGCCAGAAGCAGACTCCACCTTAACAATCTTGAATTTAACTTTCTAGATGCCGCCAAGAATGTTAAAGTCTGGTGATCGCTTTGGACAATGAAGTGTGTCCCATACAGGTAAGGTGAAAATTTGTCGATGGACCAAATTAGAGCCAAACATTCTTTCTCTATTGTCGAGTAATTCAACTCCGCTGCATTCAGCTTCCTACTGGCGTAGGCGACGGGTAAATGTTTTTCTGGCTGGACTTTTGATTGCTGCAAGAGAGTTGCACCAATACCTATACTGCTAGCGTCCGTCCATAATATAAATTCGTGTGTGATATCGGGTAGCGTAAGGATATGTTTGCTGGTGAGTTTTGCTTTTAGCTCTGTGTAAGCTTTTTCACACTCAGCATTCCATTGGATTTTATCAGGCTGTCCTTTCTTAGTCAAGTTAGTTAATGGTGCACACAGAGAGTTAAAGTGGGCTATGTATTTCTGATAGAACCCACATAATGACACAAATGATCTCATATCCTTCTTCGTTTGAGGTCTGGGTGCCTTCTTTAACTTCTCTATATTCTTTGGGTCATAAGACATATGTCCTGTAGAAATAGTGTGACCTAGGAATTCCAACTCCTTACAACCGATATAGCACTTGGTTGGACGTGCAGTCAATCCAGTTTCTCTCAGTCTGTAAAACAACATGGAGAGCGCTACTATATGCTCTTCAAATGTGTTTGTAGCAACAAGAATGTCATCCATAAAGTTAGTGATATGGGGATTTTGTAGAGGTTCCAACAATTTCCTCATCATTCTTGAAAAGATACTTGGAGCATTTTTCAGTCCAAAGGGTAGTACATTAACCTCGTAGTGTCCGTCTGATGTACTAAATGCCAGCATTTTCCTAACTTCTGATTTCACTGGTATTTGGTAGTATCCCTTGCTTAGATCTACCTTCGATAAATAACTAGCTTTACTCAGTATAGAGAACAGCTGGTTGGTGTCAGGTAATGGGCCCACCTGAGATTCTGTGATCGCATTTAGCTTCCTGTAGTCAATACATAAACTGCGTTCACCACTCGGTTTTCTTAATAGCACCACACTTGAGCTATAGGGAGAGTCTGACTTCGAGATAATTTTCTCCTTCAACGGATAATCAACTTCCTCCTTTAGTGCTTGGGCTTTCGCATAGGGTATAGTGTATGTTCTCATGCATACTGGTGTAGGGTCAGTAACCTTCATGTCGTACTCTAACAGATTCGTACGACCTGGCTTATCTGTGAGCACATAAGCATGTGTTTCCAACACTTTCTGAACCATCTTCTTCTGCTCTGGAGTTAAATGTTCACTAATGTTTACTTGAACATAATCCTCTGTAGTTGTGAGAAATGTTCCATAGAGTGAAGTGGTTCACCGTGCATTTCTGTTGCAATGGCTAGGGTCACAATATTTGCAACTTCTGATGATTCCTTGTCATAGTATTTTTTAAGAAGATTGACTTGATATACCTTCTCCTTTCCTTTTTTGTCAATCTTATAATTGGTCCTGGAAAGTTTTTCCAGTATGACATAGGGTCCCTGCCATCCAATCTGCAATTTATTATTGCTGCTTGGCAACAGTAATAAAACCTTTTCACCCAACTTCAGTTCTCTATATTCTGATTTTTTGTTGTAGTACGCTGCATGCTTCCTCTTGGCAGTTTCCAACCTGCTTTCAATCGAGATGTCAACTCGTTGACGTACTGGTATGAGGAAATCACTGTTTCCTCTGCTTGTTTATCAGTCCATGCCAGCAGCAATGCTTCCAGTTGACCTTTTATTGGTCTTCCAAATAACAATGTAGCTGGAGCCAATCCAGTTGAATTGTGGGGGTACTTCCCTATATGCAAATAGTGCAGCGGGAGGTATGTATATCAAGTATCAGGTTTTTCACTTGCCAGCTTTCTAAGGATTGAAATTAGCGTACCATTGAACCGCTCTACTTGACCGTTCCCTTGGGCATGGTAGGGACTACAATGATAGTGCCTGGCTTGAAATATCCTGAATACTTCTTGTGTTAGCTTTCCCTTAAACTGAGAACCATTGTCAGTCAATATCTGATGCGGGAAACCTAATCGGGTGAATATTGTTAACAGGGCCTCTGCCACTTGCTTTGAATCTATAGATAACATGGCCACTGCTTCTCCCCACATAGAGCAAGTGTCAACCAAGTTAAGATTTAAGCATTTCTCTTCTTGGTCCTAGTGAGGGGTCCAACAATACCCACTGCAACACGTTCAAAAGGGGTTCCCATAATGGGCATTTCTCCCAGTGTTGCTGTTGCAGTCCTATGCTTAGGAGCTACTCTTTGGCATTCTGAACAGGATCTTACATATCTCTTTATGTCCTCTGTGATTCCTGGCCAAAAGTAGTGACAGGCTATCCTTTGTTCAGTGGCCCCTATTCCCATATGTCCACTGAAGGGTATAGCATGTCCTAGCGTCATAACCTTCTCCCTGTAAGATTTTGGCACTACTAGCTGTCCATGCCCTTTAGGTCCTGTTCCAGCTTTTCTGTAGAGTAGGCCATTCTTCATGTAAAAGTCTCCTTTCACTGGAGGGTTATGTGCTTTAGGTAATTTGCCAAAACAAGACTTCAAGGTGCTGTCTGCTGCTTGAGCCTTTTTCATCTCTTCTGGATGAGTACTGATAGGATTTTCCTCCATTTTCCTGGAGCTTTCCCTGGTCTGATCTGTTGCCATAACTACAGGTTTTATAGGTTCTCCAAGGAAAACATACCTACACCCCAGAATCAAAGGGTAAATAGGGTCGTCCATCACTGCTGCTTTGATTTCTTCTTCCACATAGCGAGATCTTATGTTGATTCGAGCTATGGGTAATGTCATGGTTCTTGCTCCCTTGATCGGTCCTCTGATGTCCACTGTTTCTGTGGTTATCTGGTCAGGACTCACTAGAGAAGAGCACACAACTGAATCAAAGTCCAACCCTGTGTCATATAAACACAGTACTTGAGTGCCATTCACGGTCACTTCCTCACAGACAGGGGGATGATGGAAGTCCTTCTGACTTACTGCCAGTTCCTTCCTTCCCGGCTTGCCTGTTGTAAGACATGCAGCATGATGAGGAGGATTCTTCCTTCTGCATTCTGCAGTATTGTGGTTACTCATTAGACAAGTTTTACACCACTTTCCTTCCTTCCGGTAAGGTGTCTTATCCGATCTTAGAGGATTTTTGTCCTTTTGGTCAAATCTTTGTTTGTTCCTTGTGGTGTGGTCCTTTTGTTTATATTTGGAATAGTTTTGTGATGAATTGAAGTTTTCACCCTCCTTCTTCTTATTTCCTAATAATTCTGCCTGAGCTGCTTGATATCTCTCAGCAACAGTTACAATATCTTCCAATCTCACTGCTCCTTGTTCCATGATTAACTTCCTCATTTCTTGAGGCATGGACTCTTTCACTTGCTCCATCATTATCATTTCTTTCAGATCCTGACACTTTCCTAAACTACTCCATTTTTCCAAATAGATTTCCAATCTAGCAGAGAATTGGTGATAGTTTTCTCCTGGAAGAAGTTTAGATGTTCGGAAATTCTTTCTATACATTTCTGAGTTCTTTTCGTATCTCACAAGCAATGCCTGCTTCAGGATTTCATAATCTTCCTGGTCATCTCTTGAGAGTTTCAAATATACATCGTAGGCCACACCGCTCAATCCCTCAGATAGTTTAAGACTCCACTTTTCTTTCACTAAGCCATAGGTAGTGGCAAGTCTCTCATATCTATCCAGGTACGACTCAATGGCGTTTTCTTTCTCAACAAATGGGTCCAGATGAAAATTCATGGCCCCACCTGAGGTGCTCTGGCTGGAGCTACTCTCCGATTGAGGTGAGCTACCACCATTGTTGCCAGTAGTTCCCTGAATTTCAAGCTCTTTTAATCTCAACTGATGGTCTCTCTCTCTCTGCTTGTAATTTCCTTTCCTCAGCTTCAATTTTCTTTGCCTCATTTTCAGCCTCCAATTTATTGGCTTCAGCTGCTAATTTCCTTTCTTCAACTTCTAATCTTTTGTTTTTTCTCTCCGCTTCCAGTCTTTTGACTCCTCTCTCAGCTTCTACTTGCAATTTCCTTTCCTCTCTATCCATGTGTTTGTCCACTTCTGTTGTGACATACTGAATAAGAGCATCACCTGTCATATTTAATTCCTTACCCATCTGCATGATCGCAGTTCTGAAATTCACTAGGTCAGCCATGACGTTACTTAGAGAGGGAATGTAAATTTACTATATCCAAATTACTGTAATTAAACTTAATTAATTTAATTGAACAAATAATTTCCGTGCAACTTTGTAAGCATCAACTATTTACTGAGTACTAAATGGTACTCCTCCTAAGAAAACAATAGAAAAATTCTATTTATGAATATTTTTTCAAAAATTTGTTTCTTTAATTATCTATGGGTGGCACAAGATAGAGTGTAGATAGATGAATAGACTGAGTATGGCTCAAGATATATAGAAATATCCCAGGAACGAGCCCCCAGTGTAGCGTGAGGTTTTTTTGGCTCTAGGATCAGTATAGTACTGAAAATTACAGAAATAGAATTTCTGCAGAAAATGGTGAAGTCCCAGTGTCTGAGAGAACTACTGGTATCACAAATTAGTTACAGCTGTGAATGATCTGACCTCGAAAAATTAGTAGAGAGGAGACAGTCATAAATTGCCACCCCCGCTGTGTAACTAACTGTGATATTAAAAACAAGGAAACAGATTTTACTTAACAATTTAAAAATTGACAACTTGTTCAAATACAATTTCCTTATTATTTATTAAGACTATACACTATCTACTCTTGTGCTGAAGGGTGGATGTTGGAAGATGGAATATATATATATAACAAGTCTTCCAATTATAGGAACAAAAATTATATCAGTTGTGCTGTTAGTCAATTATAGTAAATGTATCAGCTGTGCTGTTAATTAAATATATAAAATTTATCAGCTATGCTGTTAATCTTGTCTCTTACTACGCTAAATCACTTTTTCTTCCTTGACCGTTAAATGCTCACAATTGCCAACGGAAATGGTACTAATGTGTGCTCATCTCTCAAAAGTTCTGTCCTTCTTAGTTTGGTTCACATGACACCTGCTGAGGATCGTTCCTTTAGCCGACCCAAGACTGAGGGGGACTAAGGAGGTAGTTCCGGTACAATCACTGTGCTCCTGCGAAGTTCCAGGCAGCTGGATTGACTCGAACATACGACCTCAGGTTGGATGACACGAATAAAACCTGTAACCAGTAAAAATAAGGGCTAATTTCTGTCATCAAGCCCACCTATTTCTAGTGTATATGAGATGAGCGTGTCTCAGGTGTCTGCATGTAGGATGAATGACAACATGGCTCAGTGTGATTTAGCAATAGCGAGACAAGACAGGTGTCTACTTGCAAAACATTCTTTCTGACAAATTAATACCTGAATACATGCAATAATATAAATTCAATACATGAATACATCCAATAATATAAATTGAATACACGAATACATCCAATAATTTGTACACCTAGGTGTGATACAACCGTTTCCTTCCCCCTATAATATACCAGGGCTATACTGGCTGGTTCTGATACAGTCATAGTAAAACAAAAACTAAAGTTATATTAAATATATACAGACGTAGGCTATTTTCTGTTTCAGATTAGAGTTATGTGAGACAAGGACTGTTTGGTTATATTTCAGGTTGGATTTATATGAGACAATAGATTGGAGTTATATGAGACAATAGATTGGAGTTATATGAGTCCTAACAAGGACTGTTTTGGTTATATTTCAGTTGGTTTTATATGAGACAATAGATTGGAGTTATTTGAGACAATAGATTGGAGTTATATGAGACAATAGCTTGGAGTTATATAAGTCCTAACAAGGACTGTTTTGGTTATATTTCAGTTGGTTTTCGTCTTCATCAATCATATCAGGAAATACAATCATTATACCTAATTCCCCAAGATACAATCAGTAACCTGATACATTCATAGTGAAACAATTTATATTAAATATATACAGGTGTAGGTAGTATAAATGACGCACAACAAATACAAACATTAGATATCTGCTGTAGGTCTATTCTCCTACAAGTTTCTAGTAAGTATCCTTACCCTCTAAGATTTATAAAGCTAGATTTTGACTCGACTAGTGAAGCATGTCTGACCGATCAATGCAGATAAGCATAAATCAATCTTGACAGCCCTCTCTTCTCCAGTAGGTCGCTAGCTGGCCTTCGTGTTGGTGTGTGAGATTTTGAATAAAACTCGCCCGTATATATAGGTAGATGCAGGTAACTTTTACTGCTTAAGGAATGCTTTTGATTGGTTCTCGGCGTGGCAAGCTGATTGGTTATATGCGGTTTGGTACAATCCGTGACCGAGACCAAGACCCGAAAAACAGGGCTTATGCCTAATTTTATTCTGTCTGCCGCCATATTGGGAGAACAAGATGGCCGTGACCGCATCCCGAAATTTTAGGCTTAAGTTTTTCCTGGCGTATACTTCGTGTAATTTATTCTGTCCTGTCTCAGGGTCTGTTGAATGTTGATTGGCTGGGGCAAATTTGTATCTCGACATAGTGATTAACAAAGAAGTGGGTTTACACACTCGTTTCACGACAATGGCCAAGTTCAACTTATAACAAACAACTGCAACATAACTGGAATAATGATTGCAGATAATACCGTCAGCGTCTGATACGGTTTAATCACAGATCAAACACACAAATAGGTCCACATGCTACATTGAATTTTATAGATAATCATCAGTCCTCTGGCCGACTACATTGGGCCATCATCAAGTAGACAGTAGTGAATAAACTGAGCCGTACAACGTCTAAATCCGCGAATCCATCTTTAAAACAACATCGTTGATAATCGAACTGTAACAGTAATAAAATACTTCTCTGTCATTCAGCACACATCTCTGGTATTCCTATAATGAAATATCATATGAAACTGTGCATATGTCTGCGGACATCAAATACTGGAGCAAGAGCTCACACACAGACACCCTGCCGGCTCAAGACACAGGCACACAGTACCCTACCAAAAGTCAGCTACTTCTGCTCTTCACGCGCGTTTACGTAATTAGTAAATATGACGTCATGTTTGATCAAGCGGCGTCCATTCTTCTTCTTCTTTGATCCTTAGCCGCCGACCGTCAAAGCAGTCCATACTCGTCTTTTATTTGTAATATAGCGGCGCTCTTCTTGAGGACCGCGATACTTCAAAATCATGAACGCATTGCGGTGCGCAAAAAGAGATGTAACTTTATTACACCCCCCCCCCCCCTTACCTTTCTAGATAACTGAAAGTTTTCTAAAGAAGGACGGCCAATAATTTACCACAACAAGAACGCGCGACATTCAGAGTCATGTCAATGTTTGACTAATATCTCTTAACATCAGTATTATAGTCAAAGTGTTGTAATGATAAATATTAAATAAAATATTTTCAATAATAGCAATGTTAACTTCATTAACTAATTTAAAGTTCAATTAATTACTGAATAAATGTTCAAGTGGAATCAATTCATCAGTTAGAACACCCTTGTAAACTAATGTTAATTTTATTCACAAATTCCTTGAATTATCCATACTAAATAAAATATATTCAGTATTAATTCTCTTGAAGTGATTAGCTAAGTGTTTAGTTGAACGTTAATGTTCTTATATTGGAATAACAATGTGACTAGTGCACAACTCCGATATTGTAAACATTGTTCATTATAATATGTTCTGCAAACGTCAATGTGCCACGGATCCCACGTAGCTAGTAATGTTAATGATAGAATCCGCTACAAATGTCAATAATACGATCCAAAAAAAAAAGATCAGTACAAGATACAGTCAAAGCAGCTAACACTTCATGCAGGATGATAGCATCACTGTTCATATGTCTCGTGATTGGACACATCTGGAAAGCGTGTCTGCCAAAACGTTCTTATTGCCCTCAATTGGCTGGATGTCGCACTCGAAGGACTGTAAATTGATGGCGTAGCGCGCTACTCTTGGATTCGTTAAGTTAGCCTTCTGTAGAAATGTCAAAGCTCGCTGGTATGTTTCTATCGTGAAATGAGCACCGAGGAGGTATCGTTGTAACTTGGTTACACTCCAGACAATAGCGAAGAGCTCTCCTTGATGAGGTATGTAGATTCATTGTTGCTAAATTTCTTGCTAACACACAGGACCTGATGATACACTCCATCCACACGCTGCATTAAGGATCCAGCGATTTCATTCTGAGATGTACCAGTCCTGAGAACAAATGGTAAACGTGGATCAGGTAATTTCAAAATTGGTTCATTGGAGAAATATTTTTAATGTAATTTAATGAATCGTCACAGTCCTGATTCCACTTAATTTTACTAGCTTTCTTGACCACAGAAGACAGAACTGAAGTGATTGAAGAAAAAATTTGTCCAAGAAGACTCCGAACTTGTTTCTAATCTCAGGAATAGCAAGATTCAAGATACGAGATACAATGGTATTTTCAGGTTTGAGAAAACCATGACCGATTCTGTGTCCCAAGAAAGAAATTTCCTTAAATCCGATCCGGATTTTAGATAAGAAAAATAATGCGACAGAAGACCAAAGTCTATAAAATATCACACTGTAAGGAAGTAACAGTTGAGATAGACATGACCTAAAACGTAGAAGACAAGGGAAAAAACGCACCCGAGAACGCACTAAGATTTGCGTGGTGCTGAATTGTGTACCAATCTCACATCTAGACAATGGTTACGAAACTAAGATTCATTTTCAAGACCGACAATCCTGAGTGCATCATTATTGTTATAAAAGTGAATAAAGGCTTCTTTTGAGTGACTGGGTTTGTCAAAATATTCAATCTCCCTTCTGATAATGCTCTTGAAGTTATCCCGTCTTAAACGAGCCGTCAAATTTACGCTGCATTCTGAATCACATGAATCAAGAACGCTAGGCCTTCAAGTGCAACAAACAGTATACCCCGGAACAGGCCCCTGTCAAACAGTTCCTGACCTTTCAATTCAAATATTTTGATAATTGCATTGTAACAAAAAGCAAATGCTGGAAATATAGAACCATATACCACAGCACCCATCCAGCCAGAGAAAATAAATAGCCACACCTTTAGGTTCGCCTTGAATATTCTGGCAAATCTTGGTCTTGGTACATCAACCTCTACCTCATCAGCAACATTTTTGGGGCTCTGAGCAATCCCAATTTGTTCTGACAGTTGCCTCTTTATCCCATCGTGTGAGATCTGTCTTAATATTTGCCGTGCCTTGTTATCCACTGTTGGACTTCCACCATCTGTTTCCATGTCATCTTCTTTACTCCCGACATGTTCTTCCTGCTCACTAATAGTCTGCAGCATGACACGGTTGTAGTATACTCCTTCCTTCTCCAACAGCTCTTTATTATGTGACTGGACTTTATATTTTGCTCTGGTGGTTATAGCATTGACTGACAACATATGATGGCGTTCCCAATCCATAATGTCCAGTTTGGATCATTCATTAATGTTACCCACAATGAAATCTGAAAGTGGTTCATATAGCATACATACTGTAACCTTACCAGTGAAAAAAGGTGTATTGATATGTACTTCAGCCAAGGGATAGTGTTCAACTGTCCCTCCAAAAGTGATACATTTAACCATCTTACCTGTGTAGCAGGAAGGATCAATTAACGACTTACGGACACCTACCGTAGTGCAACCTGTGTCACGTAAGACTGAACAAGTTTGTTATTCATAAAACCCTGTAAAAAATTAATGACCCTATGCCATCATGTGATGCTAGTGCAGGCAAAGGTTGACCACACAAAAATCTTGATATCACATCTGACTGAAAAAGAGGTTCACATTCAGAACATTTTGACTCATTAGATAAGTCCACACCACATGCATTTGCATGAGAAGTATTATCATTATTTTGATTTACCACACCTGTATTACTACTCTGACAAGAGTTTGAGTTTGTACGTTCTGGACTACGAAAACGATTAAAAATATCATTACCTTGGTAATTTCTATCATTACCTCTTCCATTTTGTGGGTTATTTGAATGCTTAGGGCAACTACAACCCGGAAAATGTTGTGATGATGGTGCATTTTAGTTTCCATCTCCATAATAGTATCTGTCGCCTCTTGTTTGATACAAGTTATGAGATCTGCACCAACCTCCATTGGAGCGATTGTAGTTCTGTCGTGGCGAATTACCGTCGTAATAGCGACGAAAATCCTTTTGGTTTGGAGATGGCTGACTCATACAGTCCTCGAAAAGACCCAACATTTCGGTCTCCATTTCGACCAAAATTCGTATCCATATTTTGAGATAGAAATCTGAATTTATTCACGTGCATAGAGCAAGCACAGGCAAAGTCCTTACTATTTGTGTTACTAATAACCTTTCCAGGATGAGCTGTCATAAATTGACGTCCCAAGGATTAAACTGTTGTTAATGATTCCAGTTTTCGCTCATAGAGATAGGTAAGAAAATCCGGACTTATAGATGACATTACCTTGCCCTTTAATATAATATCCATTAAATCTTCAAAAGTGCGCTTAATTTTGCCAATTCAATCCAACCTTTCAAGCACATTTTGATTGAGGGGATAAATTCTCCAAAGTCCGTATTGGTATCTGGTATAAATTTTTTAAATCGTTGCCGATAACCATCCACATACAGTTGATATTTCCTCAATAACAATGCTCTAACAGAATCATAGTTCTTCCTGTTACCCTCATCCAGTGTGTATACTGCGGATAATGCATCACGCACTAACAATGATACTAAATGAATAAACCATGAAGCCGTGGGAACTTTGCGTTCCTTACATAATGATTCAAATCGGATTAGAAACAAGAAATATCACAACACTGGGGTTAAAATTTGGCAGATGAAGTTTAAAAGAGGATATATGTTCTTTCTTAGAAACACTTTCATTCTCAGGATTATTTTGTTTCTCTAACTTGAGTTTCTCAAGTTCAATAGTCGCCATTCTATGTTCATGCTCCAACTGAGCCAATCTTTGCTTCTTTTCATGAGCCAATCTGTCTTTTTCATTCTTTTCTTCTGATTCAGCCTGTCTTCTCTTTTCTTCTATTTCAGCCAACCTCAGCTTTTCATCTCTCTCTATTTCTCTCAAACGTGATCAATCTTCTCTTGCAACTTCCTCAAATCTCTTCTTATCTTCTCTTTCTTTTTCTAATCCATTCTCCTCCTATTCTAATTGTGCCATTGCAAATTCTTCAAGAGCTGGGCCTTGCTTCCCTAGTTCTTTGCCTTGTTTAATGACATATTCTAAAGTAGACATGTTATCTTTTTACAATATACTTGACGTAGTCAATATCTTATTTCTCAAGTATGAATATCACAATGTATGTAATGCTGATTAATGAGCAGCAATGAAAAATCCAAATTCTTTGGATCAGAAATATCAACCAATCAAGTACAATTGTCATAGAATCAAGAACAATACAAAATAAGACAACAGCAAAAACAGTATAAGCAAAGAAAAGATTATATATGAAAAAAAACTGAATGTTATGAAATATTTTTAAAGTGCTTACCAGTACACAATGACAAGACAGAGACGCATTACAACATGAATTTATGTATAAAATAAATGACAGTAAAATGAGAGCAACAAGTTACATACAATAATGCAGAAGAACTAAATAAAACAACAATTACAAACAACAGAGAAAAACATGACTTCACAACTAGACAGAAAATGGATAAAATAATTTCGGAGTGAGCGCAAAATCTCTCATCACTGTTAGCCGGACCTCACTGCGAACAAATTATATTCATGCCCTACAGAACACCTTGATTTTGTGACCGTATGAAAGAAGTATACTACGAAAACCAAGGTCCCACCAGCCGCCCACGAAAAAAATCCCATAGAAACATGTAAACACGTAAACATAAATGGAGAACTCTACCCAGTAAAATATTAATTACAGTGGACTCCGATCAGAAACATTAAATTACTTAACTGACAGATCCTCAACGATAAGCACAGATGAATCTGGGTAGAATCGGTGCCTCCTGAAAGCAATGAAGACCGCGGCAGAGTTGTCTATTATTAGCAACCCTCTACTACTGAACACGCCATTTTGACTTCTGCTTGAACCAACTTGAGATAGACGAACATACGAATTCTTGATCGAATCCCAGGTAATCTGAATTGATGGAAATTTCCACTTCACATACAGAAATGACAGTATTTCTTGATATTGGAAAACTTGAAATAAACTTCCAGCGACGTCTTGAAATGATAATACATGATAGTTTGCACCAAAAACGTTAGTGTGTCTTCTTGCAGACCTCGAAGAAAGCAGCCTAGAACTTTCATTAAGATAAAGATGCAAATTAGGTACGGCTGGCGAAAAGCGTTCGTTCTTCAGTTCATCTTCCTTGGTAATCAAGTTGTTTGGTAGACAGCGATTCAAATTCTCCCCACACTGGGGCCATCAATATAGATGTTGCGTGTTGTAATGTTGTGTTAGATAAAATGGCCAAGTTCAGTTTATAACAAACAACTGCAACATAACTGGAGTAATGATTGCAGATAATACCATCAGCGTCTGATACGGTTTAATCACAGATCAAACACACAAATAGCTCCACATGCTACATTGAATTTCATAGATGATTATCAGTCGTCTGGCCGACTACATTGGGCGATCATCAAGTAGACAGTAGTAAATAAACTGAGCCGTCTGAACATCTAAATCCGCGAATCCATCTTTAAAACAACATCGTTGATAATCGAACTGTAGCAGTAATAAAATACTTCTCTGTCAGTCAGCACACATCTCTGGTATTCCTATAATGAAATATCATATGAAACTGTGCATATATCCGCGGACATCAAATACTGGAGCATGAGCTCACACACAGACACCCTGCCCGCTCAAGACCCTACCAAAAGTTAGCTACTTCTGCTCTTCACGCGCGTTTACGTAATTAGTAAATATGACGTCATTTTTGATCAAGCGGCGTCCATACTCGTCTTTTATTTTTAATATAGCAGCGCTCTTCTTGAGGACCGCGATGCCTCAAAATCATGAACTCATTGCTGTTCGCAAAAGAGGTGTAACAACACTCCTTACGGTCTCCACTGAAACATGTAAATTAATTCAATAATACTCTTGGATTTCACTTCTATTCTAGCCAAGATACATGGCATAAAAAGTTTAACACTTGAAATCTACAACCGCCTAACACTTAATTAAACACACTCCATGAACGACAATCACGGTCCTACACACATCCAAGTCTCTCTATTGTTGCCGTACAAGACAACGGTACGTCATAAAAATCCACGCATGATCGCACGAAGCAACATCCTTTTTAGCACCACAACGTTCTAAAGTAATGGACCCTTCGTTATGTGCAAAAAAAAGTCGAAACATATTTCCCCCCCCCCCCCAACCCCCTCCCCCTTACCCTTACCTTTTCCTTTTTAATGAAAACCAACGGTTTTCGAAAGAAAAATGGGTCAAAAATCCCTTGCATACATGCATCATATAGTGAGTGTATCGACTCTTAAATCTTGAATAGACGGATGTAGATTCGATTAACCATAGTAACATTAATGTCCGCTAAGTACTGTATAATTATTAACTTAATCAAGTAATCAAGAAATGATCAAATGTCCAAACGATTAGAAATGTTCTTAAACCATAATGACCAAAATAGTGTAATGTGCATTTGTCCAGAAATATGTATCGATCAAAAGACACCAATAATAATAATGTTCATCACTTAAGAGAAATAGATAATATCCATGTATATAGATAGTTACTCGGAACCTCTGGATAATACATCGGCAATCACTTTCTTGTCGCCATCGATGGCAAGGACAGTGAAGTCGTAAGCTTGCAATAACATGGCGTAACGGGTAACTCTTTGGTTATGGTACTACGAAATATGCAGAAATGTCAAAGACTTTTGGTTGGTTTGAATCCAAACATGGGTATACAATAGATAGCGTTATAGTCTGGTCAAACACCAGAACAACGCAAGTAATTTGGCTCTATAATGGGTACCTCGATTCAGGCGGACGATTTCCTGCTGATATACAATAGACGTAACCCATGTAGTAAGCATACGGCAATCCCCTCCAGTGATCCCCTTCAGTGATGCATTTGTACTGAGGAGAAACGGTAAACTTAAGTTGGGCAACCTTAAGATAGGTTCTTGGGAGAAGTATTCTTTTATGAGTTGTAATGCTTTGTTTCCCTATTTTCAGTCCATTTTAACAAGGTTAATATTTCTAGGAAGTGTGAATACGCATTTATAAATTGTATTTATAATTTTCATTAACACATTTTACTTCACATCCTGGGTCTGCTCAGACCTTAAAAGACCAGGGCTTCGTAACCTTTCTTGTGTCACGAACCCCTTTGATTTTCCGTTGTATGCTACGGACCCCATTGATTGTCCGATGGTGGCTAAGGACCGCTTTGATTGTCCGATGATGGCTATGGATCCCTTTAATTGTCCGGTGGAGGCTACGGACATCTTTGTTTACCCGGTGTTACGTGCAGTTTTTCATAACTGATAATGTAGTCTGTCTGTATGCTTGTTATATGTTGAATAAGATTTTTGGGTCTAATGTATTCTTCATTGGAACCATAACCTAAGGGCGAATACTCATCTTTTGCTTTGAGGGAAAGTAAATATGTAGTTACTCCTCTTTTTAAAGGATACCAGCTGACTGGACAGGTCAGAGGGGATGCGAACTGCGCATGTCTAAACGAGGAGGTTTTGAAGAAGATTTCCGGCGGGAGGCCGTGTTTTTGTTCTGGGTCTGTCAGACGGAATGTCTGATTGTTTCTCTGCATTGCCTTTTGGGGATGGAAACTCTTTCACTATATTTAGAGTCCCCTGTGTTATTTTCTGTTCGTCAGGAAGACGACAGTTGCTTCTAAGTTGTGTTGGGAATTCGTATCAAGGTGATGAATGCCACACACACTCTTGTACGTTACGTGTGGTGATACCAGTCTGCACTGATACATAGACGTCCACCTCGACGAACTACCATGTCACACATTCGCGATTAGTCATATTACAGCACGATACATCACCAGCCACGACCACCATAGCAGTATATATATATATCAGCCTTACTACATCAGTTGAACATATACACCTGCATTGCAACCATATTGGTAGCAGTGGTGATCAAATACGTGGGTTTACGAGGTGAGACTCTACACAGACGTTACCTTCGTCAAATTGCAAAGTACCTGGCGTTGCCTGTGAGACTCTGATTTGCTATGCAGACGTTATTGTGCAGAACGTAAAGTACCCGGCGTTGATGGTCAAAACTGCTCTTTGGAAGGCCATGTGTCATGAACGTTGTCATTACTGTTTTGAAGAACAGAAATCCTATCTACCATCGCCACAGTTTCTAAAGCAGAATCAGTAGTACATTTTTCATCGGTGGAGCTTCCTGTACTGCTCTATATTGAACTTTGTAATAGTTTAATTTAGAAGTAAGTATTTATTAAATTGGCAGTGCTATTGTATTGGAATAACATCTTTTGTGCAGCACATTGCATTACATTACATTATATTAAATATATATATTTATGTTTAAGTGTTACACGTAATATTTTGTGGATATGTTTTGTGGGAGGTTGGGTGTGTGACTAATATAAGATATACCACGTCATAGAGGTCTTGTATTAGTGTTCCATAGGTGCGGTTTTCTTGATTGAAAATCTGCTAGCGACAACTGTTGCTATTTTGTGTTAGTTGTGACGAGGTGTGTTTTTTCTTCGTTGTTTTTGTAACATTTTTTATTCTTTAGTTTTGATTAAATTTGTTTGTATTTGTAGATCTACTCTTTTCTGTCATTCAGTTCTATACACCTTTATGTTTTTACACTGTGATGTCAGTTGTTTTGTTTACATTTTCGCAGTTATCACCACATCCTTTGTGAGATTTCCTTCAGTTCAGTTTTTTAGTTGACTTCTGCGAATGTTATCGTAGTGTTTTGAATATTTGTCTTCGTATTATTGTTATTATTTTGTTTGCTATTGGTACACATACTTAGACATACACTATTGTCATTTTGATTGAATTTATGATATAAGTGTCTGATGATATTGTTATCATAGAATAACCATACAAGTTCTTACAAAAGACTTGTCTTTAAAAGACATTGCAATTAAGGGAGCTGATTATACAAGTTCTTGTTCAAAACTTGCTCCTGTTTGGTTGAAATAAATTAATTTGTTATTTCAGAGATATTAGTCACATATTGTTAGACATTATGTCGACTTTAGATTACTTCATTGAGCAAGGGAAATCTCTAGGTAAGACAGGTGATAAGTTGGAGGAGTATGTGTAACAATCCCAATTTCGATAGTGTACCGCAAACCAACAATCAGTGGTGTTAATGATGGGTGATGTAAGTAGGTGAAGACTGGGCGTGTGATGGAAAATAAAGGTCAACTCGACCGACGCAGGGTTGTGTAAACATGGAGTGAGAGTGCAAGGTAACGCGAATGGGATGAATGGTTCTGTGGAGTTGACAAGTTGGTAACAATGCACTCATACCCTCACGGCTGGAAGTCAATGATAGCTGGAACTACTGTAGACGTTTTTAAACAGTTTAATGACACACACTCTGACAGCACGGTTGACAGTCATTGGAACAGGTTGACACAATAAATCATTGGATACTTGACCAAATGGGTGGCAACATCAATTTGGCAATTTCATAGCATGTAAACATAATTGAACGATAGTAGCAAATATATAGTTCTGATTGTCTATCGTCTCATATCTCCACTGACTAATCGCATCAGTTTGAGTTAACAATAATAATGGTCATCACAATGCTCTCTTACAGACCCTCTGCTGACTACGTCTGTCAGGCTAAGTCTTTTAGGCTTTAACTTCAACAGGGTCTTTCTTTTAAGGTTGACAATCTCAAATAACCAAGAGTGGACTTCAATACAATGTAAGTCTTGGGTATCGCCATCAGGTAATAAGATATATCTGTTCTCTGACTGACAATTCAAACAGACCAACAGTGGGGTTCAAAATGGCGCTGGTCCCAGTGAGCGGCGTTCATCCAAAAAAGATATCCTCACTACAAATGAAAGCTCAGTTCATTTGCTCAACTAATATCTTGGGTTTTCCATACCCCTAAGAAATGTTACATATGTCCACTCACAGTGCGGCTAGTACAGGAATCGTCTACATACGATCCATCAAATATATAAAGATGATATAACATCTATGATGTCGTTAGGCCTAGGTAAAGTTTTAGAAAAATGTTCCTTCTTTACCTTAAGTTCAGAAAACACTAGCACTAGCACACTAGAATATATATATTCTGGGAGAAGTATCGACCATCATAGTCTACTAAGAGAAACTCCTCTTTTCCCCAGAATCAATGACAATGACGAAAAACTTCGGACTCCCTTTTATTCGACAGCCTTCAAGATTCGTCCATCATCACCCAAGAGCCTCTTTCCGTCTCGGCCTCCGCAGAAACTGCCTGACCCCAAAGTTCAGTACAAGGAAAAATAGTTCCACTTAGACATACAAAGATATCACGATATAAGACCGAATCGTCTGAAATAGACATGGAGTAAACATAGACTCGGACCATAAACATTCCTGCATAAACCTAAGCAAGAACAATCTGTTTTCTGGCCCAACAAGGAACAAACTAACGAAATCTAGATTCATACGCCAAATTCGATATCCAGGGGAGATAACCCATATAACAAAAGTATCAATCAATCATGGGTGATATATCTTTGACCAGGAAAGCATTTTGATTCTAAAAACAAATACATTCCCTCAGACAAATAAATATTATAATAACTACATACATTGCCACCAGTAATCTGTTGGTAACAGTATGCTACCAGTCAATATGAAAAAGCACAAAAAGCTGAGGATAGAAGATTGGAATTAGAATTTGAACAAAAGAAATTGCAGATGCAGGTGGACGAAAAGAGATTCCAAATGGAAATGGAAAAACAAAATAGAGAAGCTGAACAAAAGAGATTAGACAGAGAAGCTGAACAAAAGAGATTAGATAGAGAAGCTGAACAAAAGAGATTAGATAGAGAAGCTGAGGCTGAACAAAAGAGATTAGACAAAGAAGCTGAAGCCGAGGAGATAAAGGCAAAAAGGGAACATGAGGAAAAACTGTTAGCATTTGAGTTAGAAAAATTGAAATTTACAAACATGAGTAATGTTAATCAGTCATCTGGTGGTAATGTTAAACCTTTTATTTACAAGATCAAGCTACCAGCATTTAATCCACCCAGTGACGATATAACAGTTTGGCTAGATAGATTTGAACGTTCTTGTCGAAATCATAATGTGGATAGATCACAATATGCTAATCAGTTATCAGAGATACTGAAAGGTGACACTCTGACTAGTTTAAGCTTGGTAGAAGAGGCTGATAGGGATAATTATGATGTTATTAGAGCAGCCTTGTTAAAAAATATCAATTAACAGATGAAGGTTACCGTCTTTTGTTTAAGAAAATGGTACCTGAATCAGGGGTAGAATTCTCAGAATTCATTGCAAGGACACGTCTTACATTTAGTCGTTGGATTGAGCTGTCCAAAACAGAAAAGACATATGAAGCCCTTATGGACTTGTTGCTCAGAGACAAGATTATGTCAAGTGTAAATAAACCATTCCTTGAATTCCTACATGAGCGGAAACCCAAGACACTAAAAGAAATGGAAGAATATTGTACCCAATACGTCACTGCACATCCGGACGTAGCTTTTAGTAATGCTAAGGTTAAGGAAACTAAGCCAGTTGCTTCAGCAACAGCATACAACCCTAATTACTCACACAAATTTCAGGGACCACAAAACAGGTTTGATAAAAAGGGTAACCATAATAGTTATCAAAACCAATGTAACCAATCAATTCAGGGTTCTTCTGCAAAGAACTGGAGACGAGCCGACAGCCCTCGATTCAGGGGTGGTCACAATTATAGGAATTTCCGCAGAGGAAGTCATTATAGAAACTATCCAAGTTATCCGTCATGGAGACAACAAGATCATAATTATAGAGATACTCATTATAATGAACATGATAATGGTAACCATGAGTACTATGACTCAAACCCAAATAGGGGTTACAATAGAAGAAACAATAATGATTACAGAGGCAATAATAATCGTGGTAGATCACAATACAAAAAACATAAATCACATTATCAATCAAACTCTGCACAGCAAGAGTCACATGAAGCCTATAAACAGACTAAAGATAATAATGACGCTAATAATATGGCATGTTCCGCTTTTGATTTTGGGAGAGCATCTCAGTGCCCCCAATGCAAAACATTATTTGAACCAACTACGGTGTCCACTTTAAGTTGTGGCCATCCTCTTCCCGCTCTTCCTGCGTCAGTCGCACATGATGGAAGAGGTTCTCTTGTCTTACACAAAGGTTTAGTAAATGACAATCCAGTCTCAGTTCTTTTTGATTCTGGATGCACCACAATTGGTGTTAGGCAGTCACTCGTGGATCCTTCTCGTGCCACAGGAAAAGTAGTCAAATGTGTAACATTTGGCGGCACCTTAGAGAAATACTCTACTGCTATCATTAGGATTGCTACTCCTTTCTTTACAGGAGATGTACACGCATGTCTTCAGCCGAATCCGATCGCTGATCTTATCATAGGTCGTATTCACGGGGTCAAAGAATGCACTCCGCAACAAATTTCCTTTTAGGAAAAACAAAATATGCAAACTGCTAATGCTGTAGTCACTAGAGCTCAAGCTCTTAATATGCCTCAAACTTCATCTACTGAAGATAATGAAGTGCATAACCAAGATGATCCCTTGGTAATTTCTCGTGACTCGTTTATAAAACAGCAAGAAGATGATCCGACTCTAAAGAAATTCTTCACTCTTGCAACAAAAGGTGATCCGAATAAAGATACAAATCGTAAATCTTGGATTACAATGAAGAATGGCGTACTTGTACGTATGGTGCAAGACTCCACTAAGTCAAGTCATTCTCAGATTCTTGTGCCCAAGAATTTGAGAGTTAAAATTTTGCAGCACGCTCACGACTCTCAGTGTGCTGGACATATGGGTTTTTTCCCGTACGAAGTCAAGAGTTCTTGCGGCTTTCTTTTGGCCATTAGTAAACAAGGACATACGGATTTATTGTCGATCTTGTAAAGTATGTCAAGAAATCAAATCTAAAGGTCCACGCCATGCTGCACCTATTCAGGCTGCAGACATTCCTATTCGGCCGTTTCAGAAAATGGCAATAGACATTTTTGGTCCGTTTAAGATCAAATCTGCCAGAGGACATCAGTTTATCTTAACGTGTGTGGACATGTGCACACGGTGGCCAGAGGCTATACCTCTGAAGAGCATTTCCACTGCCGATGTTGCAGACGCTCTTTGGCTAATATTTTCTCGTCTGGGATTCCCCGGAGAAATATTTTCAGATCATGGCACCCAACTAATATCGGATACCATGTCTCAAGTGATGTCTACTCTGCAGATAGAGAGATCTTTGAGTAGTGTTTATCATCCGGTGTCTAATGGGATGGTCGAACGCCTAAATAGAACACTCAAAGACTTATTAGGGAAAATAACTGAGGATCATCCTCAAGATTGGGACAGGGTTTTACCTGCAGCCCTCTTCGCTTACAGAGAGGTCCGCAATGAACATACAGTATTTTCTCCCTTTGAACTTGTCTTTGGCGCGCAACCGCGCGGCCCTATGTCTTTGCTTCATGATCTCATAACCGCTGATAATATTACCGATGACACAAAATCCTCTTACGAATATGTCATCGCGCTGAGACAAAAGATTATTGAAGCATGCAAAGTGGCAACTTCTTCTTCTGAATTTGCTAAACGGAAGGCAAGGCAATTTGCCAATAAGAAAAGAACCTTACGACAACTTTGTCCTGGTGACAAAGCATTTGTTTTGCTACCTTGTAGGGAAAACAGACTTCTTATTTCTTGGAAAGGTCCGTACGATATAATCTCGAAAATTTCCGATGTTGACTACATTGTCGATATTGATGGAAAGCATAAAACCTTCCACATCAATATGCTTACGGAATTCCATGAACGTCCTGATTATTTACAGCCTATTTTCCAGGCGACGGACGATTCTCCAGTCCAACATGGTCATTACTCATCACTGTCCGTAATACAGGATGAGGAAACAAGTTTTTCGGATGTTAATCTTCCGCTTCCGATGATTCCACTTCATTCTAGTGAATCATGGAAAAATGTTACTGTTTCTCCTGATTTATCTTTAGGAGAACAGCGACAAGTTTCGGTTATGTTACAAACATTTCAGGATGTCCTCACTGACATCCCTGGACAAATTCATGCCATTGAACATGACATTGTTCTAACTGACTATACTCCTATTAGAGTCATACCTTATCCTATTCCTATACATTTTCAAGCACAGGTTGAGAAGGAGTTGGATGAGATGATAGATTTAAAAATAATTGAACCATCCACTTCTGCATATTCTTCGCCGATGGTTATTGTTAGAAAAAAAGACAATAACATACGTCTTTGCGTTGACTATCGCAAATTGAATCAAGTTACGAAGTTCGATGCTGAACCTATGCCTTTACTAGAAGAGCTACTTACTAGGCTTTCTAAATCTCATTTTTTACTTGATTTGTCTAAAGGATATTGGCAAGTTCCTTTATCTGAACGCGCCAAACCTTTGACTGCTTTTTCTACACCTAGAGGCCTTTTTCAATGGAATTTCATGCCTTTCGGCCTTATGAACGCACCAGCTACATTCGTACGCATGATGCGTCGAATCCTATCTTATCGGTCAGATGTCATTGCATATCTAGACGACATCTGTCTTTTCAGCGATACTTGGGAAGATCACTATTCGGGGTTAGTTGAATTACTGTCTACTTTACGCGAGCATAACCTGACAGCGAAACCCTCTAAAGCCTGCATTGGTTTTAGCGAATTTTCTTTCCTAGGCCATCGAGTTGGTCATAGGTTCCTAAAGACAGAGGACCATAATATCACTAAGATACTTAACATCTCTATTCCTAAGACTAAAAAGCAAGTGCGAAGTCTCTTAGGTCTTATACAATTTTATGGACGATTCATTCCGAATCTGTCCTCTATCATGGCACCTCTTTCTACACTACTAAAGAAAGGGTCTCCTAATATGGTTCACTGGTCTCAGGAATGCCAATCCTCGTTGGATAAGATCAAAACTATGTTTTCAACACCACCTATTCTAGTGTTACCTACTAAAGATAAGACATTTTTTTCTTCGTAGTGACGCTTCATCCACTGGGATTGGAGCGGCACTAATGCAAGAGTACTCTGGAACTCTGCATCCTGTAATGTATATCTCCAGAAAACTTAATGCTGCAGAAAGGAATTACTCGGTTTTAGACCGTGAACTGTTGGCTATGGTCTGGTCAATTCTCAAACTACAAAGATTCCTTCTAGGCGCACATTTCATAGTAGAAACCGACCAGAAAGCTCTTACGGCTATACAGAGTAAGAGTTTGAAGAGCTCGAGGTCTACTCGATATGCAATTGCTCTTCAACCATTTCATTTCTCGGTTCGAGCTATACGTGGATCAGATAATGTGATGGCAGACATTTTGTCTAGATGCCCACATGATTCCACCTAACTTTTATGTCTTGGACTTCCTAATACGTCTAAGTCTATAATAGTTTCTGTCTATATCAAAATAGATACACATTTGTAATTTGTAATATAGTGATTGTATCACTACTTAGCGGTTCATTGATGTATATTCACCGCTGTTCTTTGATGGTTTTTCTTCTTTGTTAATCATGAACTTAAGATACCTAATATGAAATTATTGATTCAATTATTGTATGCATTGTGTCATTGCCAGTATTGTAGTATAAGTTGGTGACACCTCTCTGGAAACATTTATACTTAGAGAAACGCTTTCTCTGAGATTATGAGATTATGAGATATATTCTCACCGGTCGCTCCATGAGTCGACTTAGCCTCACATTTGGCGTTATATTTGGTTTTGATACTTTCATCTGCGCATTATTCATGCGTTGTGAGCCTATTGTATGTTGCTCCTAGATGTATTTTTTTTTAATGTTTCTTTTTTTTCCCCGGGAGGTGTGGTAAGACTGTTACGTGCAGTTTTTCATAACTGATAATGTAGTCTGTCTGTATGCTTGTTATATGTTGAATAAGATTTTTGGGTCTAATGTATTCTTCATTGGAACCATAACCTAAGGGCGAATACTCATCTTTTGCTTTGAGGGAAAGTAAATATGTAGTTACTCCTCTTTTTAAAGGATACCAGCTGACTGGACAGGTCAGAGGGGATGCGAACTGCGCATGTCTAAACTAGGAGTTTTTGAAGAAGATTTCCGGCGGGAGGCGGTGTTTTTGTTCTGGGTCTGTCAGACGGAATGTCTGATTGTTTCTCTGCATTGCCTTTTGGGGATGGAAACTCTTCCACTATATTTAGAGTCCCCTGTGTTATTTTCTGTTCGTCAGGAAGACGACAGTTGCTTCTAAGTTGTGTTGGGAATTCGTATCAAGGTGATGAATGCCACACACACTCTTGTACGTTACGTGTGGTGATACCAGACTGCACTGATACATAGACGTCCACCTCGACGAACTACCATGTCACACATTCGCGATTAGTCATATTACAGCACGATACATCACCAGCCACGACCACCATAGCAGTATATATATATATCAGCCTTACTACATCAGTTGAACATATACACATGCATTGCAACCATATTGGTAATACCCGGTGAAGGCTACGGACCCTTCTGTTTATCCAGTGAACGCTACGGACCCCTTTATTTGTCCTATGAGGGCTGCGGACCTCTTTGTTTGCACGGTGAAGGCTACGGACCTCTTTGTTTGTCCGGTGAAGGCTACGGACCCTTTTAACTGTTCGGTGAAGGCAACGGACGTCTTTATTTATCCGATGAAGGCTACGGACCTCTTTGTTATCCGCTGAAGGCTACGGACCCTTTTAACTGTTCGGTGAAGGCGACGGACGTCTTTATTTATCCAGTGAAGGCTACGGACCTCTTTGTTTGTCCGCTGAAGGATACAGACCTCTTTGTTTGTCCGGTGAAGGCTACGGACCCTTTTAACTGTTCGGTGAAGGCGACGGACGTCTTTATTTATCCGGTGAAGTCTACGGACCTCTTTATTTGTCCGCTAAAGGATACGGACCTCTTTGTTTGTCCGGTGAAGGCTACGGACCCTTTAAACTGTTCAGTGAAGGCGACGGACGTCTTTATTTATCCGGTGAAGGCTACGGACCTTTTTGTTATCCGGTGAAGGCTACGGACCCTTTTAATTGTCTGGTGTAGGTCACTGACCTCTTTGTTTATCCAGTGAAGGCTACGAATCTCTTCAATTGTCCAGTGAAGGCTACGAACCCCTTTGTTACAATTATTTCTTGTCCAGTGAAAGCTGCGCGACCCCTTTGATGGTCCGGTGAAGGCAACGGCTACGGACCCTTTTAATTGTCTGGTGAAGGCTACGGATCCCTTTGATTGTCCGTGTGGGCTATGGACCCCTTCTTAGAAAAAAATGTACTAGATGCATAATTTAAATTGTTACATATAAATAATACATTTTATTACAAAGAAAAATCGTTAAGTTTACATTTTGTCACACTGAAATACAAAAACAATCTGTTAAAAAATATATATATATTTCTTTAAATGCACAAATCTATCATAATTTTCCGAGTAAACATTTGGGTGAAAATAACATTCAAATGTGAAGGTTACACGGACCTCCTAAAGTCCATTCATGGACCCTCAGTGGGGTCCCTGGACCATAAGTTAAGAAACCCTGTTAAAGACATTGTTTATGATAGTTGGAATTTGCGATCCAAAAAGAAAATTGAACATAATGGCCTCAGCAGTTACTTCACCTTTGGCCTACCATTAGATCTAAAAGCAAAGCCCTAGGCTATTCTTAGTGCTGGAGTGTTTTTGACGAAACCGTTAAAAAGATTGTTACGTTTTGTTACTTGTTACGTCGGCACCAGACGGTGTATGCCCCTTAATGAATGGGGTAGAAATACAGACTGAACGAACGTTTTTTCAAAGGGTTGAGAACTGGGCACGCAATCCCGTTTAACATTCTGCCCTTCCTTTCACTCATCGTGTATACAATATCTATTTATTGTCACATGCATGTTAAATATTAACGTTAAACAAAAAGACATTGTAACGGTACATGAACATTATACTCACCTTTACATTACCTAATTATAAACAAGAAATAAAAATATGTTGAAAATGACAAAAATCATTATCAAAACTTCATACAGTAGTATATCATGACTTGGAAAAGAGAGAGAGTGAGAGAGAGGGGGAGATAAAAGATGAGAGATGAAATAAATTGAATGGAGAGAGGTAGAGATAGAGGAGAGTTTAAAAATTATAAAAAGGAGTGAGAGAGAGAACTTTTAGTGAGAAGTAAAGATGAAGAGATAGAGGGTAGAAGATGAAAAGAGAGAGAGAGAGAGAGAGAGAGAGAGAGAGAGAGAGAGAGAGAGAGAGAGAGACAGAGAGAGAGAGAGAGGCGAAAGAGAGATGCACAAAAAAGGCTACGGGCAGAATGGAAAGGGCAGAGATAGATTGGAGAGAACATGTGGGAAGAGATAGAGGGGTTAGAGCAGTAGTTCTCAAAGTGGACGGTACCTCCTCCCTGGGGACGTTGGAATGATCAAAAGTGGCGAAACTGAAAAGGGGGACCTGGGGGGGGGGGGGGGAAGGGGCGTTCGGTACAAAACAGAGGGCGTTCAGTAGTAAGGGATGGTTGTGGATTTGGCAGGCTAAATTCGGTACGTACCGGAGGGTACGAAAAGTTTTACAAGGGGTTCAGGGAATACTTGGTACATAAATGTATTATCCAATTTGAAAAATAAAGTAGCAGTGTTAGTGAAGGGAAAGCAGTTATGGATTTGAGAATACATCAGTGAGGCGGGGACGAGAGAGGAAAGATGTGGATGGTGTCGTAATTTTTTATCTGAGAGAGTTCTGATGGATATTGGTCCTTTAGAGTGTAGAATGATAGTGAAGGCTCTGTGAGAATAAGGATTTAGGAAAGTGAGGTAGTAGATTCACAAGGGCTGGGGAAGAGTAAGGACAGTCTCTTATTACGACAATATTTGTCTCCCAAAACTATTCCTACCACTCTTCTGAACAAACAACTGTTTGTCAGTTCCAGTTGCTCATGCGCACACACCGATTTGGTGATCCTGACGCACAACGTACATGAATACACACTACGATAACAAAATATGGGAAATGTTTGGGTTTTGGGCCAGCCGACACCAATGCTAATAAAGTTTTTAATACTTTTATTATCATAAAATCAAGTTACAAGTAAGTATCAATGTACAGTCAGAAATCATGGGTTACAAAACACAAAATAACAGGGGGGAGGGTTTCTGAGGAGAAGTATCCAATGCACCTTTTCCCGCTTGTATTTACTAACCGAAAAGACCGGGTCCAAAAGACGAGAAAGGGGGAGGGGGGTGATGATGATGATCAGAGATAGGCAATTTAACCCAATGGTAAATTTATTACTCTGATCAAGGGGGTTACAGTAATAAGGGGTAAAGGAAAAGCTAGGGATCATCAAATGTTTTCCTTTAATCAACCAATTTTTACCGGGAGGGGGGAATGCTCACAGTTAAATAATCTCGCTAGGAGAAATCCCGTACAATGAATACAATACACCTTAATACTAGGTTGAACTAACTATAAGGGTAAAAGATTTAAATCTCCTTTCATTAAAAAACAACACGCTAGGGCTGGCCAGCACACAGTCGCACACACACACAGACTTACCAAAAGGTGAATTCTGGCACTTCATAGGAAATAAATCAAAAACAGCACTAAACCTTGGCTTAGGTAAAAGTATTTTCTTCCGTGTACAGCCCCAGATTAGCGGGTTGTTGAAGTTAACAAAGTGTCCCGAAATCGCTGGACGTTGAAGTTTAACGGTACTGTTTGTTTATTAGATAAAGTTCCTAAAGAATGGCACAGGCACTTGGCTAGATGTGAGGAATGGTGTGGTGTCTAAGATTGGCACAGCTGGTGGAGATAACTTTCTTTTGCAGTAATGTCACAAACTACAAAAAACACTGAGGTAAGTTCTTCAGGGGGGTTGGTACAATTCAATGTTTATGCTTGACAGACAGTGTCAGGGAAATCTATGCTCTTCTTCAAAAATAGAGCAGTGAGTAAAACATTTCTACTGTTGACTGTTTTTCTTCCGGTTTGATAACTATAAAACGACTTAATGAATTGGGATTTTAAAATAGTCTTTGGGTTTGCTTTGTTTCTGTATACTTCAGATAGCTGAATCCCAACAGGATCGCTACAAAGATTAAATTTCAAATATGTTCATAAGTCACTGGAGTAATCGAACTGAGTCGGCAAGACTCTAGATATGTATTATTGCTGCGAAATGGCTGCTTAAATGATGTTTCATTGCTGCTTAATTGCTGGGATGCGAGGTTCAAAAGATCATTCTGGATGCAATAGAAAAACATGAAATGCAATAAAATCATATTAAAATCTAACGCGCGATACATTTACAGTTTAACTATTTTCTGCACTCGCGTCTTCAATTAATACAGCAAGAGAGAAAAAAAAAAAAAACTCCCCGTGAGGTTAATAGTTGAAAGCACATCTATTTATACAGAACTAAACTGTATTAAAGTTATAATTCCCTTAAGCGGCTATTGTATTAGGAAATAAACTTATAGATGTAACATTTAGTTGGCACTAGAACTTTGAAGATGGGCTTATTTAATAAGGTTAAATTTACACCACAATCCAGTGAACTAAATATGAAATAACTAGACCACTGATCCCTCGAAGCTAATGTATTAATTACCGTCTGCACAGAAAAAGAATTTCACTCCAATAGCCAACAATTTAGATGAAATCTAACAGGAATTTTAGCTATATGCTAGTGAATCTTAGAATTCTGTCAGAACGAATGATACGTTGCCCTTTTCAGATTCTGTATTTATCTATTAGAAAGGCAAGATAAATGGTACATGTGAAAATTTCGCGCCTCTTCAGGTCCCAGGGGAAGTCGAAGTTATTTAGCCACCATGCTAACCACGATGGCCCGACTGGCTTCCGATCTACGTTCGTTTCAGGCTGCTCGCACGAGCATGTGAAATTCCGGCGAAACTAGCCTCGTTTGCGGTGAGTTTCCTGATTCCTCAGATCGTATCCGCTACGCTGAGCGTTCCGTCTTTCGGGCAAGTCTGCCGGTGGCCACAGACGTGCGAAGTCAACAAGATGCTTTCTTCTGACCGCTCGTGTCCGTCTTGCGAACGGTTCAGTGTTCGTACGGAGATGCTAAACTTCTGCTTCTCTGTTCTGGGGATCTTCTTTGACTGCTTTGATCCTAGCCGCTACTCTTCGTTGATGAAAAGTTACAACAATACTGATGTTCAGGGATTCTAATGTTATGAAAAGCTAAAGTCCCTTTAATCATCCA
The DNA here is from genome assembly GCA_024509875.1 of Oreohelix idahoensis. Classification (NCBI taxonomy): domain Eukaryota; kingdom Metazoa; phylum Mollusca; class Gastropoda; order Stylommatophora; family Oreohelicidae; genus Oreohelix; species Oreohelix idahoensis. The sequence continues at coordinate 73,739 of JAMPIV010002850.1, forward strand.
TCAAATCAGGGAAAATTCACTTGACAAACTAGACGTACGTCACAGGTGGTAGTATTACTAGGATCATTAAGCAAGACATTGTTTCGTCTCTACGTCCCATCATGGGCTCAGGTAACCATCGCTGATCATAAATTGTAATAGGCAACTGCTCCGAAAGGGGGGATAACAAAAACAGCTATTGTCCATTCGGTCACTGCTGAAGACAGAGAAACGAACAACGAGAAGTCTGTGGGGTGACTTATAAGATTTTTTTTGGAAGGTGAAAACCACTTCTAAATAGACTTCATGAACCAGGGCACTTATTGTGTCACACTGTCAATCCATGGCTCAGAAAGTCCAAAATGGACGGCTACGATCTAGATGGGAACATACACAGAGGTCTCAATCCTTCAGAAACTTGTGATGACCTACTGTCCTGGTCATGCAGACGTTCGCGGCAATAAGAGGGCTGACAGATTAAGATCGAGAGCACCCATTATGAGGATATTGAATATGGATAAGGGAGATATACAAAGTACATATAACGATCGTTTGTTAGAAAACGACACTGCAATCGATGAAGCAGCCAAACTAACACTGCTGGAGCTTGGCATCAAACGTAAGGCAACTGAGATGAGCGTACGAGAGGATGGATCAGGCGTGTATACAACCAGCATGCTGTAGTAACAATCGGCACGCATACTCTTTGACATTTGCTGAGATAAGATGAGCTCTTACTTTCAAACTTGGTTTGAAATGAAAAAAAAAACTACTGTCTGATTAAGGGCCATCTGATCGGCATGATTTAACAGCTAGAGTTTGTAAATAAAACACTCACACAAATTATGGATGCAATAACAAAGAGTCAGAATAATGGTGACACTTACTGTTGGATCTGGAAGAAGAGAGGCCATCTGCATGATTACATCTTAATATGGCTGAAGGAGATAATTCGTCCAACTCAGATCGACAGTGTTGTTTCAGCTGAGCTTTCCAATCGCCTAATATACTCAACACTTTTTAAAATCATCACTAAGAATGTAACTCATGGACCCTGCGGACCACTCAATCCTAATTCTCCTTGTATGAAAGAAGGACGATGTGCAAAATGAACCGCCCCCAGATACCCCGAAAAATTCAATCTAATACATCTACACGAATCGAATTGGATGCAACCGGTGGTATATAAACCACGTGGTCTACATGAGCAGGAAATGTTAAAATGATTTAAAAACCAATATAAGTCCAGGATTTTTTTATATTTTAGTACTAAGTGGGGACACAGATTTACGGGAACTTCTGTAGTACCAACCTACCATTAATGAAAGCAAAAAAATGCACGAAAATCTGCTTTCCAATCAAAATTAACTAACATCCACATGAATCGAATTGACCACGCATTTTACGATATTAATCAACATATCCTGTTTGGTTTTTGAGATTTCGAAAGTCAAAATGCTGTACGTATCTACTAACCCTTACTAGTAAACCTGGCAAAGCTAGGTGTTTAAATGTATGTTTGTACATATTAAATTGATCTTTTTTAATATTGGTTTCGTCAAGCGTCTTGGGGTTTGGCTGGGTTTTAATGACCTTCTTCATTGTACACGTACAACTCCATCAGCGCTCCGATCTCCTCCCTTAGATCACACAAGAAGGATCTCAGCACAGCGCACGACCTCCGTGGCACTGGCGAGAATCCCAATGTGTGTATACAGGAATCACACATTCTATAAATATTTTTGTGGTGGCTAGGTTTCCTAATTTTTAAATTTTGCCTGGGCAGCGGCCGTATGGTCTACTCCCTTCTGTTTCCAACTGCCGGGGGATTTTTAACGTGCGCAACGTGCACTTAAGACCTCCTATTTTGTCGGACTTAACCGAGAAGGCTAGACATCCGAGATACCCAAGATATTTCGAGTATAACATCATTAGGAACCACTGTGTTCTGAAAAAAAAATGTTCATCAATTATATTCCCTGTACTGGGAGCGAACCTGGTACCTTTAAAATTAGAGGCTGACGACATACCTCTTAGCCCTCCGACCCCCCATTTCTTGAGGAAATTCAGTTAGTGTTCTGTGGACTGTATAATGGTGCGTCTTCTTACTTCCGCAAACCCACTCGTATTCATAATCTTCCTCACGCACTACTTTCTGATGATTTATTACACGTTAGGGTGTGTTTAAAAAAAATTATATTCAACAAATTTCTGACCAGGTGTTAAAATAATTTCATATTATCGTTTTATTGTGCATCACTCACAACAACTCCGATTCTGATAAGTTTGCTTGCTTGCGATAAAATGGGAGGGATGATTAGCGTTGAAAATATCGTCTCTCCCATTTTAATGCTTGAAGGGAAAAACAAAGAAATAATTTCTCTAATATAAAACAGAAAGGTCAAATTTAATGTGAACAATATATATCATTGCCCCAGGGCTCTCCCTCGTCGAGGAGCCAGTTGCTATATGTCTCACAAACTGGTAGTGCATACTTATATTGCCAATCTAAATTCAGTTTTTTCCCACTTGGCGTAGGGCAATAAAGTGAAAAGATAATTACAAGAAGATAAATATTTGACCTACTTAGTGTAATGAGTTTTTCAAAGGAGGATAATTATGTAAGGGAGGTAATTGACGAATGTATTACAGTGGAGTAAACATTCGAAACGCGATAAGTCAAAGCTTAGAATAAAGCTCCTGTGACGGTACTGCTTCCCCTGCTTTGCAGTAGTGATCCAACAGTGGTCAAAACTCAAGAGTATCTAATATGGGCTTCCAAGTTATCTACCTTCGCACAAGATTATTCTTGGCAGAGATGTAGATAGAAGGGTAATGACACTTCTATTACAAAGGCGGTCTTCACAAGATATTCCGATAAGCGAAAACAATGCTGCTTTGGCTGAGCACATTAATTCTAGAATCGGCCGATAGCTTTTGTGAAGGAATTAAGCACTTATTAATTTCAGCTCCTTCAAGCCCCCACCCCTGATTTACTCATTCATTCATAACCCTCCACTCCCAAAGGAGCATAGGCCTTCAACAAACACATGCCAAGTCCTCCTGTCACGTGCCATCATCTCAAGTTCTTTCCATGTTCTCCTCATCATTTTCACCTCTGTTTCCAACTCTCTTCTCCATGTACTTCTTGGTCTTCCTCTGCCTCTCTTGCCCTGGGGGTTCCAGAACAAGGACTGCCTTGTAATGCTATCAACAGGTTTCCTCAGTGTGTGTCCTATCCATCGCCATCGTCTTCTTCTCATCTCTTGTTCCACTGGCACTTGTCCAGTTCTTGTCATCAGTTCCACATTGGTAACCTTGTCATACCATTTTAATCCCTCTATTCTACGCAAGCACCCATTTATGAAAGTCTGTAGCTTTTTGGTTGTTGTCTTTGTTGTTCTCCATGTCTCCGAGCCATACAATAGGACTGACTTCGCATTTGAGTTGAAGATTCTTATTTTTGTGTTGGATCCTATTTCTCTTGATCTCCATATATTTCCCAATGCAATGAAAGCTCCTCTTGCTTTTTGTATTCTTATTTTGATATCGCTGTCTGTCCCTCCAACTTTATCTATATTACTGCCAAGATATGTGTATGATTCTACATCTTGTATTGTCGTTTCTTCAAGTTCAACCCTGTTTTCATTACCTGCATTTATTCGCATTATTTTTGTCTTTTCCCTGTGTATTTTCAGACCCAATTGCTGTGACCTCTCATCGAGTGTTTTCAATTTGTCCTGCATCTGATTACGGTTATGGGACAGGAGAGCCAAATCATCAGCAAAATCCAGATCATCCAACTGCTTAGTCAGAGTCCACTGGATTCCATTTCTGTTGTGTGTTGTCGATGATCTCATAACCCAATCTATTGCCAGCAAGAAAAGAAATGGAGACAAGAGGCATCCCTGTCGCACTCCTGTTCTTATCCCAAATGGTTCTGTAAGCTGTCCTTCATGAAGAACTCTGCACGTCATGTCTTCATAGGTTTTCTTTATTAAATTAATGATCTTCAGGGGAACTCCATAATGCCTCATCAATTTCCAAAGTGATTCTCTGTCCACACTGTCAAATGCTTTTTCGTAGTCCACAAATCCGATGTATAGTGGTGAATTCCATTCCAGACTTTGTTCAACTATTATTCTCAAAGTGGCTATCTGGTCTGTACATGATCTGTTTTGTCGAAAACCTGCTTGTTCATCTCTCAATTTCTTGTCTATGGACTCCTTTAATCTCTCAAGGATAATCCTGTTCAATACCTTTCCTGGCACTGATAGTAACATTATTCCTCTATAATTTGTGCACTCTTGTAGATTTCCCTTCTTAGGCAACTTAACCAGATATCCTTCCTTCCATTTACTCAGTTGAATTCTTATTATTCTGGTATAGCTCTGTTTAGAGTGTGTGTAGTAAATTGATTGAGACAAACATGCAGTAACTTTAAAATGATTAAATCGAAGTTAAATTTGTAACATTACAAATAAAAAAATTTAATAATTACTTAAGGTTTTAACACTTTGAAAATAACTTGAATAGTTTAGAAGAAATGTTTCATCATTGATTTATAGTAGACTTGAAAAACTTTTACCTTGCACTCAAAGCGGTCTATGGTCCAACATCATCAGGATCATTTCCCCTCCTTAATGCAGATGGAAAAACACTAATTACAGACAAGGAAAAAATGCTCCAACGCTGGGCTGAACATTTTAATAATATCGTGAACCAGCCATCATCTATTAACGACGAAGCCATCATCCGCCTGCCCCAAATTCCTATAAATGAAGCATTAGATGATGTACCAACTCTGCAGGAAACTAAAAAAGCGATTCGTCAACTGTCTAGTGGAAAGGCCCCTGGCTCCGATTCAATTCCTGTTGAGGTTTATAAAGATGGCGGTGCAGTTTTGATAGAGAAACTTCATATGATCTTCCAGCAAATGTGGCAGAGTGAAACCATCCCACACGATCTCAAAGATGCCTCAATTATACATCTTTATAAACGTAAAGGTAATCGCCAAGACTGCAACAATCATCGAGGCATCTCTCTTTTATCAATCGCTGGGAAGATATTCGCCAGAATCCTTTTGAATCGCCTTACGGCTCATCTTGACAAAGGTCTTTTACCTGAAAGTCAGTGTGGATTCCGGAAAGAACGTGGAACCACAGATATGGTGTTCGCTGCAAGACAGCTACAAGAAAAATGCCAAGAACAGCACTGTGACCTGTACACAGCTTTCATCGACTTGACAAAGGCGTTCGACACGGTCAGTAGAGAGGGTCTATGGAAGATCATGGCAAAATACGGCTGCCCAAAGAAATTTATCACAATAATGCAGCAACTGCATGATGGAATGCAGGCTAGAGTTCAGGAAAACGGTGAGCTATCAGAGCCTTTCCCCGTCTCAAATGGAGTTAAACAAGGGTGCGTACTTGCACCGACTCTGTTCAGTATCATGTTTTCTGCTATGCTGACTGATGCTTTTAGAGACGGGGACACAGGAATCGACATTAGTTATCGTATTGATGGAAAATTGTTTAACCTTAGGAGGCTTCAAGCAAAAACCAAGGTCAAATCACACACCATCAGAGATCTTCTGTTTGCTGATGATTGTGCCCTCAATGCTGGCTCAGAGGCTGATCTGCAGCATAGTGTGGATAGATTCTCCGAAGCCTGCGCCAACTTTGGGCTTACCATCAACACGAAGAAAACAGAAATCATGTACCAACCAGCTCCTGGCACAGTTTATACTGAGCCAGTCATCAAGGTTAATGGTGAGAAACTGAATGTTGTGAACAGATTCACATACCTTGGTAGCACACTATCCCAGAACATTGTCATTGATGATGAGGTGAACACCAGGATCTCCAAAGCCAGCAGCACATTTGGCAGACTATACACCAACGTTTGGCATCGAAGTGGCATTAGTCTACAGACAAAGCTGAAGGTGTACAGAGCTGCGGTGCTTCCAGTGCTGCTATATGCATGTGAAACATGGACTGTATACAGGCGCCACGTAAAGAAGCTAAACCACTTCCATACAGTCTGTCTCAGGAAAGATAATGAACATCAAATGGCAAGACAAGATCCGGATACTGCCGTTCTTGACAGAGCTGGTATCCCTAGTATTGATACTATTCTGATGCAGTCACAAATTCGCTGGGCAGGTCATGTAGTCCGCATGCCAGACCATCGACTGCCAAAGATACTCTTTTATGGTGAGATGCAGAAGGGTAAACGCTCCCATGGTGGCCAAAAGAAGCGCTTCAAAGACACGTTAAAGACGTCATTGAAAACCTTTGACATAAACCCAGACACATGGGAAGCTGCTGCGCAAGACCGAACTGCTTGGCGCACATCTCTTCGTAAAGGTGCAGCAGCATGCGAATCATCCAGAAGAGTAGCAGCGAAACAGCGGAGACAAGCTAGAAAGGACCGTGAAATAAAACCTTCACATGAAGCAAACATTCCCTGCCCACACTGTCCAAGATCTTTCCAGGCCCGCATCGGGCTCTTCAGTCACCTTCGTACCCATAGACTAACCTAACATATTCTTAAATAATTGGATGAACAGAGTGGTCTTCATCACCCGTGATGGACGAACAACCATAGTAGAGATGATGATGAAAAGTTCACTTTGGCAGGGTATATTTTTCACTTAGCTACCAATAGTAGTTTCTGCTCCCGCTGATGGGTTCTGTATACAATGCTCTCGCTCGTCGCTGGTCAAGGTTAAAGGCGATGCACGTTTCTAGAACGTCAAGGAGTAACGGCGAAGCTGGTCCTGCGTCTGTCTATAAGACCCTCTTTTGATGGTGTCTCGCACAACGTCAGTCCACTTCTACCTTCAATTGGTGCCAGAGATAGTACTTTCTGCTGGTACCACCAATAACTATGATAAAGAATAGAAACGAAAACGATCTTTTCAGTATTGCGTTTCCCCACACATACTTAAGTGCTTCCCTCTTCTATTCTCATCATCATCATGTGACGTATTCTTTCCAGAACGTTGTCTCCATTACAGCTGCTCTGGACGCATCACGATTCTGGGCACGTCGACCTGCATCAGCCAAAGACAAGTTCAGACTCTCTGTTATGTCCTGGGTCCACCGTCGTCTAGGTTGACCCCTTCCCCTTATTCCAGGGACCATGCCTTCCATCACCATTTGTCCAGACTATTATGTCTTTTTATATGACCGAAAAATTTCAGCTTCCTTATTGCGATGGCATTTAGGAGCCAATTTTCTTCTGCGTTTAGTGAGTGCAGTACTTCTCTGTTGGTCTTTTTTCCTGTCCAGGGAATTCTCAACATCCTTCAGTGGCATTTCATTTCGAATGATGTAACTATTTTTGCAACTGTTTTATTGAGTGTCCAAGTCTCGCAGCCGTATGTTGCTACTGGGAATATACATGCTCTGATCAGGTGTAACTTTGTTTTTTTGCTTGTGCCTTGCCATAGGTTTTTCATCTGTATTCGTTTATATGAAGCAATTGCAAGTCTTCTTTTAATTTCTACTGCACAGTCGCCAGAGCTGTTGATGATTGATCCTAAGTGTCACGAGCTCTGTATTACGAGTGTGTCGTGTGTAGATGGTAAACAACACTAGGGGTATGAATAACACGACGCCACTTGTACAGCCCCATGACATTTAATAGAACATTCGCATGTCCTGAACATTAATAATATCGTCACGCATGCATAACATCACACTCAGGCTGACACTGCCTGTAGGAAATAACTCTTAACTATACTTCCACGGACTGGCTGACCGTCCACACACTAACAATACATACAACACGTTTCTATGTGAGGCATTCAATTCTCGCACGAATCCATTCACCATCCAGGTGTAAATCACTTTTCCCAAGTGATTGGTGGCATGCAACATCGCCATATAAATTCTACTCCAATATAGCTACAAGGCGGACAATACTCAACGCCTTACTCCACCATAGCTCCAAAGGCGGGACCAACTCATCGCTTTAATATGTTCTCCACGAACATTACCCAAAGTTCCTCCAGAACACTCCTAGGCGGGAAGATATCGCCTATACAACAATATGTAAGACGTAATCCCTATTTTCAGAATCACTATATAATATCTCAACTGTCACATAATACGAGCACCCAGCTCGACCACAAATCACAGCCTCAAGCGAACAGCTCGGCTATCAAACACAGACTCTCACTAGTCAACCTCGGGTACTCTCTCAGCCACCCAGACTTCTTCACCAAACACGCTTTCTCCCTGCGCACGCCCAAGTCACAACATGCTGACATGAAGTCAGACATAAACTCAATCCCTAAGTTAAACTTAACAAATATTGACAACCTCAGTGACCCTTACTTCCACTCACTCCATCATCCACCCATGAAACTGCTCTGTGACACTAAGTATTCGAATTCATTAACACTTTCCAGTTCTTCGTTATCAATTTCAATTTCTGGTGTGGTCTTTACTTTGTCTGTTGTCAATACTTTGGTCTTCTTGGTGTTTAGGTATAGATTCTGGGCCTCGCTGTGTTATTTGGTGGACAGAATTAATTGTTCAAGTCCTTCTGGGTTGGTCAATAGGAGGACTGTGTCGTCAGCATATCTGATTTCCGGGATCTGGTGCCCGCCGATGTTAAATGAGTCAAACTCTGCGTGTTCTTGGTCATCTCTTATGTTTCTCATGATATTCTCGGCATAAATGTTAAACAGATAAGGGGAAAGGGTACAGCCTTGTCTTAATCCTACTCTACCATCCACTTATCTCAGAATTTACCCTCGCTGAGAATTAAATTTAATCTCTCGGGAAAAACTTTTTTTACAGTTAAATAGAATAACTTTCGCTTTACATTACATTTAAATGGAAAGGTTAATAATACAGATAGAATATGTTTACATTCACATCTCTACTGATTGAAAAGTGTTCACAATATAAATTGAATATGTTTTCATTTATGTTTACACTGATTTGAAAAGTTTGAAACTTCCATTAATTTAAAAAGGAATATTTTCACATAGACATTTACACTGGGTTAAAGCTTCAAAACTTACATTAATTTTAAAGAGAATATGTTTATATGGACATTAACACTGCTTTGAAACTTTAAGTATTTATACTTAGAGTATACATCATTTCTTTCATCTTTCCTCCTTACTCCATATGGAACTTGGAACTACTTTATGCTTTTAGTCTCTCTTTGCAAAACTAGCAATAAAGCAATCACCAGCCCGTGCAGTGGTGGTTCATGAATCATCATTTTATACGCTGAGGTTGCCAGTCTCAAATGACTTGGACATCCACTAGCAATTTTCACATATTAATCTTCACATGGTAATGTACATATATATGTTAGTTCACATGTTAATAATAAAATAGAGAATGTAAAATGACAACTTACGCCAATCCTGGCTCAAAGACCTTTTGCTCAGATGAATAAAAGAGACTTGAATTGGACTCTCACACGCGTCTGGGTTGTCGTTAACTTAATAAGTTCCCTTTCTGACTTTGTGTGTTTTCAGTTTCCACAGTCCTGGTTTCCTTGTTAATATTGATAGAGTTTCCTGGGCTTTTTTGTAAGTCCGTCCAACTTCTCCAATAAAAGGTCCAAGCTGATAAAAGGAAATTCTGAATTCTAGGCTTTACTCTAGCAAGGTCTGGTATCTTGGCAAGCGATCTTCACAGTGGAATAACACTGAAACGTGTCAGGTTATATTCCCGGTCTCTCACGCATCTGTTTGTTATGGAGTTAAATAAACGCTCCAATCATTTTCATACATCAGTTGTATCTCCGTATTCCAAGCTTTGGTGATGCGCGCACCCGTCTTATCGGTGATTAGGCTGATAGCGCTGGGCGATGTACGTGTTAATCCGTAGCGGCCAAGCTAGGTACAAGGGAATTTTACCAACCTACCTCTCGTAATGTTATTTCTACTTCTCCTAGCAAATGTGAGGTGTTTATCATCCACAAGGAATGTCAGATAACAGACAAGATACAATATACTGAAAGTAGTGAAAGAATACTTGAAATACGTTGATACGTTACTATCTGCTACATAATATAGAAAGAAAGAAAGTGCGACAATTGAAAGCACGCAATAAAATCAGTACCACAAATGCACCCATTACTGCCGGAGTGAAACAGAGATCGAGAGGGGAAACCCCATTCTGTCACAGCCCCTACATTACCTCTCTGTGTGTATACTAAGCTATATTTTTTTTTAATTCGAAGTTCGAATTTATGATTTCATAACAAACATTATAATATGAAGACCACAAACCCGCCCTTTCCATTAATTAGTAACCACTTAATATGAAGGGCCGTCAAATGTCACTTTCAGTAACCAACTCTGGCAAACGAAGACAACTTGAAACGCAAAGTTCAAATTGATGTTCACAAAGCCAGGTCTTCTTAAGAATTCCATGTTAAACTCTATTTGATCTGTTAACCAATTCAACTTACGTGCTTGTCACGAAGGAATCAAAGTTCAGTTACATATAATATGTTATTCCTTGCATTCCTTTGCTGAGCTCTGGTTACACATTCGAAAACTGCAAACACGATCACCAGGCATCCATCTTTTTTTAACGGCTAAAATTGGTCGAACAAAAAAAAAACCCGGCACATTGCAAAGCTCCATACACAAGTGGTAATTTTCAGACTCCGCACAGGCCACAGCAGATTGGGAGACCATCTACTCAACAAGCTAAAGAGCCAAAGATAGGAACTACTGATGAGTGTAACTGTGGCACTGATAAAATGACAGCTTAACATCTGCTTCAAAAATTAAAAATGTCGACATATTAGGAACAGGGAATGCGCATATGGCCATCACCAGTACCATTCCTGGAAAAACTCTATGGAGATGCAAATAGTCTCAAGCTGACAACTGGGGATCCCGTTACACGCCCATTGAGACATATTGGGAAAATGGTGTTAGGCCCATATTTTCTTACCATCGACACACTAGGGGTGATGTGGTCAGCATCACGCCGGCTGCCTTAACCTTCACACAGTTCAAGCTGACAACTGATTTCTTTGAAAATATTCAAGTAGATGTCTGAGAATGTTCAAATGAGAAGAAGATGAACATTAACTCGAATTTATGTTAATTCGAACATTTTAATAACGCACTTTCAGATTATTTTAAATAAGTGGACTTCACTGTATATGATAAAATGAGTATGTAATATTGTTGTGGTCTTGTGATCAATTCACGGAATTATTTTCTGAGTGAGTATGCGTCAGCACTTCCCACGGAATAAACGTTTGTCTGGTGATAGTTTGGAGCAATGTGAATATGACTACTTCACCTTCACACGTGTCGTTCAAGACGACTTTTTTTTAACGTACGCCTGCTATTACTGGAGGCGAAGTCTCAGGTTAGTATCTCTAACCTGAGACTGATTTTACGTGATGTCCTATGTTCCCTGTACGCTGACAAGTGTCCTCTCGCCATTCAGGCAGATACTTGCCGTCTTCGGAGAGCACCCTGTTCGGTCTGCTCAGGAGCCGTTCAGGTTATTCCAGTCCCTGGTCGACGACACTTCTTCAAATGTGCTCGTCAGGACTCGAATTAATCCAGTCCAAATCCCGGCCGACGACACTCTTTCAAATGTCTTCGCCAGGGCTTGAACATGGATAACCATTACACCAGCGCGGCTCCCTCAAGGCAACTAAAGTTTAATTTTTTTAAATGTTTCCAGAAATCAAGTGCTATGCCGGACGACGGGAGGCGACCATGTGTTTCCACAACCGTATATCACAAATGATATTTATCAATTCTGTTGTTGACTTCTTTCCACCAATCAATCAATACCCTTTAGCTCCCCAAGGAGCATATGCCTTCAACAAACACATGCCAAGACCTCCTGTCACGTGTCATCAGCTCAAGTTTCCACTTCTCTTCTCCGTGTGGTTTTTTTGTGTTGGTATACGTCTGCATCAGTATACATGTGTCCTATCCATCGCCAGCGCCTTCTTCACATATCTTGTTCCACTGACACTTGTTTGGTTCTTGTAATCAGTTCCACATTGGTGACCTTAAAAAAAAAATTTTAATGCGCTATTTTGGTATCGGTACAGTATAATTTCTTTCCCCCCCCCCCCCCCCCTCCCCCCAATCGTATCTACAGCCCTGATTTCAACCCTTCTATTCTACACAAGCGTACATTTATGATAGTCTGTAGCTTTTAGGTTGTTGTTCTGTGTTATTCTCCATGTTTGACAGCCATACAATAAAACTGACTTGACATTTGAAATGAAGATTCTAATTTTTGGGTTGGACTTGATTCCTCTTGATCTCCTTATGTATCCCAATGAAAGCTCCTCTTGACGTCTGAATTATTTTGTCCGGCTTTATTATGGCTGTAGTGGTTTTGATGGTATTGTTTGATGGTGATATTACTAAGTGTAATGTATGAGGTCAGCTGTGAAGGCTCCTGAGATAAAATGTAGTTGGGAATTTTCAGAAGGCCTTTCTTGCTACCACTACGACCTCACACCTATCTTTTTTCCTAATGAATGTGGCTACGTTATAATCTAGGGTACTGAATGTAATGTGTTGTATTGACATATACAAACACACACACACAGATATTAAATAATATATTATCAATAAAATTTAGAACACAATGAACTAAATCCAGCTGGTGAAATTTTAGAAAGTAAATCTTTTTTTAAATTTATTTGTTCTGAACTGTAGTGAAATTGACAGAGATACAACGGTAAAATACCTCCAAAGATAACATGTAAGGATAAAAACATAATGCGTAGGCTGCTGATAGTACATGATCGCCCAGACCGCGGGTCATTACCCTCCATAAAAATTGACTTGCTAGACAGGAGGGGAACGGCGGATAAAAAGGAAAAAATATGACTGGAAAGATTGCGTGAGACTAGAAAGGCTAAGGAGACGCAATTGGGGGGGGAAACGGAGAAAAGTCACGTTTCCCAAGTTGACATAAAGTAAGGAACTCGACAGAAGGGACCTTGGATATGTTACGCCACAGTCATTTATTGGTCGCTTTTGCGATACCAAGCCTTTGATTTGAATTCAGCGGCAGAACGCAGATGTTTGGAATATTACAAAAATTAAAAGTAACTTTTTCGTAATATTAATGTTAGGAATATAAAAATTAGCTGGCCGGATGGCCCATTCTGAGCAGTGAACTAATATGTTCTTAATTTTACAGACGGATAGATAATATTGAAGATAATGACAAAAGACAGTGTTGTTCACATCAGCGACAGACTGTATTGAATAAAAAGTGTCGCTATTTGCACAAAAAAAAACACGACCTTGAGACGCAGGTGTTCAAATCTACTTAGTAGGGAAGCGAAGGGACATTGGTGGGAGCTGTGTCTAAATATAACTTTTAACGACAAAATTTTGGAGGGGAGAGAAAGGTTGGTTCAAAAATCAAGTACGTTTTTTGAAAAAAACAAGTAGAGACGGACAGACTAACAGATAAACATCCATACTTGACTGAAGCATGACTGAAATGACTTTAGGGTAGGAAATTTGAATTTGAAATAAGCCTAGGCAGTGATTGGCCACAAACAATCATTTTATCGGCGCTCAGACGCGCAAGTGGGGCCATTCCTCAATAGTTGTTCGATGATAGACACAGTATTTTAAAGTGTGGTGATTTCCAAATGAAAGAAAGTGAAATAAGTTCAGGGACGCCATACTATAGCCAGCAGCTCAGCTGAGTTTTGCTAGCATTTCTGTGTTCTTTATTCATAATCTGGTAAGATTGAAATTATTTCTTTGTATATTTTGAATATTGTTTAATGTTCGAGTGATTTGATACTGCCATATCATAATCTAGCCTTACAAACAAGTAGGGATTTGCTCTAGACCCCCCGCCCAAGTCAGGGTCTAGGGACCAACAATATACATAAACTCCAGCAAGGGTTAGGAAAGACAGATCAAGTGTTGAGAATAATGAAACATATTACCTATCCACTTTTAGGGAAGGAAACTAATAAATATTTTTCAGAATCTATAGTCTGGGAGGACCTATCTGATGTAAAACCACCATGGTAAATGTGCTGTTTGGTCAGAGAGATCTGACCTGTCTGTATGATGTGGTTGTTGTGTCCGTGTTGTGTCCAGACGTGGGTAGAGAATAGAATTTTGACACATAGCCAATACTTTGATTGCAGAGCTGTGAGTTTCAGTTGTCAACAAGGCGGTGTCCATTCAGTTGGTGATTTTACTCGAGTGTATCTGTGCAGTACGTTGTGACAGAGACCACTATTATTGCCCGCCAGCACGGAGAGGTGGGACCACCAGATTTCAGCACCAGAGCTACATATGCAAGTTGAGTGAGCCTCTGGTCTGCTGGAAGTTCACCAACGCCTTTTAGTTACTAATACCCCATAAAATTCCTGTAATTTACTGGACACTGTGTAGTCAATATAGACAGGTGTGATGAGGCCACCCCAACAGCACAAGCATTAACTATCCTCCCAAGTAGATGACTACTAGAACATTTTAATAAAACTAACTGGTCTAGTACTTATATATGTACACTCTTGCATTTATTATGTAACATTCCATGCATTTCTTTCATAATTTTTAAATCCTTTTTTTAAAAAAAAAGTTCTGGTCAACATAAAACTTGATCCAGAACAAATAAATGTAATATAATTCTATCAAAAATTTTACACTCTTGAGTTAGTTCAGTGTATTATAATATTTGTTAAATATTATTAGTCTGCTTAAATATCTGTGGGTGTATCTATAACTATCACACCACATTACATATCATTACCCCAGAGACTTACCGATGCAATGTCAGTTCTGCAAGCCCTCAACAGTGATAAACTGCCAGAATTAAACAAAGTCCTATGCGAAGTAAATATCAAAAGAAGGGTAGTGCTACAGTGGATACCATCACACTGTGGCATACCAGGAAATGAGAGAGCAGATATGTTAGCAAAAGAGGGAGCAACACAGGAACAAAAAGAACAAACAATCACATTCCAGGAAAAGAAGACCCCTATCAAGGCCATCAGGAAAATTGATCAACAAAGAGACAACTATCAATATCTTGATCGAGCAAAACAGGTGATCCTGTTCCGTATGAGAACAGGACACAACAGACTGAACAGTCACTTATACAGACTGAGATTGGTCCCATCACCCCTATGTACGTGTGGACAGGCAGCACAGACAGCCGAACACATCCTGCAAGACTGCCACATGCTTAGTCAATTGCGAACTGAACATTGGCCCACAGAGACGCACATCCACACAAAGCTGTTTGGGAGTCTTGAAGAACTTTCAACCACTGCAACATACATCCAGAAAAAACCGGAC
>JAMPIV010002851.1:0-144653 GCA_024509875.1 Oreohelix idahoensis
TTATTAGGAACTGTTTTATATGCATGATGAGTTTGTCAGCCCTATGCAACAACCTTCATTACGAGGCATGGTACAGTAGTCGTCGGTCAGAGAGTCTCTGTGCTTACTAAATTTAAATTCTTCTTGTGTTTTGATGTCAAGTTTAGTTATTATTAAGCCATCTAAGACATTATGTATAACCATTATATTGTGGAAAATAATTTTGGGAACTTATTAGATATATCAAGTTAATTTTGTATTGCAAGTTGAGAATATATTCTGAACATTGTTTCTAAGTTTTTCGAAAAAGTATACCTGTGAATTTAAAATAATTTGATTCTTTTTTTTTTTCTTGCAATTTAGGCATTGGCATCCTTTTCCAGCAGATTGATTTTGATTTGTGTCGGCTTAAGTATAACAATTTGTATGTCACACATTTTTGCTAAGCTAATAAATTTCGGATATTAATATTAAGGTAAAGCAAAAACAAAAAAAATTAAATACCAATTTTATTTAACTTAGCGTTAGAAATAATTTTTGTTTTTTTTACTTTTTTGAAAAATGTTTTCTAATACTGTAAAAATTTTTAGGTACCTCTTCTCGTAACTGTGCGCTAGAGGGTAAGGATGTGTTTTTTATACTTAACGCTTGAAGATGCGTTAGATCGAGTTTATTTATAACGTACTTAATTTTTGTGGTATAATGCATTAAATTCATTGTTACTTATAAATAAGTTGGTAATGGGGTTAAAGGTTAATTATCTTTCGTTTATCCTACAGCTATCTTGTGGGTTGAAGAAATACACATACATTGTCTTTGGGGGGGGGGGGGGGTGTCCCATACTTTCTAGTCAATAATAAAATGATAATAATATAATACTTTTGATTAACCAGGATATTACGGTGTATAATCCATCGTTCTCTGCAGACAATATCTCTGTTTTTTTTTCTTTTGTCTTTCCTGATATTCTCATTTTAGTCCAAATCTTCTCCTTGACTTTTTGGGTAGCGTATCGTATGTTTGGTTATCCTTTAATGTTGCATTTATATGTCACATGATATATTTGTATTCTTATTCATCCCAACTATACTGATACATGAATCCTGTACTGTTGGGTTTAATTCTATTCTGAAAAGACTTAACTTTTGTGAAAAGCAATTAACTTTGAGACCATTGATGATCATTATTTTATGCTTTGTTTTCTGCTTTACCTAATAATGGCTGATAATTAATAGGGACGATATATAGTATTTGACTGAACAGTTGATAAATTTTCCTGATTAGACAGCATCACCCCATATTTTAGGCTGAGTAATCTTTTTTTAAAAATATAATGTTTCATTTTTCCCCGGGGGTGGAGTAAACTGTTAGGTCCAAATCAAGCAAGGGCAGTAATCGTATGATCTCGGATGTACAATAATTCCAGTGTTTACCCACTGAACAGCTTTGTCTAGCTGTTAATTATTTAAAACAATATATGAGTGTAGTCGCATTCGAATCTTCAAGATTCAGCACGTTTCGCACGTGGCAGAATTCACGTAGAATGAATTTTCTAAGCTATTTTTGACACATGTGAGCGAGATTCTCGGGAACCCCACGGTGTGATTAGCTGGGGTGTTCGGAGAGAATGTTTTTGTGAGTGTGTGCCGAGCAGTGCACTGAGGAGATGATAAGTTGTATTTTCAATGTGTACCAGTGTACAGGCATTTAATCTGAAAATATATTAAGTGTGATATATCGGCAAATGAAATGAATTTATTTAAGGAGATGTTCCTTAGGCCCTTGGAGTAAAAGGCCAGGATTAGATAAAATGTACTTTAATTAAGGAGATGTTCCTACGGCCTTGGAGAGTACAGGCCCAGTGTTTGAGGCCTATGTCATGTATTAAAGAACATGAGAGTCATACCCTATTGGGGTGGGGGGGGGAGGGGGGGGGGGGGGGGGGTGACATCAGTCCTTATATTAAAGAGCGCTGAGACGTCATATATTGGAGAAGGACTAAAATTATTAAGTTACTGTGAGTGTCACTTGTCTTAGGAGAATAAATAGTGTTGAGACGTCCTTAATTATTGGAGGCCTAATAACTATTAGCACTGCGAGTGTCAGCAGTCTTAAGGATGATTAATATGTTAGACTCGTATATAGGGAAGCCTATAATTATTAGCACTGCGATTGTCAGCAGTCTTGTGGATAATTAAAGAGCGCTGAGACGTCATAAGTTGAGGCCTATAATTACTGGTACTGCGATTACCAGCAGTCTTCTAGATGATTATTGATGTAATTACTAGTACTGCGATGCCAGCAGTCTTCTAGATGAATTATTGATGTTGTTACTAGTACTACGCGATGCCAGCATCCTCTTGATGGCTATTTTAATTATTTGATGTGGATCCATTTGGTATGCTATTATGACCTGTAACATGCGTACTTCGTCTAACGTAATCGTGACCGTGTTGGGTGTTAATTAAACTGTTCATTAACTTCCAAGGCGTTTAACGCCATGACTCGTACGGAGCTATCGGTGTGAGTGACTGTTTCTATACACCCTCCAAACATGTCACACGGTAACGCACAGCATACACACATGGATAACAGCCTATAATAGCGTAATGCAAGAAGAAACGTTACCTCTGCATGGTGAATACACATGAATCCAACAGTATGCAACAGACTGGATGACTAGCAGGCCCTGTATCCAATTATGTTATGGAAAAATCATACTGTATCACATCCTCCCTTCGTGATAGAGAAAGTATTTTAGCCTCAACTCATATCAAGGGGTACGTGGCATTACCTTGCAACAAGCTTTCTCGTGGGCTAGAGAGACGGCGTGGTTTAATATTAGCTTTCCGAACAACCAGGCCCGCATAAGTAATAATCGATTTACTAACCACCGCGTGGTCGTGTCCCAGCAACATGAACGCCTCCTCTTCAGCTGGCGTGATTTTAACTTAACATCACACCGTTTAACTATAGCGACGATCTTGGAGAAAATATCTGAATGTAACCGAGCCCCATCATCTTCAAGTTGTCCAGAGAACCAGCCGCTATTTATTTCGACGCAGCCTTAGTCCGTTTGTTATTAATCGCCACTTGAGTTCCTCCAAATGAGTTTTGCGTGTCTTTGTAAAACAGGGCCGCTGTCATATGACCTTGCATGGATTTCTCCCCGTAATTCAACGTGGCTTCCATGTAAGCTCTTTAAGGGTAGGCGTTCTCGCTGGGTGTAATCAGAGTGTCGATTGTAGGGAAACGTCCGACTCGGAGAATAAACTGTGCAGGTATTAGTTTGACACGGCCCCCCATCTGCCACATTCCGCATCAGCGGGGTAATTTATCGCCATTGGCCTTAACGTGGATTTTGGCACGCAACGTGTAGAAAGAAATGTATTGAAACAAGATTGCTAGATATTCTTCATCATTCCCCGCTCGTATTACAAATTCACACCGAGGGCTCGTGCGCGAAGGCAGCAAAACGGGTGATATCTCACACACCTTACAATTGAACAATCTTCTACGGCTGTCCTGACGATGGTGGGCACGCTAAACCAAATCTAGAACCACTCGTTGAAGACACTCGCACGAGCACTTGGCGTGAAAAGAGCGACATCCAATTCAAAGTATATCAGAGTACCGTCGCATGTTCTTCTGGGAATGAGGAATCGGGCGAGACTCGGTTAGTTTCGTTTTATTCTTTTCGGCGCGCCAGGTGGATAAGATTCTGACCTTTTGTCTCGTTCTCTTTTCTTCTAATAACCGCTACCCGATTGGTTAGTGGTTGAGGTGGTACAACCGCGCCAGCCTGTAATAATCGCTGACCGAGCTCTTTGGGCTCGACTCACTGCAAATTAATTCTCCAACGTTCGTCTTTCCGGCTAAACCCGTCGCTCGCTGTGTGACCTGTAAAACACGGTGCTCAACTCCTTGTCTTCTGAGTAAAGCTTTACCTCAGATTTTTAACCATAGGGAAAACCATGCGAAGCGAAACAACTGCTGTAAAAAACTCCCTAAAAAAACCATGCCCTCTTTTGACTCTTGCTGCCTTCGATAACACTCATTGGCATGTCCAGTGTCTAGCTTGGTTGCAGTAAAACTCTCGTACCATTTTTGGGGTTTCGGTTCGTATTGGTACGTGTCCTAACCATTTTTTCGTCTTTTCAAATCTCAAAAAAGTCTGTGCGTTCGGAAATGTAAGCGTCAACACCGAAAGCTCTGCTAGTGGAATGCGGATAGTCTTACCCTGGTCATTAGTATAAAAGTACTTCCACGGTGTCAAATGAAAAAACGACTCAGGGGTGACGGTAGTGCGGTTTGTCCGTAAATCCTGAAAAATGAAGCGGATAGCCCTGTCCCAAAATAGGGGACAATCCGTTAACAAAGGGACAGAGGAATTCCTCGAATCGGTTCTCGCCGCTACGAGGTTCGCAGTTTACACGTATACATTTTTACATGTCGCTATCCATTTGTACTTCAGTCTCTCCTCGTAAAGTGCATTGGGTCGATGTATGTTACGGTCGATGAGGGTATGCCTAGCATGTGTTTTTTCCAACGTCTCCGCTAATTCTAACTTCAACCACCCTGGTTCATACATATTCAAGGTGGCCTTATTATTGTTAAAATGGTATTCTAAACTCGGGGCTTTTTCATTCCACATCCGATGCACTAAAGCAACCGATTCAACTCATCGATAAGCGTGTCGGGTGAAGTGTATAGAACGGCGGGGTAAACGTAAGTATTATAGGTGATTTATCCCTCGTCTTTGTTTGGGAAGTAAATGTATCCATTACTTCATACTCTAGCATCGTTATAATAAACTTTTGAGGAATTGAATCTCAATCAAGCAACCTCGTAACGTGAAGTCCAATTTCTTTAATCTGTGGCAATTTGACCAAAACAACGTAAACCAACGTTATTTGTTCGGGTATATTTTTCATCGAGGCATTGCTTGGTAAAAGTCACGTAAAAACTCATCCCTATCTTAGAGTTAGGTTATATGTAACCAGAAAAACTGCCCTTAGAGGAGATCCAATAACTTGCCGTTAGGGCCGCTCGGTGTTGCTCCGACTCAGATTGGAATAAACATAGATTCAGATGACGACATATATAACGATCATCTGACAGATGAAAACGGGTCTTTAGCCGCGGGACTATTTTTTCCCAAAAAAGGCCAGAACGAAGGTTCTCGTGGTTCCTTGGGAGGGGGTGACCAGCAAAACTGGGGTGCTCACTTTCTTCTATGTCCATCAGTCTCGATTATCTCGGTAGTTGTTTGGAGGAAATCCAGCTATTTGAATGATTGAGTTATAACCGAAACCATTTGGACTAAATACTCTTTAACACCTCTTACACTCGCCGTTCTTGCAAAATGGACCCGATTCGTGTAAACTATTTTGTCACCGGGACCCCGCTGCAGCTCTTTCTTGGTAAAAAAGAACCCTTTCAAGTTCTTCACCCGAATCATCTTTAAGGACGTACGTGAACGGTCCTGTCTAGTTTAGATCGGCTGACCATAAAACAGTTCTTTCTGTCCACGCCGGTGTATAAACCCTTTATTAAAAGTCTGTTCTGGCTTGCACGAGCCACACGCGATCATACTGCTTTAAATAGACTTTTCTGCCCGGTAAACGGTCAGGGGTCGAATACAAAGTATTCGCAACATACCCTCTTCTTGATTGATCGTTTTATAAACTTCCGACTGTGCCATCTTGAATACTCCGATGATACGAATAATTGTAGTTGTGGATCAGTTGGCTTTTATCACGTCGGACGTCGCGAAGACTGTTTGGTTTTTGGTAAAGTAAACGCCATGTTTTTTCTTTGAGTGTTCGATTAAAAACCTCTCCACTATAGCTGCTTTGGTATCCTCATTCTCCGTAGTGAAGAAATGGGACACCCTCTTCTTTAAAAAACTTTAATGAATGTTTCTGTTGACGAAAACTCACTGCCTTTGTCTTGTTTGAAAATTTAATTGGTTTTGCGACTGTTTAAAATTAACTTCACTACTTCTAATACTAAGGGCTTTCCCAGTTTTTGGTTTTTTCAGAGGAAACACGCCCACGCAAATTTACTAAACACATCGATAACACATCCACTAGCTAGGAAACCCCATCGTTGAATGTTCTTAAAAAACCTGTGCCAAGTCTATTAGATTAGGCCTGGAAAACTGTTGAATCGGTACCACCCGAGATGTCGCGCGTTTTTAATTTTTTTTACGCACCAGCTTTGTAAGGTGTACGTAATCCTGATGACCTAACCACTCTTCAATTTATTTTACGCGTAAAGTTGGGAAACTACGTTGGCAAGGCAGGCCGCGCCCCATAAGAACCGGGTAGCTTCGGCTCGTAATAATGTTGTTTGTAAAATTCTTATTCACCTTCTTTGGCCATGCTTCCCCACTTTGGATTTTTTTAGTCCTTTTTTCCCTTCTTCTGAGCGATATACGACGATAATTCTCGCAATTTTACTTTCAAACCGCCTTTATTTCGATTAGCGGATGTGGCTTTTTTGTTCGGTCGGGGACTGGAAGAGTTTTGTCCAACGACTTCTCGTCATTAAGTACAGTTGGTGAAACCTGGCTTGTCGGTTAGATTGTAATTGTGTTGGTTGTTTAATGTCAACGAGGCCCTAGGAGGCACGTGGACTATACTGTTCTAGTCGAGTCAAATATCGCTGCTGTGTTCGTTGATTTAATCATTAAGTCTTTTGTCACCCACCGGTAAATCTTCTTGCTACAAGACTAGCTGAATTTGACTGTCCAATTCTCCTAGGTTATCTTTTAGAGCATCTGGGTCTGGGGTTCTATAATTTTTTTGAGCCTCTGACAAAACGAGTGTCCATCAAAAGCATTTTCTTAGCCATCCTTTTTAAACATCTAAGACAACCCTTTTAACAAAGCTAGTATTGGAGTTAACAGGGCGCCCAAAAAACCACCGTTTTGTAAAAATTGTTTTGTCCTTTTGAGCGACAATTTCTTTTGGGTGAAGTGCTCTCAGGGTGTTTTTGTAACGACGCATACGCCCTCTTCTGGAAAGCTGGTGTAAGTGTAACGTTACCTTTTAATACGTTGTGACAACATTCGCAGAGTATTCCTTGCGAGGTCGTGTGACGCTGTTTTTCATAACAGACCTTTATGGGTTGGGGGTTTGGCACTGCCAAAAATTTACGCACATTTTTTGCGTGGAGTCGACACACCATTTTCCCCCCTCTCGTTGTTTGGGGACGTAAACAACTTGTT
Organism: Oreohelix idahoensis; assembly: GCA_024509875.1. Taxonomy (NCBI): domain Eukaryota; kingdom Metazoa; phylum Mollusca; class Gastropoda; order Stylommatophora; family Oreohelicidae; genus Oreohelix; species Oreohelix idahoensis. The sequence goes on from JAMPIV010002851.1 coordinate 7,214, forward strand.
GTTCGTGTGGAAATATATGACAGCGCAAATCTCTCCAAAGCTTCCGTGTTTGCCTGGCGCCGGTCGATATTAGAAAATAATCGTGGTGGGGCCGCCATCGCGGTCCTTAAAAACTTTTCTTGGACATAGGCATTACGGACTTGGATACATCTGCTTGGCTAGATTCGTAATCATGCGATCCATCTCGTGGATTTTTGAAAAGTACTTATATAATGAGAATTCAAGGATAAATGGCCTCTTTGTTCTTTGTTCTTGCCAAATAATTTTTTGCACAAATGTAGATCACGCTAATATATGCGATGGTGGCTGCCTTTAGTGAATGTTTCGTTATTCTATCAATTCGCCTTCACCATCATCGATCATCTATAACGAGCAGGCGTTTTGTTATCACCTGACCACTTGGTCCATGTCTGACAGTACATCAATATACTGAACTACCCTCCATTGGTTTGGTACATTGAACTGCCACTCTCCAATAACACCATTATAATTTTCGTCTGTGGTAGGGAGAGTCTCACCATATCCCTGGATACGTTGCAAGAAACCTGTTGTAACAATAGACAGTTTTTCTTTCCCACATAACCGAGATGGTTCTCAGCTATGAGGGCTTGTGAAGGGATATGGCCACTGGGAATCCCATGGATAGTAATGGATTGAAATTACACTCACATGCAGTTAATCTATATTATTTTCAACAATGTGAGAATCCCTCTTGGTGTAACCCCCTATTTGGTGTAAACCCAACCACGTAGCAAAAAGTATGGTTGTTTTCATCATCAATGAGCAAGCACTGTCCCGTTTCTAAAAATCGTTACTCTCTAGTGAAGTTTTTGCTCATTTCAATAACAAATTAATCAACTCATACTCGTTTGTTTTACAAACATTAATCTGTCCCTCCTTTTTTTGCATAAAGGGCAAACAGACATAAACATTACTAAAATAATACATATATTTTTAGTATCCCCATTTTTGCTTTGCAAAGATAGCGTTTAATATAAAAGGCGATTTTAATATACAAAGTGTTACCCTTTTTTTCACTGAATATATACTTTTTATATGCTTGTTACACTAACAAACACTGTTCATACTGACACACTTGGACAAACGGACACCACAAAATATTAATTTCGCACTGGGCACCGTAGTTTTTTATTTGAACTAAAAACCATAGTTCCTGTTTGGTAAATCTTGTGCGTTTTGTGAATGTCACCCTTCCTTTGTTCAAAACTTTCAAATCTTAACAGAACTCCAATTAACTTTTTTACAACTGAGGACCACAATCTTACAAAAAATAATGTATCGTAATGAAACTTCGTAGTTTTATGTAAAATAATGCCCAAAAGGTGAACGTTCATTACATAATCGATATTACTTTCGTGACTCATCGAACGGTTAAAAATTTATGACAAAGTACGCTCAACGCAAGAAAGTGACAAAATATGTTGTGGACAAATCGGGTGAACAGATTGTGCACGAAATTATAAATTGTGAGCATGCGCAAATACGTCTCTGGACAGAGATCACGTTCTTTGTTGCGTTGTATATATTATGGGAAAATTCCTTTAGATTCCAGCATTCACTAACACAGACTTTCGAGAATCCAAAGGACCAGGCCGTTTGAAAACAAAGGACGACGAGTCCTTCTGAGGACAGCTCCTGCGAGTGAAACAAAGAACAGTCTTCTGGAGACAGTACACAAGCCTTCTGTGAAAGAACACTCACTTCAATATTTTACCATCCAAACCTATTTTGTAAGTGTATTCTTTTAATATTTTGTGAGTTGTGTTTGTATTCACGTTCTATTTTGCTTATTGTTTTCGGTATTCTTGGTTTTGTGTTATGAGAAGTTTAAAAGTCAGAAATCCTACCCTAAATTTTTTATTTTATTTAGCCGCAAGCCAGATACACTAAAAACTGGCCAGTACATTTAACAATATATATTAAGCATTAAATAAAAATTTTCCAGTTTGCTGAGTCTATGATAGATAATAAGTGCCTGGTTAATTTTCTGGGTATTCTATTTTATTCATTTACTGGTCTCTCTCGGGCATTTAATTGTCGCATATTTTAACTGGTGATGGTAAGTTGACAAGGGGTAGTTTGTCCCCACTTGTCTGTTATGTCAGTGGTTTAAATTTGAGATACAATGTAAGTTTGTGCCTGATATATTTTCAAAACCGCCTATTTTTTTTTGAGCTGAGCTCAAAGGTCTTGAGTGTCGCAGAGCGCATGCGTCTAGATTTTTTCTGGCGCGATTTTTGAAGAGAACGGACAGTGTGTTATGAGTCCGTGCTGGATTTTGACAGGATTCAAGATGGGTTCTTTAAAGATGGTTCCTCTGTGTGTCGAGACAAAGATGTACTCTCTTCATCTCACTATTTTTGTTTTTGTTTAAATCTTTTTATCTCGAATATTATAGTTATATTTCTATACGCCTAGGATATGGCAAGTGAGTGGGGGTGATTGATGATCAGAAGGGACAGTTATGTTTAATTTACTTTAGAACTGTTTTCCCGTTGTGCAAGGAATCTTACGTGACTTATATTGTAACCCAGCAACATGACTTTTCCCCCTGGGCGGGAGGGGTAAAATCCACATCAGTACATTTAAAAAGGAGCTAACAATTGTTTCCTAATATTTTTTATGCACTAGATGGTGCAGCCCAAAAAGTACTTTTTATATTGTTTGTTTCCGCTATGCCAGGCTATAAATAACCGTGTTTGCCTCAAGGCGGGACCTCCGCCTTGTTTGCTGAAATATAGCCTGCAGAGGCCCATCATCATTATTGTTTTTTTTTTTTTTTACTGTAAGCCCTGCCATGTTGCGCGGCATGTTGTTTTTTTTTTTTTTTTTTTTAGACCCATCTTCATATTTGTCTGAGTGAAGTCAGAAAGGAGTTTGTCTAAACTCATATATTGAATGTACTTTACTGTAGCTGACGAGAGTGGAATGTACGAGATCAGCTTTATCATATTCATGCATAGCTTGATAGTGAACTTTATTCATGCGATTTATGTCCTGAACTCTTCCATGACTGTCCTATGTTGATCTCGGCGTATCTGTCATTTGTGGAGTATTAAATATATGAAAACGTTAGAGGTGTTTCTAGAACTCTATGACTACTACACGTTTAGTTACAAGAGTGTGACGTTATTTGGATGCCTGTCTTCCATAAACTTTAACTACGCATTCGCACATATTGATTGAAGTCTACTCACACTACATCATTTATCTATTACACACCTCATCTCTTCAAGATCCTCCACAACGAATGCCAGCGTTTTTGCGGCCAACCAGGCCTGCATACAATTATACCCAGCCTAGCATGACGCTGTAGCATTCCTAATATTATTCTGAACAATTCGCTTCAGTGGCCATAACGTAACCTGCACTATTTGTGTCACGGTCACCTGCTACGCTTGGACAAGCACAGACCATACATGACTGTTTACACCTGTGGTATCCAGTGTGAACTTACCACCCAAGTCTCTCACGTTACATTTCTACACTTAACATTTACACCGGGCAGCAGTAAAACCCAACCTTAAAAACTAAATATTAGCGGTCAGTCTCTACGACCTTTAACATTATTATTGTCTGTTTTTTCACTAGGAAGTGTTAAAAGTCTTTGACAGTGTTTGTTTTGGTGTGTTTTTCTCTTCACTAGAAGTGTTGTTAAAATGTAATTCTAAAAAATCTAAAACAAAACAAAAAATATTATCACCCTAAAAATATTTCCCCCCCCCCCCCCCCCCCAAGCGCTTTCTGGAATTATTGTTAAGAAAAACAAGTGTAAAATGTTATTATTATAATTTTAGACAAAAAGCGACTTGGCGTTGTTCATTGTCTGAGAAAGCGCTGTCCTCAGACAACAGTATGAGTCATCTTCGGATCGATATAGAGATTGCAGGTAATGATGCAATCATAATTTCTACAGTCGACAGACAAATCTTTTTAAAAAAAACAAGTCTAAACTTGTACGTGACTGAAAGAAAAATCAATCTCGACTGTTAAAAGAATTGGTTGGGTTTTGAAATTACGTGTGATTACTGTTTGCTCGGGACGCGTGGTACTTGCAACTTTAGTTTTTAAAAAAAAGACGTGCGGGTAGGATTAATATCATTTGGGTCTCGCGAACATAATTCACGTGGTACTTGAAAAAAATTACAACTTGAAAACGTAAAGACGTGAGGTCTAAATCAATATCACTTGGTCGCGTGAACATAATTGTACTGACAATTTCGCGACATTTTTATTATAACAAAAGACAGAGGGGGTTAAAAAACATAACATTGCTTCCACACCGGTACAACCCGTGGTGGGGCGGGCCATTTCTGTACTCAGAAACTATCTGATAACACAAATAGTGTAGAAAAATCTCAAAGTAACTACAAAGGTTAATAAAACACTATATTACAAAAACTAATGCTAACATTAAAAAAATAAGGATCCGAACCAGTACAAACTGTTGAAAGACCCCTACTAGAGATAGTATAAAATAAATACAAACACATATTACAATAACAGACAGCGAGGTTGTAGGGTAAATCATAAAGTCTGATTGTTTGCAGTCGTGAGGGCAGATCAATATGACTCATCGCTTGTCGCTGTCTGCGGACGTGAAAATAATTACAAGCTGGGTGATAGGTCCAAATCTATATCATAAATTGTCTGCTTCCAGTTTTATATTTATGGTATTTTTACATCGCAAAATAAAAAAAAACTGTCTTTCACTTGATAACAGAAATAGATGTTCACTTGTTATAACTAAGCTGCGCGCTTGTATATATCTGCCTAGGTATCTGTGTGTGCATGTGTGTGTGCGTGTGTGTGAGCGTGTGTGTTCGTGTGTGTGTGTGTCTGTGTCTGCGTGCGTGTGTGAGTGTGTGCGTGTGTACGCGTGTGTGCGTGCGTGGGTGTGTGTGTGTATGCGCGTGTGTGTGCGCGCGCGCGTGTGTCTGCCTATCTGTCTTATAATTCTGGGCTTTGTTAATAACTACTTAGTTTGTTTATATGTACTATTTATTTTGTTTTATTTTTTACTTTAATTCTTGTTTTTCTATTTCGCAGATGTCTTCACCTCAACCCCGAAAAAACGCCGCTATGCGGTGCTCGGACTGTGAGCGCGTGTTTACCAGGGAACGCGATTCTGAATGTCTGCCCATATGGACACTGTTCATGGGCGACCCAACACCACGAGTGCTCTCTGTGTGGTCGGAAAGTGTGGGTGGGGGGGGGGGGGGGGGGGGGGGGGGGTGGGGGGGGGTGGGGGGGGGGGGGGGGGTGGGGGGAGAGAACTGATAAACTTCAACGCCATACAGAGATCAAGCATGGGGTCGTCTCAACCACGGAACAAGCACCACAAACCACATCAGTGGAAAAAACATCCTGATATGTAGACGGTGTAGGAAGACTTTCACCAGGCGTGATGCTCTAGTACGTCACATAAACACCGTGCATTCTCTGAACCTGCTTACCTGTGCTATTTGTGGAAAAAACTTTACGCGCGCTGATAGAGTGCGGGTCCACCTACAGCTACAACACCCCTCTGCACCTATGAATATTCCAGCTGGCCCCACGCCAGCTACAACACAGAATCAAGCATCACAATCAGGTGCCAAAACATTTTCATCACCAACTTCAACAACGAGGCCTTTCACATCAGTTGCAAGACTATCATCAGCTCCAACATCACCAGCGACCTCTTCATCATCATCCTCATCAGGAGCATCATGCACAACATTTGTAACACAGAATCCCGCATCATCATCGTGTACCAAAACATCACCAGCATCTAGAACACCTGGCCCCACTTCGGCTCAGTAACCACCACCAGCAGACACACTCATCAATACTTCCTCCCACCCCGGCGCACCACTATCAAAAGACACTTTGATCCTTAGCCGCCGACCGTCAAAGCAGTCAGTGGCCATCACGCCTAGTGGCGTCTTGTAGGGCAACAACAAGTTGATTCCACTTTGCTCGGTCGGCGGCCATCCTTCGTACAGTGCCCCAACTCTGGTTCATTCTTTGCATCTCAGCCTCCACAGTCCTCCGCCAGGTTGTTTTTAGTCGGCCTCTCTTTCGTTTTCCTTCAGGGGTCCAAAGCATAGCTGTTCTTGTGATGGCATCGGGGTCTCTTCTGAGGACATGACCAACCCAGCTCCAGCGTCTGCCAGCAATGATGGTGTGCATGTCCTCTTGCTTGCTCCGAGTAAGCAGATCTTGGTTGGTGATGGTATTCGGCCAAAAGATTCGGTGAATTTTTCTTAGGCATGTTGTGTGTAAAAGAGGACAATTTCGACATTTCCTTCTCTGTAACTCTCCAGCATTCCGCACCATAGAGAAGCACAGAAAGCACACAGCTCTGATATAATCTTAATTTTGTGCTTGTGCTGTATTGGGAGGACTACCAGATGTTGTTTAGGCTAAAGAAGGCTGTTCTTGCCTTATTCATTCTGATGTTGATGTCTTTGCCTGCCCCACCGTCTGGTGTTACTATGCTTCCTAGGTATGTGAAGGTATCTGTCTTTACCAGTTGCTGATTCCTTACTGATATGGGCTCAGGGTTGCTCACATTGAGCGTCATGACCTCAGACTTCTTTAAATTGATGTTCAAGCCCACCTGCTGGCTAAACTTATTAGGTCTATCCGTTTTTTCCTGGATGTGGTGATGTGAATGTGCTAGTAGTGCAATGTCATCTGCATATTCCAGATCTTCCAATGTAGAAAAGGTAGTCCATCTTATTCCTCTTGGACTGCAATCTGTAGTCCGGCGCATCACCCAGTCTATGACTGTTAAAAATAGAGTTTTTGATAAGGGGCATCCCTGTTGTACTCCTGTCTTCACCTCAAAGGTTAGGTTGCTCTGCCCAATGCTACACGTAAAGTTGGCATAGAGGCTTTTTATGATTCACACTATGCAGCTGGAATTCCATAAGCCCTCAGTATTTTCCATAAACTGTCCCTATGTATGCTGTCAAAAGCCTTTTCAAAATCAACTAAATTAATGTACCGCTGTCTTTGCCATTCTGAGCACTGTTCAATAATGTTCCTGAGAGTGAATATATGATCTACACATCTTCTGTTCTTTCTAAATCCTGCTTGTTCTTTCCTCAGTTTGTGTTCTACTGCTTTTGAAATTCTCTGTATAATTATCCTGCTTAGTATTTTGCTGGGAACTGAGAGAAGAGTGATTCCTCTCCAATTATTGCAGTCTGCAAGATCTCCCTTCTTGGGCAATTTGACAATTATTCCTTTGTTCCACTCTGATGGTGTTGTCCCCGTTTTCCAGACTTGTGCAAATAGTGGTTCTAATAGTTCTGCTGCTAGCTCAGGGTCTGTCTTAAATAGCTCTGCATTTAAGTTATCATGGCCAGGAGCTTTTCCGTTCTTTAACCCTTTGATTGCTGTGATGATTTCTTCTTTTCGTGGAATGTCTGTATTTACATCTAGATCGTTTTCTTCCTCAGGAACATTCAATTGTGTCTCTGGTGGTTCCTTGTTCAGAGTTTCTCTGAAGTGCTCTGCCCATCTTGTTTCCTGTCCCTCTGCTGTCGTGATGAAATTTCCTTGCTTATCTCTTACTAATGTAATATTGTTTGCACCTCGTTTTCCGCTGATGAATTTAGTTATTTTGTATACTGTGCTTTTTTTCATTTCTCAGTGCTGCCTCTTCTACCTGTCTTGCAAGATCGTCTAGGAAATTCCTTTTGTTGGCTCGGGTTTGGCGTTTAACTTCCTTGTCCAGCTGACTGAACTGTTCGCTATACGAGGGCTGTCCGGAAAAGAACCGGCCATAATTAATATTAGAAAAACCGTTTGCGCGACATCGATGTAACTTGACAGCCAAATAGAGTGGCCTGTTATGCACATACGTGTGCAATGTTGACGTTGATGCACCAGTCAGTGCGACCGTTAAAAGCCGTTTAGTGAGCACGTGCACTGTGTGGTCATCGCATTCAAAATGGCTAAACGAGTAGAGCAAAGAATCTGCATCAAATTTTGCGTCAAGCTGCAACATTCCTCCACGGAAACTAATATGATGATTCAGAAGACTTTTGGAGACGATGCAATGAGTGCTACACAAATAAAGGTGTGGCACAAACGCTTCAAAGATGGTCGAGAATCTGTTGAATGTGATCCCATTTCTGGAAGTCCTTCTTCGGGCGTCGAAAACCAGGCAACTTCCACTGAGACGACTGAGCCTTCGTTTCTGGTTCATAGCAGTAGATCCACGATTCATCTCCGGTTATGACTTTCTTCACGAAATCTGGGTTATTGGTTGCGGTTTGAAGCAAATCATTAGCAACTATGGCACGAAGTTCCTTCTGCTCTGGTAGCAGAATCCGCGGAACGAATTTTACCACGACACGTCTCATACCCAGATCCTGGGTCAGAATCTCGGATACAATAGTTTTTGGAATTCCCAGATCTTTTTCTAGTTCTCGCACTGTCAGTCGCCGATCTTTGTTGATTGCAGCACGTACACGTTCAACATTTACCGCTGTTCTGCTTGTTGCAGGCCTTCCAGAAATGGGATCACACTCAACAGATTCTCGACCATCTTTGAAGCGTTTGTACCACACCTTTATTTGTGTAGCACTCATTGCATCGTCTCCAAAAGCCTTCTGAATCATCGTAGTAGTTTCTGTGGAGGAATGTTGCAGCTTAACGCAAAATTTGATGCAGATTCTTTGCTCTACTCGTTCGACCATTTTGAATGCGACGACCACACAGTGCACGTGCTCACTAAGCGGCTTTTAATGGTCGCACTGACTGGTGCAGCAACGTCACCATTGCACACGTATGTGCATAACAGGCCACGCTATTTGGCTGCCAAGTTTACCACTCGATTCGTTTGTCGCGCCAAACGATTTTTCTAAATTAATTATGCGGCCGGTTCTTTTCCGGACAGCACTCGTATAGTTGCTTTTAACCTGGGGACTTCGCTTTTGTTTTCTTTCTTTTCATTTCCTTTCTCAGTGTTATGGTGTTTAATGTTTCTGGTGTTATCCAGTCTTGCTTCTTCCTTTCCTGGAATCCCAAGCATGATTTGCTGCTTTCCTTATATATTGATGAAATGGTGTTGAATTTCTGGTCTATATCATCAGTCAATGTCTTTTCATGACTTTTGGCAAATTGATATCGTTTCTTTATGGTAAGGGGTTCTTCACTTTGCTGATGTCAAACATTTTCTGTGTAGTTACAGTTGGTCCAGCTGTTCTTAGTTTCACTTTCAGTTTTGCTACTACTAAATGGTGATCACTTTCCCCATCTGCACCTCTTCTTACCTTCACATCTTGTAATGCATGTCTCCATCTACCGTTAATCATGATGTGGTCTATCTGGTTTCTGTCCCGACCATTTGGTGATTCCCATGTTAATTTGTGAATTTCTTTATGTGGGAAAAATGTTCCTCCAATGACCAGGTTGTTAATACTACAAAAGCTTATTAATTTATCCCCATTTTCGTTTGCTGTTCCGCTGCCGCATTTTTTCATTACTCTTCCATTATACGAGGTCCGTTCAGAAAGTAATGCAACACATCGTTTTTCTCAGGAGCTGTTTATTAAAAAAAGCGTGCAATTTATACATAATGTACATGGATATGTCATGTAAACATCGGTATTATTCAACATAATCCCCATCAACTTGTACGGTTTTATGCCAGCGCGAAACAAGTGCATGTTTTCCTAGCCCGTACCAGATTTTGTCTTGATCATGTAGCCATTTCTTCGCTGCATGAATCACCCCTTCATCATCTTCAAACCTTGTCCCACGGAGTGCATCTTTAAGTGGACCAAATAGATGAAAATCAGAGGGTGCCAAATCGGGACTATAGGGTGGATGGGGTAGTACAGTCCAACCCAATTTGGTGATTGCTTCCCGTGTTGCCAGATTTGTGTGAGGTCGCGCATTGTCGTGAAGGAGAAGCAGGTCTGTTGGATTCTTGTGCGGCCGAACTCTGCAAAAACGTTGATTGAGTTTTTTCATTGTCTTAATGTAAGCTTTCGAATTGATTGTCTCTCCTCTTGGCATAATGTCCACAAGAATCACACCTTCATTGTCCCAAAAAACAATGATCATGACCTTTCCAGCTGAAGGAATTGTCTTGAATTTCTGTCTTCGTGGTGATTGCGGATGACGCCACTCCATTGACTGTCTTTTTGTCTCAGGTTCAAAATGATGTGCTCAGGTTTCGTCACCTGTAACGATGTTAGCCAAAAAGTTGTCTCCATCAGCTCTGAAACGCTCCAACAATTCAGAAGAAATTGCTTTCCTTTGCAATCGGTGGTCATTTGTGAGACTTCGAGGAACCCATCTTGCGAAAACCTTAGAAAATCCGAGAGTTTTTATAACTGCATTTGCACTACCAGTGCTGACTGACAGCTGTAAGGCCAATTGTTAAGTAGAGATTCGCCTATCAGTAAGAATAATGCCCTCAGCGCATTTCAACATTTCTGCGTTGGTGGGTGTGGCAGGACGTCCACAGTGCAGCCGATCAAGCAGCTCCGTATCTCCACTTCCTGATTCTTCGATTCTCTGAACCCAGTGACTGACTGTACTCCTATCGACTGCAAACTTCCATACACATCACATAGACGCTTGTAAATGTTCACAACAGTTTCCTTCTCTGCAACGAGAAATTCTATCACAATTCGCTGCTTATAACGCAAGTTGCTAACACGCTCCATTTTAACGGTTTAGGGCAGCAATATTATTTTGCCAGTTGCAATGCGATTTGGTGCACACAATTGGCACATGCCATATTTGAAGGGTGCAAAATTTCATTCTTCTAACTTCATTATTAGCTGAGAAAAACGATGTGGTGCATTACTTTCTGAACGCCCCTCGTATGTATTGTGGTTACCAACTTTTACATTGATGTCTCCCATTACTATAATAAGATCATATCTAGGTGTGTCTTCAATTTCTTTCTGCAGTTGTTGATAGAATTCATCCTTGACCTCTTCATCGCTGTCATTCGTTGGTGTGTAGCATTGTATTATAGTAGTATTGGTGAATCTACCTCTCAATCTTAATCTTATCAGTCTGTTGTTGATGGGTTTCCATTCCAGTAATGTTTTTTCTATTCCTTTCTGTAGAATAATGGCTACACCTTCAATGTGCCCTCCATCATCTCTTCCAGAATAAAGTACTAATTCTCCTGTTGCTGTTTTAACTTTTCCTGCCCCTGTCCATCTGCTCTCGCTTATCCGTAGAATGTGTAACCTATAGATTCTCATTTCTGCCGTGACATGTTTTAGTTTACCTGTTTCATTCATTGTCCTGACATTCTAAAATCCTATTCTTGTATCATGTTTTGTGGTCAGGACGTCCGTTTTCGTGTCAGTGGCTTCCTTTCGGCTTTCACCACTGACAGTCATACGAACCTCAGACTCCGGATATCCATCCCGCAGCAAAGTTTGTTTATTCGTTGTTGTTTCCGTAACTTCAGTTTTTTTTACATAGACAGGGGTGTCAGCCATATGCTAAAACCCCCAATCCAGCTTGGTAGAACCTTCCAGGAGTAAAACTCTCACTGGCATAGCTCTGGGGTAATCAGAATACGAAAGCCACCATACCTCAGCAGATGTCTTCATCAACAACTATTCCCATCATAGTAGCTGCAGTCCAGGACACCTTTTCAAACAATGCCCAAAACCTAGTCACCACGGCCCAAATAAAACTCCTCGCCTATCCTCTGACCAAGACAGTTTACGCAACATACCGTCTGACGTCACACAGATATACACATACAACTGGTAAGCCATCAACACACACAACAACCTCAAAAAATACTGGTCCATCTTTACATTTTTTCGCAGACCAGACAACACAAAACCAATAGATTGGGTGTCACTTCTTAGACCTATCTTTAATTAAAAAAAACGATTCAAAATTAATTACATTCACCACACCATTTTACGCCATAGAGAAACCAACGAGATCCGCTTCTACCATGCATCTCACAATAGTGCGTGTGTGTTGGAAAACCCTCATCTTGTAAATAACATAACAGATTTCCACTCTTTTGTCTCACAATTACACGACAGCGACACTCTTACAAACGCACAATTAAACCGACCAAATACAAAATATTATGTCGAATCTATACCAGCCGCCTCCTTTTACATTTATCACATCCAAGAACACCCAATCCGTTGTTGTTTCGCAGATAAACCAACATACATCACCAACAATAAACACATTATCACATTACAACACGATTCGAGCTCTAAACCTTACACTGATAACTTTTGCTTTTTCAGATGTCTGGCCGTTTTTAAGGGGCTCCAGTTAAGGATATTAGAAAAACCACTCGTAGACCAGTGGCAGTTACATCAGGGTATCGAGTCCCTCATCGGTTTTCCCGGCGTGAATTTAACCGACATTCCCTCCTTTGAAACATCTTTAAAAAAAAATATTGACGTCTTCGAGTTTGACGACACACAAACCCTTTCCCCCAAACTCAGAGGTAGTGATAGCTATAAAGAAACTTTGCACTGTTTAATGTAAAAAAATCATTTCATGTATATATCTGATATAGATAGCGCGGCAAACTATTTTTCGTGTCCTAAATGCGGGAAAATTTGGACGTTTTTTAGGTTTATGGAAAGACATGAGAAGACGTGTACCGGGGGTAAGATGGTAGAAATATTTAAGGGTGGGGTTTATACCCCACCGGGCACCATTTGGGATTCAATCGCTGCACAGGATATAGATGTTGATACAAAATTTGTGTTTCCGTATCGCGCAACCTTTGACTATGAATGTTTTTTCGATACCTTTGAATAAACGGGGACCAGTGGGACAACCTATACAGCCAAACACGTGCCTCTATCTTGTTCGGTCGCTCCCAATGTCCCCGGGTTGGAAGAGCCTGTCTGTTTTATCACAACAGGCGATCCTCAAGACTTGGTCAATAGGATGCTTGACCATCTGACCCGATTCGCCGGGGCGTCTTATGTCATCTCTAGTGCGCGTTTTGATGAGGTGTACACTCAACTCGCTGATTTGGATGGCCACATCGATAGACTCGATAGTTATTTGCGAGAGCTCCCCGTTTTATGTTTCAACTCGGGGAAATACGACGTCAACGTTATAAAACCCTAACTTATAAAGTATTTTCTAGACCGAGACTTTAAATATTTAGTAAAAAGGACCAATAACTTTAAGTGTATTGCTACCCCCCAGTTAAAATTTTTAGATATAATCAATTACCTAGCCCCCAGATTTAGTTATAGCAAGTATCGCGTGGCCTATAAGGTGACAGAAACTAAAGGTTTTTTATGTTACGAATACATCACCGATTTAGACAAGTTAAAAGAAACGGCGTTTCCACCCCACTCGGCCTTTTTCTCCTCCCTAATAAATTGTAATATTTCCAATGCCGAGTACGTCGAATGTCAGAGGGTGTGGGTCGATAACCCTGTGGTCACGTTGCGCGATTTTCTGACGTGCTATAATAACAAAGACGTAGTCCCATTCTTAATCGCTTCAGAACAACAAGTTAGTTTTTACGCGGGTCTGGGGGTAGATATGTTTAAAGACGCCATTTCGGTTCCGGGAGTAACCTTAAAGTACTTATTCAAAACTCTCCCGTCAAATATATCTTTTTCTTTATGCTCGAAGCGGGAGTAAGATTTATACCACACTCTGAGACAAAATATAGTTGGGGGTCCATCAATAACATTTCATAGGTTTCATGAAAAAGACAAAACCCGGGACAGAGGTGGCAAAGTTGTTCAATGCATTAAAGGTTATAATGCCAACGCTCTTTATTTATGGGCACTAATGCAGAAAATGTCCACTGATTTTCCCGTTCGAAGACACAGGGAGGATGGTTTCAGGTACCACAAAGTCAATAAACACACCGTGCAGTGTCACGGCTGGTTGACTTGGGTATCGCACACAAATAATGTGTCTTTAAAAACCCAGTTCAACGGCCGTGAAATGTCTTTGGGGCATAGGCGCATTAGGGTAGATGGCTGGAACAAAGATTCTCGCAAAGTCTACCAGTTTCATGGCTGTCTTTTCCATGGACATCCTAACTGCCCACTAACCACTGGTCCTGACATTAATCCAGTCAATAAGAAACCCTTGACTGAGTTGTACAAAAAGAGGCGGGAAATTGGCGTGTATTTGAAGAACGAGTGTAATACCAACATGATAGAAATGTGGGAATGCGAGTGGCAGCGCCGCAAACTAACCGATCGAGCAATCGGTCTCTTTCTGAGCGACACATTCCCGAGCCTGAAACCGTCGTATACCAAATTTAGGTACCCTCTAACAGACCAACAGATTCTAGCCTCTGTTACAGACGAGACCTTATTTGGGTTAGTCGAATGCAACATTCCAGTCCCCGACTCCCTAAAGGAACATTTTTTTGGAAATGACGCCCATTTTCAAAAATGTTGACGTCACGATAAATGATATTGGAGATTTCATTCGTGAATACGCAGAAAAAAATAAACTCCTGTCTACCCCTAGACGGATATTGATAGGTAGTTACGTAGGTGAAAAGATTCTGTTGGCGACACCTCTGCTTCGCTGGTACCTGTCGAAGGGCTTAGAAGTCACGCGTATTTTCCAGGTGATTGAGTATACGCTGCGATTTGTTTCAAGCAGTTTGAGGATACCGTCTCCGACGCCCGCCGGCAGGGGGATATAGACGATGTCCACGCCATAACTAGTGAAACTATGAAATTATTAGGGAACGCTGCTAATGTCAAAACCCTGACCAATAAGGCAAAACACATAGAGGTCTCGTACACGACGGGGGAGGGGTCGTCTAAATTAATAAACTGCCACCGGTTTAGAAAGATGAGTTTAGTGATGGATGACATTTTCGAGGTAGAAATGGTTAAAAAGAAAATTAGTTGGGACCTACCCGCGCAGATAGGTTTTTTCGTCTACCAATACGCCAAATGGAGAATGTTAGAATTTTATTACGACTGCCTAGATAGATTTGTAGATAGAGCAGACTTTCAGTTATGCGAGACTGATATCGATAGTCTGTACATGGCCCTTAGCACGAGTAACCTAGCGGACGCCGTTAAGCCCGCTATGCGACAAGAATCTTATAGTGTCTACGACCAATGGTTTCCCGTCGATGTGTGCCCCGAACGTGGGGAAAATGTAGGTTTCAGAACACACAACTCCGCCATCTAAACGAACGAGCAACACAGAAATGCTCTGTCCTATTTTTATATCAATAGACAGGTACACGCCGACAATGTCACCACATCCCCATCAACATTTAAAAAAATAGCTCTGTACACAACACCAGAACAACCATAAGTCATACCACCCACACACCCCAACACACACCCAACACCACAACTCTCTGTCCTATTTTTACATCAGAATATACACGCCGACAATGTGAAGACCTCTCCCCTCAAGTTCTATATATATATTTGTTCTGGCCTGAAGCTGTAACAAAAGAAAAACTGTGATATTTAAAATATTTATTAAAGACCATTTGTTAACTATGTTGTAAATATACATATATTGTATGAAGAAACAACACACATACCAAAACAATACCACAATAAATAACAAATTGTACACACCCCCTCTTACCAATTTGTGCTCCTACGTCTGTGGCCTAATTGATATGAACGCAGTTTCATAATCCAGATATACCAGGTTCGAAACCTGCTGCAGGCGGTTTGGTAGCAAATCGCTTTGTGTGGATTTTTAACAATGGTATAAGCGCCGTACCGTTCAGAAAGCAATGGCAAACTACTGAACGTAAAAATTGCCTAGAAAAATCACAAACAGCCAATAAAAGCTGGGGTTGATTGCCACGTCCTGTAAAGGATAAGCAACTAACTTTAACTTGCCAATATGTGCTCCTGTTCATATATGTTTTTGTTACTGCTGTAACAAAACACTGTTGAAAATAAAATATATTTATTAACTAAACTCTTTGTTATCTATATTTTATACGTATGTATAACTATTGTTTGTAAAACGCGTATAACTATTGTAAAATATATATTGTAAAATATGCTATAAACATGACTAAGAAACAACAACAACCTACACACCCGCCATTATTGAACTAATACATTGCTATATAAAAAGTCAGCGTCTTCACCACCATCGAGCGGAGTATTTCCTTATATAAAAGTCAGCGCCTCCACCTGAATCGATCGGAGTATTTTGCTATATAAAATGTCCACGCCTCCACCACAATCCTTCCCGTAGCGTACATACTATACTACGAATGTTCATGTTAGATTATTATTTTTGCGTTAAAATGTTTGAGCAAACTGCGCGACTCTAAGTAATGAAGCAAAAAGGCGCGCCAAACGAGAAACTTAGCGCCAAATGTCCCTAGATTTAACTCATTGGGGGTGGAGACACGTGGATTCACCCCAGTCAAGGATATATGGTCCTTAACGTTTTATCATTCTCTCCAAACAGCGAAGATACTATACAATGTGACATATACTGGGTCTCATCTTAGCTCCGTAGGTCTGCATGTAGAGTTTTATTTCAGTTGTCTTGTCATATGCGAGACTTGAATAGATTTTACTACTTTTATATGCAATATTTTTGCAGTAATTTAAATCATAATGAAATGTATTATGACTTACAGCCTGTTTCCAAATACACACTATGGACCTTATCTGTGTTCGCCCAATCACTGCCACAGGTTACGCCTTCAGAACAGCTGCAAATGGTAGTTATTGTTGTATGTTTGACGTGTATCCCATTATATACGGATACCTTCGTCTTACACGGATCGAAACTCTCATCAGAACAATGGGACTGTAAAATAGGCAAAAGATGTACACAATTTACACACACGCACTGCTTCAGAAAATTGACTAACCATCTCGACAACTATACACAGTTACCGTGATCTGGATTGAATGTTAAGTCACTTAAAATTAAGTCTACTGTACACACATTATATAAGAGGCAATAAAACATAATAGATGCACTATAGATCGAATCTACACAACACAACTTAACATAAACCGATCATTTCCCTAGTTCTATTATATATCTAGCGTACAAAGCGCAACTTACATAAACGGATGACTTTTCTACCTACACAAGACATCTAAACTACACAAGACAACTTATATAAACTGATGACTTCGGTAGTTCCACTTGACATCTAGTCAACTAAACACAACGTACATAAACAAATCATATCTTTAGTTCCATTAGATATTTTGTCCAAACTTAGTCAACTCAATGTATTGTTTTCTAATATCCGCCAGACACGTCGTCGACTCTATGGAGACAACAAAATAGTATTTATTTCTTGACCTCAGCTGAGCATCACAATTCTATCTAATAATGCCCCGTCGTACCTAAGATCATTGTTTCAAACCAGTAGAAGGGAGGGACAACGATTACATCAGTTACGTCTGCCCAAACCTAGGATCGACCTGTTCAAAAAGAGTCTAGCCTACTCTGGTGCCTACTTATGGAACAGCCTTCCACACCACCTAAAAAGCCTACCTACACAATATTCTTTTAACAAAGCACTTTTCAAACACTTCCTCAACACTGATTATCTACCCCCATAGAAACAGTATTTGCCTGTCAACATCTCATCCATAGGTCAACATTTCTTTTCCTTTTCCGCTCATTTTTGTGTGTGAATAATTTGTTTTATATCCATGTAATATCATTATTATATTCACTTTAAAATATTATTATATAATGTGTTGTTCGTCCATCACAAGTGATGAAGACCACTCTGTTCATCCAATTATTAGGATGTTAGGATAGTCTATGAGTACGAAGGTGACTGATGAGCCCGATTCGGGCCTGGAAGGATCTCGGACAGTGTGGGCAGGGAATGTTTGCTTCATGTGAAGGTTTTATTTCACGATCTCTTCTAGCTTGTCTCCGCTGTTCCGCTGCTGCTCTTCTGGAAGATTCGCATGCCGCTGCACCTTTACGAAGAGATGTGCGCCAGGCAGTTCGGTCTTGCGCAGCAGCTTCCCATGTGTCTGGGTTTATGTCAAAGGTTTTTAATGAAGCCTTAAGCGTGTCTTTGAAGCGCTTTTTCTAGCCACCATGGGAGCGTCTACCCTTCTGCATCTCACCATAAAAGAGTATCTTTGGCAGTCGATGGTCTGGCATGCGGACTACATGACCTGCCCAGCGAATCTGTGACTGCATCAGAATAGTATCGATGCTAGGGATACCAGCTCTGTCAAGAACAGCGGTATCTTGGATCTTGTCTTGCCATTTGATGTTCATTATCTTCCTGAGACAGACTGTATGGAAGTGGTTGAGCTTTTTTACGTGGCGCCTATATACAGTCCATGTTTCACATGCATAAAGCAGCACTGGAAGCACCGCAGCTCTGTATACCTTCAGCTTTGTCTGTAGACTAATGCCACTTCGATGCCAAACGTTGGTGTATAGTCTGCCAAATGTGCTGCTGGTTTTGGAGATCCTGGTGTTCAGCTCATCATCAATGACGATGTTCTGGGATAGTGTACTACCAAGGTATGTGAACATGTTCACAACATTCAGTTTCTCACCATTTACCTTGATGACTGGCTCAGTATAAATTGTGCAAATAGCTGGTTGGTACATGATTTCTGTTTTCCCCGTGTTGATGGTAAGCCAGAAGTTGGAGCAGGCTTCGGAGAATCTATCAACGCTACGCTGCAGATCAGCCTCTGAGCCAGCACTGAGGGCACAATCGTCAGCAAACAGAAGATCCCTGATGGTGTGTGATTTGACCTCGGTTTTTGCTTGAAGCCTCCTAAGGTTAAACACATTTCCATCAATACGATATCTGATGTCGATTCCTGTGTCCCCGTCTCTGAAAGCATCAGGCAGCATAGCAGAAAACATGATACTGAAAAGCGTCGGTGCAAGTACACACCCTTGTTTAACTCCATTTGAGACGGGGAAAGGCTCCGACAGCTCACCATTTTCTTGAACTCTAGCCTGCATTCCATCATGCAGTTGCTGCACTACTGAGATAAATTTCTTTGGGCAGCCGTATTTTGCCATGATCTTCCATAGACCCTCTCTACTGACCGTGTCGAACGCCTTTGTCAAGTCGATGAAAGCTGTGTACAGGTCACAGTGCTGTTCTTGGCATTTTTCTTGAAGCTGTCTTGCAGCGAACACCATATCGGTGGTTCCACGTTCTTTCCGGAATCCACACTGACTTTCAGGTAGAAGACCGTTGTCAAGATGAGCCCTAAGGCGATTAAGAAGGATTCTGGCAAATATCTTCCCAGCGATTGATAGTAGTGAGATGCCTCGATGATTGTTACAGTCTTGGCGATTACCTTTACGTTTATAAAGATGTATAATTGACGCATCCTTGAGATTGTGTGGGATGGTTTCACTCTGCCACATTTGCTGGAAGATCATGTGAAGTTTCTCTATCAGAACTGTACCGCCATCTTTATAGACCTCAGAATATTATTAAAATGACTGTTTAATTTTTGTCTTCTGTAGTTTGGTAATATCCAGCCTTGTTTGGGTTTTCTGTCCCCGCGGGCGCCTGGCAGGTTGGATACGAATTTTAAGTTTAGACACAATGAGGCGATGATCAGTCCAGCATTCGGCACCACACATGGACTTGGTCACCCGGACATTTTGCCTGTCCTTCTTCCTAACAATTACATAGTCAATTAGGTGCCAATGCTTCGAGCGAGGGTGCATCCAGGAGGTCCTGTTGCGGATAGGAAGTCGAAAAATGGTGTTGGTGACAAGGAGGTTATGTTCTGCGCAAGTCTGGAGGAGAAGAAGTCCATTGCTGTTACAGCGACCCACGCCGTACTTTCCGATAGTGCCATTCCAGGAGATGTTATCTGAGCCTACTCTTGCATTAAAGTCACCGAGAATAATAAGCTTATCTGCTTTGGGAACTGATGCAATGACTGCATGTAGTTCTTCGTAAAACTTATCCTTGACGTCATCCTGGTTTGTCATAGTTGGTGCATACGCGCTAATGATGGTGGCATGTTTCCTTCCATAAAGCAGCGGGATCTTGACCGTCATGAGTCGGTCATTTATTCCCTTTGGGGGCTCCACTAGCTTGCCAATAATTGCTGTTTTGATTGCAAATCCAACCCCTGCTTCTCGTCTTTCTTCAGTTCCTCTTCCGCTCCAATAGAATGTATAACCTGCACCCTTTTATATAATGTAATGTATGTGTGAATGTACCCACATAATACTGTACTTTAGAAATGTGAGTCGTGAGAATGTACCCGCATACCAAAAATACAGATTAATTGTAGACAGATTGACCTCATGAGTGAGTGTCGGTATACAGAATTTATTTATTTTTATTTATTGTTTTATTTATTTTATTTTATTATTACTTTTTTCCCCCATTTACTAGCTTGTGTTTTTCAAAAAAAAAAAAACCCCTACTCATTTTTTTAAAAATTATGCTTCCATACTGTAAATGAATGCTGTTATGGTAACTTTATAATGTTGCATGCCTTTAAATTAATGCTTAAAGCATCATGTGGGAATGAAAGGATATAGTATGCAAGATTAATGAGAGTGGAAGGGCAGAATGTTAGACGGGCCTGCGCGCCCAATTCTTTACTCTTCGAAAATAAAGTTCGTTCGTTCGTTCGTTCGTTCGTTCACTTATTTGGCCTAGAGAACATTTTATATTTGAACATGCACCTTAATATAACCGACTAGAAGCAAAATTGTATACAAAATAAATAGTCAGAGCTAAATACATTACATTCATGTATTATCATTTATAATAATAATAATAGCCCCTTCAGTCATAACTGACTATGGGAATGCGCCCCTGAGGTGACAGCCCTCAGCTGCTTATTTTCCTGGTGCTCCTTTCGACATTTTCTCCTCACCTCTGCTTCTTGTGTGAGCCTATCTTCGCCCAATCTGAGGTGGCGCCGTAAATAGCATCGCCACTTAGTGCGATCGGCAGCTTTATCCTCCCATGTTGCTGGATCCATGTCCAGTGCCCTCATATCTCTCTTGCACACATCTTTGAACCTCAGCTGTGGTCGCCCAACTGTTCTCTTGCCATCTGCTAATTGTCCGTAGAAGATATCTTTTGGGATGCGACCATCATCCATGCGGCAAACATGGCCAAGCCAGCGAAGTCTGCGCTGTCTAAGAAGCGTATACATACTTTGAAGGCCAGCACGTGACAACACCTCGACATTTGTCACTTTATCTGTCCACGAGATGCCGAGGATGCGGCGTGGACACCGCAAATGGAAGGTATTGAGCCTTCTTTCTTGCTTAGCATAGGTCGTCCAGGTCTCGCTGCCATATAGGAGTGTGCTGGTGACGCAGGCATTATATATACCGCAGCTTTGGTCTTCATTGTGAGTTTAGAGTTTCCCCAAACACGCGATGTGAGGCGGGCAAAGGTAGCTGCAGCTTTGCCAATGCGGCTGTCGATTTCTGTATCCATTGAGAGTTTGTCATTGATGGTAGACCCTAGGTATGTGAAGTGGTGCACCACTGCCAATTCATAGTTATCGATAGTGATAACTGGTGCATCACCCACATCCTGACTCAGCACATTCGTTTTCTTTAGACTTATTGTGAGGCCAAAGTCCTTGCTTTCTTTAGTGAAGCGATTCATCAAGCTCTGAAGCTCCTGTTGGCTTTGAGTGACGACTGCAGCATCATCCGCGAACAACAAGTCTCTTATAGTGACCCTTCTGATTTTTGTTTTTGCCTTCAGCCTTGAAAGATTAAACAGACGGCCATCTGACCTAGTGTGAAGGCATATTCCTTCAGTTGCATCTCTGAATGCATGTTTCAAGAGTAATGCAAAGAAGATTCCGAAGAGGGTCGGAGCCAGAACACAGCCTTGTTTAACGCCACTTCGTATATCAAAGGGCTGTGACGTGCTTCCAGCATATTGGACTGTTCCCTTCATGCCGTCATGGAATGACTTTATCATTTCCAGCATTTTAGAAGGGCAGCCTATTTTCAGGAGGATTTTAAAGAGTCCATCCCTACTAACCAGGTCGAATGCTTTTGTGAGATCTATAAAGGGGATATATAATGGTCTTTTCTGCTCTCTTGATTTTTCCTTAAGCTGGCGGAGAGAGAAGATCATGTCTGTTGTTGATCTGCCAGCTCGGAATCCACACTGTGACTCTGGATATATGCGCTCAGCTAACTTGTGTAGTCGCATTAAGATGACTTTGGCAAAAACCTTACCAACAATACTAAGAAGAGAGATGCCTCTGTAGTTATTGCAATCACTTCTGTCTCCTTTATTTTTATACAGTGTTACAATCTTGGCATCTCGCATGTCTTGAGGAATAGTTGTCTCTTCCCAGCACTGGCACAGCATCCTATGCAGGGGATGTAATAGCGTGCTCTTACAGCATTTGATTAAATCAGGAGGAATCCATCACTGCCTGGTGCTTT
The DNA here is from genome assembly GCA_024509875.1 of Oreohelix idahoensis. NCBI lineage: Eukaryota > Metazoa > Mollusca > Gastropoda > Stylommatophora > Oreohelicidae > Oreohelix > Oreohelix idahoensis. The sequence goes on from JAMPIV010002851.1 coordinate 29,609, forward strand.
GCCAGAGGCCAAGCTATCAATGGCCTTGCTGAGTTCCTCTAATGTTGGTTCGGCATCCAGCTCCTCCATAGTTGGCAGACTGTTGACACCATCAAGGGCTGCAGGCGTAACGGTATTGTCTCTAGCGTAAAGCTCAGAGTAGTGCTCGACCCACCTCTCCATCTGCTTACCCTTATCGGTTAGCTTCTCTCCGCTGATGGTTTTTAACGGTGCCGTCTTACTTTTATGGGGGCCAAGTGCTTTCTTTATACCGTCATACATTTGTCTAATGTTGCCTGTTTGCGCTGCGATCTGGATGCTCTCACTGAGCTGGAGCCAGTAGTCATTTGCACAGCGTCGAGCAGTTTGTTGAACTTTGCTTCTCGTAGCCCTCAGGATCTGTAGGGTTCTGGCACTCGGTGAACGCTTGTATTCTGTTACGCACAAATAATTACTTTTTTCCAAAGTCTTTGTATGATCGTTTTTCGTATGTATGATCATTATTTGACTGAAATGCATGTTATATATATTTTATGGTCAAAGGGACAGAACCCGATATATCGATACTGCTATTTTTTATGAGTTTACCTCCTCTTGTATAGAGACACGTTCGGTCTATAATGTCTTGAACGAAGCGTGACCATATCTCCTTATTTGGTAGTATCAGTCAACTGTTGTAGATGTTTGAAACCTTTCTTAACGCTTCTGTTCATGTCCATAAAAGGCGCGACTGTGTAAGACTTTTATCTCGAATGTTCTTAGAATCGTCTTATTGTGAACAGCGACTCAGAGATTGTCGTTCTGCGCATGTCTCGACTTGGTTTTGGTTTGTTGTTCCGCCCAGGTCGGGGAGTTGAGAAATGGACTGATGAGCGAGCGGACGCGACTGCGTCTTGTGATTCTCTGAGGGAAATACATTGTCTTTGTGAGTTAGTTAGCTAACTAGACTATTTCCCCGTATTATTCAAGCCTGCCTGGAGGCATATGTTCATGGTTGATTTTCCGAAATAAGGTAATTCCTCTTGTATCGAACTTTAGGCTATCGTCTAGAGGTTCGTCATTTTGTCGCCTTTTTGCTCGCCTGTGTGATTCAAAATGGAGAGGTACTTTGACTAGGATTAAGTCATCGGTATCTTTATACCTGAACTAGTTATATATCTATGGGTCGCTCTAGACCAACAAGACTATTGTCTGTGTTCCAGGATTCGTTATATCAGAGATCACGTCCAAGTCAGATGGTTAGACTTAGGAAGGTTATAAAGGTCGAGCTGACCTGTAATCCATGTATGCTACTCACGTGCAGACAGTAAACGGACGTATTGTATACATCTGATCTGCTAGCATCAGGAAGGAATAATTATTATTGTCTACGAACATTAAGGATCTGCAGCTGACCACGGTTGCAGAAGTTATATGTATTATTTATCAAGCTTCGCTATGATATTTGTTTTCCATACAACTATTGAGTATTGACTCCTACATGACTGTCAGTTAACATGAGTTTGAATGCTGCATTCGTTATACTATGCTGATGATAACATAAGTATCATGACTGTTTTGTGGCGTGCAATAAATGGTATAAACCTAAAGCGAAGTTACCGTTTTTATGACTCTACACGTCATGTTGCCTGTGGTGTACCCTGAACTGTTCTACTGCAACACACACCGCAACAATCTAAACCAGATAAGACACCCACATCTTGCATTGTAATACCTGGTGTCGATAGAGGTGGTAATTTGACGGCATCCTAATTCCACCCTTATCAATTCATGGTGGCCAATAGTTGGTTTATTCTGGTACCAACTCTCAAGGGGGTCAACAAACCCAGACATCATCAGCAGACTACAAGACAACATTGCAGTTGCTATTCATCACCTTTGATGAAATTTTTTGAAAAACGCAGCAGTACTGACAGTTGTTGATATTTTGAAACTACCCGGCGCTGCTCGGCGGTATTGAAGTTTGTCTACAAATAGAAGGACAAGTACCGAGCGAATGGATTTCCTGATCTGTTGAGAAGAAGGACAAGTGCCGTAACAACTGTTCCGGTCTCAGAATTACTGTTGCAGATTCAGAAGGTCAAGTTCAGAAGCTGTTTCCTGTCAGAAGCTGTTTCCTGTTAGAAGCTCATTTCCTTCGTCATGGCAGTTTACGAGAGCAGATATGGATCAACGTTGGATCATTGTCCTAAGAATGCTGATCACATCCTGTTCTGAACTGTGCTGACGTTGTGGATACATAGAAGTTAAGTGGCCTGTTTTGTTTGTGAACTGTGCCCTTATGTTCTAACTGAGCCTTCTGTCTTTTCGCACTCTTTATATGTTTACATGTTATATGTTATTTGGATTTATATTTATATGTTTATATTTCTGCTGGTTTTCTCGGTTGGGCGGTGTCTTTCAGTAGATGATACCACGTCACAGAGGTTCTACTGTTAGCGTTTTCGTTAGGGACTGTGCGAATTTCCTACTGTGAAATTTGCTAGCGACAATCGTTGCTATATCTGTTTAGTTGTGACGAGTTGTGCTTTATTTTCGTTTTTTGTATATATTTTTTTTTTTTGTTTCTCTCTTTCTTTCTGTTTTTTTAGTTTCGATTTCAATTGTTTGTATTTGTAGGTCTCCTCTTTTCTATTATTCAGTTCTTCACGTAAATTTTTGTGTATATACTGTAGCGTCATTTGTTTGTCATATCTTCGCATTCTGTCATCATATTCTTTTTAGTTTTGCTGTTTATTTATTTGACTTATGCGAATGTTTTCGTATTGTTTGATCTTTGTTATTGTTTACATTGACTCTGATCTTTGTTATTGTTTACATTGACGTTGATCTTTGTTATTGTTTACATTGACTCTGATCTTTGTTATTGTTTACATTGACTTTGATCTTTGTTTTGTTTACATTGTTGGTACTTTGTTATTGTTTACATTGCCTTGTTATTGTTTGCATAGGTTTTGCATAGTTAGCTTTCACTATTGTTACATATATGCTCATGCACTATTGATCTAGAGTGCACTTATCATAACTAACTGGTGGTTTGTTGCTTATGCACTATTGTAGTGCAGTTATGATAAATAACTGATGGTTATGCACTGATTTGGGTAGTGCACTGATAATTAAGAGGTGACTTGTGATATTATTGTACAACTGATAATACAAATTGGTGTCAAGTCTTGTTTCCCACAGAGATTGGAGTAAACATAGTAATTATACAAGCACTTTATTAAGTCTTGTTGCTATTAAGATTGAAATAAGATAATTAATTATTTCAGGTTCTGTACTCACATTTTAGACATCATGTCTACATTTGAGTACTTTATTGAGCAGGGTAAAGCCCTTGGGAAGACAGGTGATAAATTAGAAGAATTTGCGACTGTTCAATATGCCAAGGCATTGAAGTCGGAGGAAAAGAAAATGAAAGAACTAACTGAACAAAAGAGAATAGATGCTGAAAATTTAAAACTGCAGATGCAGGTAGATGAAAAGAGATTACAAATGGAAATGGAAAAACAAAAAAGAGAAGCAGAATCTCAGGAGAAGAGACTTCAGGCTGAGGTTGAAAATAAGAGACTTGAAAAAGAAGCTGAAAATAAGAGACTTGAAATAGAAGCTGAAAATAAGAGACTTGAAATAGAGGCTGAAAATAAAAGATTAGAAAAACAGGCTGAGGCTGAAGAAAGAAGGTTACAAAGAGAAGCTGATGAGAGAAAAGCAAAAATGGAACATGAAGAAAAACTCTTAGCTTTGGAGTTAGAAAAGTTGAAGTTATCTAGTAATGCTAATGATGCTAATAAGGTATCATCTGCTAATAAGTCTAATGCTGTTGATTTCAAGCTTAATTTACCAGCATTCAATGCTTCAATTGATGATATAACATTTTATCTAGATAGATTTGAAAGTGCATGTAAGGTGCATAATATAGATAAAACATTATATGTTTATCATCTGTCCAAGATACTTAGAGGTGATGCTTTGACTTTGTTGGGTATGGTAGATGTGCCTGACAAGAACAACTATGAGGTTGTCAGGGCGGCATTGTTAAAGAAGTACCAACTTAGCGAAGACGGATATCGTCTTAAATTTAAAAACATGTTACCAGAAACTGGAGTTGAATTCTCAGAATTCCATCTCAGGCATACGTCTTACTTTTTTTTACGATGGGTTGAGCTTTCTAAGACAGGAAGTACATTTGAAGCCCTCATGGACTTACTTCTTAGAGACAAGGTTATGTCTTTTCTTCATGAGCGTAAGCCTAAAAATATAAAAGAAATGGAAGAATACTGTAGCCAGTATGTTACTGCACATCCTCACCTAACCGTTAGCAACTCTAAGGTAAAAGAAGGTCTGCCAGTTGCTTCGGCAGCACCTTATGGCCCGAATTTTATGCGTAAATTTCAGGGTAGCCAGCAAAATTTCAATAAAAAGAGTAACCGTAATTATGCCCAGAACCATGGTAATCAATTTCAGGGAGATTCTTCTTCCCAGAACTGGAGACAACCTAATATTACACGGTATTCTAATCCCGGTAACTTTAGAAATTTTCATAAAGGTAATCGGTATAGAGGAAAATATTTTTTGCAGAGACCTCAATACCAAGATAATAGAGGTTCTCAACAGCATAGAGATGGTAATGACAGTTATGGAAACTGGAACGCAAACCAGGATAAAAATTACAGTAGGGACTTTAATGATAATTGCAGAGGCAATAATGGTCGCGGTAGATCGCAACAGAAGAGAAAAAGATATCAACAGACAAACTCTGTTCAACAAGAATCTCAGGGAGCAGATAAACAGGTTAATAATGATAAAGACCATAATGCTATCGGATGCTCATCTTTTGACTTTGGTAGGGCAAATAAATGTATCCAATGCAGTACTTTATTTGATCCGAAAACCATTAGTACTCTAAGCTGTGGTCATCCTTTGCCCGCTCTTCCTGCTAATGTTGCTCATGATGGGAGAGGTTCTCTTATATTACATAAGGGGCTTGTAAATAGTAATCCAGTCTCGGTGTTGTTTGATTCTGGATGTACTACTGTCGGGGTTAGGCAATCTCTTGTAGATCCATTCTGTGCTACAGGAAAGGTCATCAAATGTGTCACATTTGGTGGCACGTTGGAAAAATATCCTACTGCCATAATACATATTGCTACTCCTTTCTTCACGGGAGAGGTCCACGCGTGTCTACTTCCAAACCCTATTGCGGACCTTATTATTGGTCGTATTCACGGAGTTAGGGAATGTACCCCACAGCAGATTGCTGTTTGGGAAGAGCAAAACATTGAAGCTACCAATACGGTGGTCACAAGAGCACATGCTCTGGATCCACCTCAAACTTCATTAACTAATAATGATGAAGTAAATGAACAAAATAGTCACTTGACTATTACACGTGACTCATTTATCAAATTGCAAGAAGAAGATCCGTCGTTACAAAAATTCTTCATTCTAGCAAAAAAAGGTGATCCTAATCAAAATACTAATAGAAAATCTTGGATTTCTATGAAGAACGGCGTACTTGTACGTATGGTACAAGACTCGACTACATCCACTCATTCACAAATTCTTGTGCCTAAGAGCATGAGGGTGCAAATATTGCAACATGCTCATGACTCGCAATGTGCTGGACATATGGGTTTTTCCCGTACAAAGTCGAGAGTTCTTGCGGCTTTCTTTTGGCCATTTGTGAGCAAGGACATACGAATGTACTGTCGCTCTTGCAAAGTATGTCAGGAGGTCAAATCTAAAGGACCACGACATGCTGCGCCTATTCAGGCTGCTGTCATTCCAATTCGCCCTTTTCAAAAAATGGCAATAGATATTATCGGTCCTTTTAGAATTAAGTCGGCTAGAGGACATCAATTTATTCTTACATGTGTCGATATGTGCACACGTTGGCCAGAGGCAATACCTCTCAAGAGCATCTCAACTGCTGATATCGCAGACGCTCTTTGGCTGATATTTTCTCGCTTGGGTTTTCCCGGAGAAATATTGTCAGACCATGGCACTCAACTGATATCAGACACTATGTCACAGGTAATGTCTATGCTACATATAAAAAGGTCTCTCAGCAGTATCTATCACCCAATGTCTAATGGGTTGGTCGAACGTTTAAATAGGACTCTAAAAACTTTACTGGGTAAAATAACTGAGGATCATCCTCAGGATTGGGACAGGGTCTTACCCGCGGCTCTCTTTGCGTATAGAGAGGTCCCCAATGAACATACGGGGTTTTCCCCTTTCGAACTTGTCTTTGGCGCGCAACCGCGCGGCCCTATGTCTTTACTTCACGATCTAATCACTGCCGATAATATTAGCGATGAGACTCAGTCTTCTTATGAGTACGTCATTGCTCTTAGGAAAAAAATCATTGAGGCATGCAGACTAGCAACTTCGTCTTCCGAATTTGCTAAAGAAAAGGCAAGGCAGTTTGCGAATAAGAATAGATGTCTACGACAACTTTGTCCGGGTGACAAAGCTCTCGTCCTACTTCCTTCAAGGGAGAACAGACTTCTAATTGCATGGAAAGGTCCATATGCAATAGTCTCCAAAATTTCTGATGTCGACTATGTTGTCGATATTGATGGAAAGCATAAAACTTTCCACATAAATATGCTCACGGAATTTCATGAAAGACCAGACTATTTGCAGCCTATTTTCCAGGCAACGGACAATTCTCAAGTACCTCATGGTCAATACTCATCGCTGTCAGTTATACAGGATGAGGAAACTACTTTTTCTGATGTCAATCTTCCTCTTTCTATGGTCCCACTTTATTCTACGGAATCTTGGAAAAACGTGACCGTTTCTCCAAATCTTTCCGCTGAGGAACATCGACAAGTTTCTTCGATGTTGCAAACATTTCAGGATGTTCTTACAGACATCCCGGGACACACACATGTCATTGAACATGACATTGTGCTTACTGATCATAATCCTATCAGAGTCAGACCCTATCCAATACCTATCCATTTCCAGTCTCAAGTCGAAAAAGAATTGGATGAAATGATACGTTTGGAAATCATTGAACCATCCACTTCAGCATACTCTTCGTCTATGGTTATTGTTCGAAAGAAGGATAATAACATTCGCATTTGCGTAGATTATCGCAAATTGAACCAAGTTACGAAGTTCGACGCTGAACCTATGCCTTCATTAGAAGAGCTACTCAATAAACTTTCTAATTCTAGATTCTTTACCAAACTAGATTTGTCTAAAGGTTATTGGCAAGTCCCGCTAACTGAACGTGCCAAACCTTTTACAGCTTTTTCTACACCTAGGGGTTTATTCCAATGGAATTTCATGCCTTTTGGTCTTATGAACGCCCCTGCTACATTCGTACGCATGATGCGGCGAATTCTCGCATATCGTACAGATGTCATAGCATATCTAGATGATATCTGTCTATTCAGTGATTCCTGGGAAGATCACTATTTGGGTTTATACGAATTACTATCTACTCTTCGCGAGTATAACTTGACTGCAAAACCCTCTAAAGCCTTTATAGGATTTAGTGAGATTTCTTTCCTAGGTCATCGTGTTGGTCATGGTCTTTTAAAGACAGAGGACCACAATGTTTCAAAAATACTTAACATTTCGGTCCCTAAGACAAAGAAACAAGTAAGGAGTCTATTAGGTTTGATCCAATTCTACGGACGATTCATTCCGAATCTGTCCTCCATTATGGCACCGCTTTCTACTTTATTGAAGAAAGGGTCGCCTAATTTGATCCGCTGGTCAAAAGAATGTCAATCCTCATTGGACCAGGTTAAAGACCTATTTTCATCTCCACCTATTCTTAGGTTACCTACTATTGAGAAGACTTTTGTTCTTCGAAGTGACGCCTCGTCAACTGGGATTGGGGCAGCACTAATGCAGGAGTATTCTGATACTCTGCATCCGGTGATGTATATCTCTAGGAAATTAAATGCTGCAGAAAGGAATTACTCGGTTTTAGACCGTGAGTTATTGGCTATGGTATGGTCTATTCTGAAGTTACAAAGATTTCTTCTAGGCGCACATTTCATTGTGGAAACCGACCAGAAAGCGCTTACTGCTATTCAGAGCAAAAACTTGAAGAGCTCGAGGTCCACTCGTTATGCCATAGCTCTTCAACCATTTCATTTCTCGGTTCGAGCTATCCGTGGTTCGGATAATGTAATGGCGGACATTCTGTCCAGATGCCCACACGATTCCACATGATTCTTCTGTCATATATATATTTCCTGATATGCAGTCCAATGTTATAATGACATGTTAGTAGATTTTTTTTTCTCACTTTTTTGAGGGGAATTTATAACATTGTACCATGTAATTATCTAAGAAGGCTTAGTTAGTGATATACGGGCCAAAAGATCACTCGGCCACATTTAAATAAATTATTTTCAGGATTGTATTGAGAGATTTACCAGTTGTCTTTAAGATTTGTGTTATTGATATTTTCGCAGCACATCATTGAAGATGCGAGATTGTGTCCATTGTGGAACTTTGAGTATATCAAGTCCTGTCCTAGATTGGGAGCGGATGATGTCCACATCTTCTTCTATTGAATGTTTTATGTCAACGAAGATCAACACATGTATTACTTATTAGTTACTGATGCATTACATAATGTATAAAATAGTGCGGTATATTAATATATTACACCGCTATTTGCAACACATTGTATGATATCATAATAATATATTTGATTTCATATATTGGTATGAGAATAATTTGACTTTTATTATGATGTTGCCAGCATTGTGGTTTGTGTTGGTGGCACCTTCCTGGGATATATACGCGTATACTTAGATAAATTTTTCTCTAAGGACCTGGGATATGATCTCAGTTTCGCTCCAAGTGTTGAGCTATTTTGTTAGGTATATCCGCGCATCATACGTGCGTTAGGAGCCTAGATTTTTCCGGCTCCAGGATTTTAAAAAAAAAAAATGTTTCATTTTTTTTCCCGGGAGGGTGCGGTAATGTTACGCACAAATAATTACTTTTTTCCAAAGTCTTTGTATGATCGTTTTTCGTATGTATGATCATTATTTGACTGAAATGCATGTTATATATATTTTATGGTCAAAGGGACAGAACCCGATATATCGATACTGCTATTTTTTATGAGTTTACCTCCTCTTGTATAGAGACACGTTCGGTCTATAATGTCTTGAACGAAGCGTGACCATATCTCCTTATTTGGTAGTATCAGTCAACTGTTGTAGATGTTTGAAACCTTTCTTAACGCTTCTGTTCATGTCCATAAAAGGCGCGACTGTGTAAGACTTTTATCTCGAATGTTCTTAGAATCGTCTTATTGTGAACAGCGACTCAGAGATTGTCACTCTGCGCATGTCTCGACTTGGTTTTGGTTTGTTGTTCCGCCCAGGTCGGGGAGTTGAGAAATGGACTGATGAGCGAGCGGACGCGACTGCGTCTTGTGATTCTCTGAGGGAAATACATTGTCTTTGTGAGTTAGTTAGCTAACTAGACTATTTCCCCGTATTATTCAAGCCTGCCTGGAGGCATATGTTCATGGTTGATTTTCCGAAATAAGGTAATTCCTCTTGTATCGAACTTTAGGCTATCGTCTAGAGGTTCGTCATTTTGTCGCCTTTTTGCTCGCCTGTGTGATTCAAAATGGAGAGGTACTTTGACTAGGATTAAGTCATCGGTATCTTTATACCTGAACTAGTTATATATCTATGGGTCGCTCTAGACCAACAAGACTATTGTCTGTGTTCCAGGATTCGTTATATCAGAGATCACGTCCAAGTCAGATGGTTAGACTTAGGAAGGTTATAAAGGTCGAGCTGACCTGTAATCCATGTATGCTACTCACGTGCAGACAGTAAACGGACGTATTGTATACATCTGATCTGCTAGCATCAGGAAGGAATAATTATTATTGTCTATGAACATTAAGGATCTGCAGCGGACCACGGTTGCAGAAGTTATATGTATTATTTATCAAGCTTCGCTATGATATTTGTTTTCCATACAACTATTGAGTATTGACTTCTACATGACTGTCAGTTAACATGAGTTTGAATGCTGCATTCGTTATACTATGCTGATGATAACATAAGTATCATGACTGTTTTGTGGCGTGCAATAAATGGTATAAACCTAAAGCGAAGTTACCGTTTTTATGACTCTACACGTCATGTTGCCTGTGGTGTACCCTGAACTGTTCTACTGCAACACACACACCGCAACAATCTAAACCAGATAAGACACCCACATCTTGCATTGTAATACCTGGTGTCGATAGAGGTGGTAATTTGACGGCATCCTAATTCCACCCTTATCAATTCATTCATAGCACTGCGCTTAGCTTCAATGACAGGTGCCATCACATCTGATGAAGCATCAAACCAGTCATTTGACTTTGCTGTTTTCTTACCAAAGGTGGCAAGTGCAGTACTTTGAATGGTGTTCCGTAGATGCTCCCAGTTCTCTGTAATAGTATCACCATGCTGAGGGCTACTGAGCACTTTCTCGAAGGTCGCAGTGAATTGAGCAATCATGAAAGGGTCTGACATCTTGCTGGTATCAATGCGTGGTTTCCCTTCATGTCTGACACGATAGAGTTTTCTTGGTTGTGCTCTGATTTTGCAGCAAACCAAGGAGTGATCTGTATCACAGTCTGCACTATAGTACGAGCGCGTGGAGAGCACAGACCTGAGGAGTGGCCTTCTGACGAAAATCAGGTCAAGTTGGTGCCAGTGCTTGGATCGTGGGTGTCTCCATAACACCTTATGCTGGGGTTTTATCTGAAAGTAGGTGTTGGTCACACAGAGGTCATGGTGGACGCACAACTCTAAGAGTCGTTGTCCATTTTCATTCATCTTGCCAATACCAAACCTGCCCAGACATGAAGGCCATGAAACATTATCGGCACCCACTCTAGCGTTAAAGTCACCAAGGAGAACAAGCTGTTCTTGCCTAGATATGCTTTTGATAATTGCTGTTAGATTCTCGTAGAACTCATCTTTAGCTTCTGAGGCAGAGTACAGAGTAGGAGCATACACACTGACAAGGGTGATGGGACCTGTGCTAGTTTGCAGGCCCGAGCGTTAACAGGCGTTCTGATCCATTCTCGCCTGGTTCAACCATTTTAGTTAGCGATTTTTTGACCGCAAAACCTACTCCGTGTTCTCTAGCTTTATTAAGATCTTTCCCTTGCCAATAAAATGTGTAGTCCTTCTCGCTCACCGTTCCAGAGCCCGCCAGGCGCGTTTCCTGAAGTGCAGCTATATCCACCTGAAGTCGTTTAAGCTCATCATTAATTATGGCTGTCTTCCTTACATTGTTTACATCCTGTAGGTTTTCGGATAGTCCAGTCAACATAGTCCGGACGTTCCAGCATCCCAATCTGAGAGTTTGCTTATTTCTATTTTTTTCGATAATTGCTTGGTGCAAAATTTTCTGTCCACAGTTCGGGTTTGACCCTAATCCCCATGCACCCAATGGGGAAAGCAGACAGTGGCGGGACAACATCTTATTGACTGGGGGCTGCCCAGCTTGAAGCGGGCGGTAGCTGTCCAGTGAGATCCTAGAACCTCTCCCACTGTCGGAAGTAGCCCCTGGCGCCATCCCCTACGCCAATAGGGCAAAATGCTTATAACCGGTAACTGCTACTTCCCGTGTTTTGCCGACACCTATAGGGTGAAGCTGGAGTGTCCTCTCCAGGGCGCGAGCTTGGGCACAGTTATATGGAGATCAAGCTGTTGCCCATGCAGCATCTTCCCCCTCTCCACACAGCCGGTAGATCCAAAGGAACGGCAGTAGCCGATACAGTTTGGTACCAGCCATGTCGCAGGAGTTGCCAGAATAATGTCGAATCGACATTAGACTGCCTTAGGGACTCCGACTCCGGATTTATCCTCAGGGTTTACTCCCGAAGCCAATTCCATAAATGGATATTCCCGCAAGGCAGCGGTGGTTTGAATTCAGAGTTCCTTCTCTTAGATAAGCTACCAACCAATGATCACGAGACCTATCTGCCCGAAGCTGCTGGTTTTAAGGCGCCAGTCGCTCGCCTTTGCCCCTTCTCCCGTTAGTGGAAACAGTTCCGCCGGGCTCAAATTGAGCCACACGTGAAGGCCGGGAGCTGGACTTGGTTGTCAGAGGCTGTTTGAGGCGCGTGCCATAGAAGTATTTTATCTGCAGTGAGAGCTTATCCTCACTACAACTCCCGGCAATAACAACCTTTGGAACCTATTATCATTTATACTATTGTTAAACAAGCGGACATATATGCCGTCAAAGATTGACAAGGAAATAATTCAGAGAACAGTTTTAATCTTTCAACATTTGAAGCAAATTTAAAAGACTGATAATTTTGATGAACATTTATAAAGCAAGAAATATACAAAACCGATAAAAATATCAAGACAGTGAATTCAGCAATCAACACAAATCAATACCGGAAAAGGGAATAAAAAAAAACTTTCACAGTCTTCGATAAGAGATCAGGTGAATATAAAGACATTAGGCAGAATAAATGAATGGGATGTAATAAAAATACTCAAATAGGACACCAAACGGAACACACATTTTATAAAAGACAAATCGTAAAAAGCGGTAGATGAAATATGTAAGTCTGAAATAGATAAAAGCCAATGAATAACAGAGTTAAGCAAAATGATATTGGACATTTAAACCATGAGGAGAAAGCAACCCATTTCGAACACGAGATGATTCTCTAGCGAAAAGTGAGTACTGTCATCACAAAAGCAGGAGCATATACCGGTTACCTGGATATCACAAGAACCAGAATCGTCCGGGCTTTTGAAATGAAGGGTCACATGTTTATCACAGGGAACATTTTTCCCATGTATCATGTATATATATATATATATATATATATATATATATATATATATATATATATATATATATATATATATATATATATATATACGAGTATATATATATATATATATAGATATGTGATGGGGCCGAAACGAGACGCCCCCTTCATGTTTACGGCTTATTCATCACCCATATATTTTCGGTCAGCCCACGTGACTGTCAGCCAACGTGACGGCGCGAGCAAGCATTGCTGGGATGTAAAAAGTCTTCAAGAAGATATATTAGTTTAGGCCATAATAAAGCCTGAGAATTAGTTGTCATGTGTTACATTTGGTAGTCGTGTGTTATATTTGATAATTGTGAGCCATATCTGTGTTTTCGGGCCTAATAAAGCAATATCGCGAGTGTCATTTAAGTGGCTAAATTAATCCGCGCAGCGCGGACTAAGTTGAGTGTTTAGGCTTAGCGGTTTATATAAAGAAATAGCGAGCGGCAAAAGGCCTATTTGAAGATTCAGTCCAGACGAGAGAGAAACGAAGTTAGGCTCGCCTTGTGTGGGTAGCAGATGGACAAAGAAACCGGAGCACATTAGCAACTGAGCACTAGCTGGGTGTTTTGTTTGTTTAGTGTTTGGTTTGTTTAATGTTTGTTTCAGTGTGCTCTTAGTCACTGAATGGGTTGTAAAAATAAATACAGCCCCTGCCTCAGAATCAAGAGTTTTATTGTTGTTCGGGTCAGTGCGAGTGTGAAAAGAGAGTTATCACACATTACAATATAATCATCATCATCTTCTCGCCCACCCTTTCACATCTTCTTCTTCTTCTTCGATCCTTAACCACCGACCTTCAAAGCAGTCAGTGGCCATCACGCCTAGTGGCTTCTTGTAGGGCAACAACAAATTGATTCCACTTTGCACGGTCGGTGGCCATCCTTCGTACAGTGCCACAACTCTGGTTCATTCTTTGCATCTCAGCCTCCACAGTCTTCCGCCAAGTTGTTTTTGGTCGGCCTCTCTTTCGCTTTCCTTCAGGGGTCCAAAGCATAGCTGTTCTTGTGATGGCATCGGGGTCTCTTCTGAGGACATGACCAACCCAGCTCCAGCGTCTGCCAGCTATGATGGTGTGCATGTCCTCTTGCTTGCTACGAGTAAGCAGATCTTGTTGGTGATGGTATTCGGCCAAAAAATGCGGTGAATTTTTCTTAGGCATGTTGTGTGAAAAGAGGACAATTTTGACATTTCCTTCTCTGTGACTCTCCAGCATTCCGCACCATAGAGAAGCACAGAAAGTATGCAGCTCTGGTATAATCTTAATTTTGTGCTTGTGCTGTATTGGGAGGACTTCCAGATGTTATTTAGGCTAAAGAAGGCTGTTCTTGCCTTATTCATTCTGATGTTGATGTCTTTGACTGCCCCACCGTCTGGTGTTACTATGCTTCCTAGGTATGTGAAGGTATCTGTCTGTACCAATTGCTGATTCCTTACTGATATGGGCTCAGGGTTGCTCACATTGAGCGTCATGACCTCAGACTTCTTTAAATTGATGTTCAAGCCCACCTGCTGGCTAAATTTATTAAGTCTATCCGTTTTTTCCTGGATGTGTTGATGTGAATGTGCCAGCAGTGCAATGTCATCTGCATATTCCAGATCTTCCAATGTAGAAAATGTAGTCCATCTTATTCCTCTTGGACTGCCCTCTGTTGTCTGGCGCATCACCCAGTCTATGACTGTTAAAAAAAGAGTGGTTGATAAGGGGCATCCCTGTCGTACTCCTGTCTTCACCTCGAAGGTTAGGTTGCTCTGCCCAACACTACACGTAAAGTTGGCATAGAGGCTTTTTATGATTGCCACTATGCAGCTTGGAATTCCATAAGCCCTCAGTATTTTCCATAAACTGTCCCTATGTATGCTGTCAAAAGCCTTTTCAAAATCAACAAAATTTATGTAAAGCTGTCTTTGCCATTCTGAGCACTGCTCTATAATGTTCCTGAGAGTGAATATATGGTCTACACATCTTCTGTTCTTTCTAAATCCTGCTTGTTCTTTCCTCAGTTTGTAGTCTACTGCCTTTGAAATTCTCTGTATAATTATCCTGCCTAGTATTTTGCTGGGAACTGAGAGAAGAGTGATTCCTCTCCAATTATTGCAGTCTGCAAGATCTCCCTTTTTGGGCAATTTGACAATTATTCCTTTGTTCCACTCTGATGGTGTTGTCCCCGTTTTCCACACTTGTGCAAATAGTGGTTCTAATAGTTCTGCTGCTAGCTCAGGGTCTGTCTTAAATAGCTCTGCATTTAAGTTATCATGGCCCGGAGCTTTACCGTTCTTTAACCATTTGATTGCTGTGATGATTTCTTCTTTTCGTGGAATGTCTGTATTTACATCTAGATCGTTTTCAGCCTCAGGAACATTCAATTGTGTCTCTGGTATTTCCTTGTTCAGAGTTTCTCTGAAGTGCTCTGCCCATCTTGTTTCCTGTCCTTCTGCTGTCTTGATTCGATCTCCTTGCTTATCTCTTACTAATGTAATATTGTTTGCACCTTGTTTTCCGCTGATGAATTTAGTTATTTTGTATACTGTGCTTTGTTCATTTCTCAGTGCTGCCTCTTCTGCCTGTTTTGCAAGATCGTCTAGGAAATTCCTTTTGTTGGCTCGGGTTTGGCGTTTAACTTCCCTGTCCAGCTGGCTGTACTGTTTGCTATATAGTTGCTTTAACCTGGGGGACTTCGCTTCTGTTTTCTTTCTTTTCATTTCCTTTCTCATCTTTATGGTGTTTAGTGTTTCTGGTGTTATCCAGTCTTGCTTCTTCCTTTCCTGGAATCCTAAGCATGATTTGCTACTTTCCTTATATACTGTTGAAATGGTGTTGAAATTCTGGTCTATATCATCAGTCAATGTCTTTTCCTGGCTTTTGGCAAATTGATATCGTTTCTTAATGTCGGCCGCAAAAGCTTTTCTGGTAAGGGGGTCCTTCAATTTGCTGATGTCAAACCTTTTCTGTGTAGTTACAGTTGGTCCAGCCCTTCTTAGTTTCACTTTCAGTTTTGCTACTACTAAATGGTGATCACTTCCCACATCTGCGCCTCTTCTTACCTTCACATCTTGTAATGCATGTCTCCATCTACCGTTAACCATGATTTGGTCTATCTGGTTTCTGTCCCGACCATTTGGTGATTCCCATGTTAACTTGTGAATTTCCTTATGTGGGAAAAGTGTTCCTCCAATGACCAGGTTGTTAATGCTACAGAAACTTATTAGCTTATCCCCATTTTCGTTTGCTGTTCCGCTGCCGCATTTCCCCATTGTTCTTTCATTGTATGTATTGTGTGTACCAACTTTCGCATTGAGGTCTCCCATTACTATAACAAGATCATATCTAGGTGCGTCTTCCATTTCTTTCTGCAGTTGTTGATAGAATTCATCCTTGACCTCCTCATCGCTATCATTCGTTGGTGCGTAGCATTGTATTATTGTAGTGTTGGTGAATCTCCCTCTCAATCTCAATCGTATCAGTCTGTTGTTGATGGGTTTCCATTCCAGTAATGTCCTTTCTATCCCTTTCTGTAGAATAATGGCTACGCCTTCACTGTGCTGTCCATCCTCTCTTCCAGAGTAAAGTACTGTTTCTCCTGTTGCTGTTTTAACTTTTCCTGCCCCTGTCCATCTGCTCTCGCTTATCCCCAGGATGTGTAACCTATAGTTTCTCATTTCTGCCGTGACCTGTCTTAGTTTACCTGTCTCGTACATTGTCCTGACATTCCCAAAATCCTATTCTTGTATCCTGTTTTGCGGTCAGGACATCCGTTTTCATGTCAGTGGCTTCCTTTCGGCTTTCACCACTGACAGTCATACGAGCCACAGACTCCGAATGTCTATCCCTTTCACATATATAAAGCACAATCTCCTTGCATCTCTGATACAACGCTAAACTCCATCTCATCACAGTTACAACTATATATATATATATATATATATATATATATATATATATATATATATATATATATATATATATATATATATATATATATATATAT
This sequence comes from Oreohelix idahoensis, assembly GCA_024509875.1. Taxonomy (NCBI): domain Eukaryota; kingdom Metazoa; phylum Mollusca; class Gastropoda; order Stylommatophora; family Oreohelicidae; genus Oreohelix; species Oreohelix idahoensis. The sequence goes on from JAMPIV010002851.1 coordinate 46,427, forward strand.
ATATATATATATATATATATATAAGGATTTTAAAAGTCTAATTAATCGATTAATCGGTTTGAGTGTTTTAATCTATTCATTGTGGCTTTCCATGAACAACTCCATTGTGAAAGCAGACCTCCCAGACATTACTCTCAATGGACAGACAATTGAAAGGCACAAAAAGCTGAAATACCTCGGAGTTACATTTGATCGCAAGCTTTCGTCTAATTACCATGTTGAGCAACTCACACAGAAATGCAGAAGAGGTCTAGCGGCGCTGAAAATAATGGCCGCGGCTCGTCTGGAGCAGAGATTACTATTTCTTCTTTATCAACAGCTAGTCATATCGGTCATTGAGTATGGGCTGGGAATACTCACACTACAATATGATCGACTAGAACGCATTCAGAATGAAGGGATGAGCATATTCTTGGGCTGTACGCAAGACGCCCCCATTGTGACAGTGAGGTATATGCTTGGAGTGCTGTCCATTAAATCCAGAAATGCGATGGCCCAAGCAAAAACCTATATGCGAGTATCTACAGACAAATGACAGCCTCTGCGTGGTAAACATAGCTGACATTAAGGTAGCAAGAATAAAGAGAAGAATATCATGGATGACACAGGCAGAGACAATGATCAAACAGGTGGCCACAGGCGACAATATATTCAAGGGGGAAGAGTGGAGTATTTCAGATGAGAACTGGATTAACTACCAGCAGGTCATCATCAGCCTTGGCAGAGAGTGTAGAAATTGTGGCAATGGAAAAGCAAAGTTAGAAATTAATCAACTGATACATGATCATTCTGGGGATAATGGTGCCATTGTGTATAAAGATGGGTCTGTAATCCGTGGTGAGAAATCCAGTTGGGGCTTCTCTGCTTGGGTGCAGGGCAGATTCGTCGCCGAATATAGCGGGGCTTACAAGATAACAACGTATATCATGAGAATGGAAGTCGAGGCTGTTACTGCAGCCTAAAGGTGGATAACTGAATCTGCATAAACAAAGGTCATCACTGTGTCAGACTCTCAGTCCATGCTTCGAAAGGTTCAAAGTGGTTGGTTGCGGCATGAACGTGAAACAATCATAGAAGCTTCGAGTCTACAAGAGCTGGTGTGGATCTACTGTCCTGGTCATGCTGGGGTATGTGGTAATGAGAGAGCTGACAGACTAATATCAAGAGCAACCATAGTGGGGACACTAGGTATGGATAAGGGAGATATACTGAGAACAGTTAATAATCGCCTGTTAGAGAATGACACTGCAATAGATGAATCATCAAGGTTATTGTCGAATTTGGCATGAAACGTAAGGCTAGTAGAGACTGACGTATGAGAGGATGCATCCGTCGTGTTTACAACCAGAGATCTACAAGAACAGTTAGCATTCCCACTCTTCCACATATATTGTTGGAGACTGAGCACCTATGGGTTTGCCCAGAGTGCAATGACAGTCTATTAAATGATAAAATAAATTCTCATCGATGAATATATTTTAAGAAATGTTTACTTATTTATTTATTGTTGCTTAAATACGAGAACATTTGCTATGTCACAGGTTAGTAATATGGAATTTGGCAAGTAAAATGAATAATAATAAATTGTTTAGATGTAGCTTTTCAGTTTTTCATTATATTTTTATGACAATGTTTCCTTGTAAAAGAAACAAAACCTCAGGGACTTAAATAAATTGTTATTTATTTATTTTGAATAATTTACTAATTGTTTTGAAACTGATGGAGCAGTCGTCGATTAAAAAATGTTCATTTAATCAATATAAATTGTTTAATCTATTATAACCCTACTGTTGCGCATCGTTCCGTTTATGCTCACCGGCATATGCCCGTTTAGGAGCTACGACTGTGCGCATCGACGAGTTGGTACGATAACGCACCATTTTTGAATGAACATTATTTATTCAACTTATGACGTCGATGGTAATATATGATGACGTAGGCAATCGTCTGCAACTATTGGAAAATGCCTGACTTTTACACTCTGCGCAGTTTCCGTCAAAGCATGATGACGTGTTTTTTCACCCTCCGGTTTTATGTGCTTAATTCTACAACTGTTTATGCAGCATTCGGTCATAATGCTTGCGATTATATCATGCCAGTGATTTTGCCATTATTATCAGGGATCATTATTATCATTAACATTAATTAAATTCAGTATGGTCTCGCAGTGTATTAGCAGACATGACTGACAGTATCTGTACAGTTATTCATATTATGGACGGACCAAGGACCATGTGTCTATGAAATCCTTCATAGATGGAAATGTGGAAGAATGTATCATATGTTGAGTTATGTCATTTAATGTATTAAATGTGAAAACAGCTTTGCTCAGGTTATTGTATTACAAAATGTTACGGTGTCTGCATTGCTTTCATGATCTTCAACACCTCAGTGAACCCACGTCGAAAAGAGTACTGGTTTATGGATGGCACAAGTTATAGACAGTCAGTTACATACTCTTGTCCAGACTGTAAGAAGCAGATCAAGCGATCACCTTCTCGTACAGACTACCCTATGCTTTAAAACAATATATATATATATATATATATATATATATATATATATATATATATATATATATATATATATATATATTTATATAAATATATATATATATATATATAGATATGGGCAAAATCTGTTTTCCCACAGACTTTCCAACCGTTATGGACACAATATCAATAGCACACGGTAAAACGAGGTCTTCTGCAATCGAATGGGGTTTCTTACATTTTGCTATATGGTATGCTACATTGTAGGATGCTAGAAGAGCTTTACTCGAGATTGTCGCCTGCTTAGAAAATGCTAATTTTTGTTCTTTCATTTGACTCAGCTTTCTAGAGAAATATTCTCTTGGTTTGCCCACGTCATTCTTTCTAAACACTATCCAAATGGCGTTTTAATATGCCAGGAAGCATATATTCGACGGGAGTACATCGTCGTTTTTTCTATACTTAAGTTTCCTTTCCTCATCACCACTTTTCTTTTCATCCTCAACAAGTTCTCGCTTTTTACTAACACTTGCCAAATTAAAAAAAAAAAATTCCATAGTTTATATCAAACTCAAAACACAATCAAAAACTTTTAAAAACAGAAAATCTCCGTGTTTCCTATTATGGTAGCGCGAGGAGAATGCGCGGAAAGGATAGGCGGGTTGAGGGAGCGGGACTTCAAAGGCTTGCCAACATCAGAAATGAAATTTATATGAGATCACGCAGGTTGACAAACACCAAAAATTAATCTTCCCACAGTTTTGCGTTTTCTTTAGAGCAAAATACTAAAAAAATCCACGCCCACCCACGACGCCCCTGACCGTTAGTCAAGGCGCTCCAGGGTGCCGCGACGCACAGGTTGAAAACCGCTGCCATTCATCACCAGGACATTTAGATCCACACCAGCTCTTGCAGACTCGAAGCTTCTATGAATGTTTTCCATTGATGCCCTAGCTTGTGTAAAGATACTTTACATTCTTGTAAAGTTCTGAATGAAGTTACTTTCAATACTTGTAGGAATTTCAACTTGTTCCTAATTCTAATCAATGAAAATATATATAACGTTTTGAAAAAAAAAAATTAATATTTACCTCCCCCGTTAACCCGCCGTAACACCAGCCGATGTGAAAGAAACATCAATCCATATTTTTACATTTCTCTTCTCAGTGTACATGGTTGTTTTTATTGTTGTTGTTTAACTAAGTCTGCTGAGCTTCTCGCCCTTTTGCAGCCAAAATCAAGTTGAAGACTCCTTGGTATTATCTACACTCTAGATCTTGGCTTCTCCTATGGATTTTCTGCCACTCCGAAACCTGCTGAGTTGAAGTCATGAGCTCCAGTTTATCCAGCTTGGCTTGCATTTTAAAGGATCGTCACATCTGGTCCCAACCTAGGAGTAAGAAGCGCGTTACATACTGTGCATTCCCCGACAACCAAGGGGGCTCTCCAACTTTGCAGAGCTAAAATACTTTGTTCTGGGCTCTCCCAAGGAATTGTCTCGTCCTGCACAGGGCCACTTCCCCTGCCTATCATGGGGTCCATAGTGAGATCCTCCTGCATGCAGTCAACCAGATCAAAGTAAAAAAATTACGACGGGTGCTCAAGTGACTTCTCCGCGCACAAGGTGCAATGCTGAGAGATAAAACCATCAGATTGCGCAGGAAAAACAGGTTAGGGGGGAAGTAAACCACTTAAATACCTTAGAGCTGTCGGTTATGAATACAATTCATAACATGTCTGTCGATGTTATTAAATGATTCGACAAGGATGCATGTTTGTTTATTATCGGTAGTCCTTGGAAACAGGAAGTTACGGCATTGCCTTGGGGTGCAGTTGCAGACGTCAAAGTTGGTATCAGCAGAAGTCAGCGATCGGCTGCTAGGGTCTCCTATGTGTTTCATTGTGGCAAAGACGTATGTCTCTGAGCTCCTGAGAATTATATTATTTCATGACATATTCCTATGATGTTCTATCACTAGATCGTCCATATACCTCCGTGAGATGATGCTAGTATATTTGTGAAAGGAATTATGATTTCTGTGAAAAACGTGAGTTTGAACTACATTAAAATGTGTAAATCTGTCGAGGACAGTGTTCTAGCTACAGACGGTACAGAGCTGTACTGATGACTGTATATGTGATGCCATATGATATAATGGCCTTCAAGATTATCTATGTTGAGCAACGTTGAGTAAAATAAACAGTATATTGATTGTCCACTTGGCCTTTGTGGTGACATTGATATTTTCAAGTGTGTTATAAGCTGTCTGCGGTGTCCAAGCATTTCTACCCTAGTACTATTGGCCAGAGTAACAAGAAGTGTATTCAAAATATGATAATAATAATAATAATAATAATAATACAAGGACTCGCAACAGTTAAAATGGGAGCCCCAAGCTGGGATCCTGAGTCAAATATTGAATGCTGATGTCAGGGGAAAATTTCAAGTCGTGGGACTTTGTTTTCTGAAAAAAAATCAGAAATTTTCAAAATGGAAGTGTATGTCGTCTGCCGACCTGTGTGGGGATGAAAGAACATTAATTGATGTCCTTATTTTTAATTATCGACTTCAGAAGGTGAAGTTTTTGAAGGGAAAAGACTTTCCTAAGAAATTTACATTGTCAACTTGAAGTTTTATGCCCGATGATGACCTAATATCAAGATTGGTTCACTCATTATATCAAGACGACGACGGACAAAATGGCAGTCCTGTTCGAGTACACAGATGTTGAATTCTAAATCTAACCTGGTCTACACGTAGTGTATTCATCGTTCCTTGGGAAGGCGAAACCAGGAGGATTGTTATTTCTGGCATTCAGATAAGTGTATTTAAAGTTACATACAGCATGTGATTCTGAGAATCTTGTTTGCCAGAGTTCTTCTTTCGTGTTATATGTATATCCGAATATATATGTTTTTGTAATAAGTGGGTGGTTGGAGGGAATTTTTTCAATACGTCATTTGTATGCTCGAGAAATTCATGAGCGTTCTGTAGTTTTTGTATCTGATTTCTTCAAATTAAGGGGCCTGCGAACATAGCTGAGTGTTAATGCCTTAGTTGAATTAACCAGATCCAATGACTGTCTAGTTGTGAAGGTTTTGTTATTTGTCATGTTTGTTATTGTTGTAAAGTTAATTGTCATTTTTATTTAGTTTTTCTCCATTATCGTTGATGCGTGATGCCATATGATGATGGATGGTATCCGCATGTCTGGTTTTGTGTAGTGTGCAGATGTGTTCAGTCAAACAATGTTCATACACAATAACAGGGCAATCCACATAGGACGTCAGTAAACTCACGACATGTAAAGTCAATGATTCTTGTAACAGCCGTTGACGTTTTTCTTCATTATTTATTGTGGACGCCACAGTGACAAAATGGTTACGCGAATATGTAGGCACATCAAACAGTCATTATCACAGCAACATTCAATACAGCAATGGACGGTATACAGCATTACAATGATGAGTCAGATGCATGTTATATTTCACAGTGCTGTAAATGTAGTCAGGTGAAAAACTCCATCCTTTTCTATAACAGCCAGGAGATAACCAGATGTATGAGATCAGTTCACTCTCCTTAATCTGACTTCAGCAAGACAGACACGTCTGCCGAAGTATAAATAATGTCCTCAAAAATATCCTCTAGATAACAAAGGTTTTTCAAACCTAGTTCAGGTAACCAAGTAGCAAGTAATAGTCCTTGGGACCTGCATCAACCGATGCAGCACAATACAGCGACATGTGAGCTGGGAAAACATCTCGTGACGACGACTTTCGAAGACAGGCTATGAACCAGAAATCGCTCACGACCAAAAATCGATAGAGTTAATGAAAATGTTAATTTACCTTGCCTTCAGGAAATACACAGAAATATTATGCCTCCCGACATGTGGGAAACACTAGAGGTATCATCTCGAATAAACGAAATATCCATAAGAGGACTTTCACATTCCTGACAGAACAAAAAATAGCGGAGATCCCCTCTTCAACGAGGCATCTCTTTCGCCATTCAAATCGCTCACTCCACTAGTGGTGGGCGGAAACCGATCGACCAAAAAGCAAGACCAGTCATGCGCAGTCCAGCGCAAAAATGACCACAGCTCAAAACTTAACTGCATTCAATACCAACGCGAGAAGACAAATGCTTACCGAGAAAAGTGACTATAAATTTCAAGCAGTTGTTGCCCTTGCGTTATAAAATAGATATTGTAATAAAACGATGTTGCGAGAATTTATCACGCAACATATCACCACCTCCTCCCGATAAAAAAAAATGTGGAACATATTTTTTTTTTAAATATCAAAGAGCATGCGATAAGCGGCTCAAAACGCACGAATTATGCGCTGATAATTAATTAAATTGCCTAACATGAGGCTAAATATAGAGTGTCTGGTGAGGATATACCTCAACAGAAAAATAAATATGTCTCAAAAAATATTCACATCGGGGAGGTGTCACCAACACACATCACGTTAGCATGTAAACACAATATACGTATGCAAGTTACTATAATCATCATTAAACAGCATACTCTAATATTGTCTTTAAAAATGGATGTACAAATCTGATAGGAAAATTTAAATAGTACATTCTTTGACATGTAATGACATAAGTACATAGTAAAGTTAAACTACATGACGATCCAGGACATATGCTCTGGCATTCCGAGGGTAAGTACACAATCTAGAACTCGTCATGCTTGATACTAGTAAGGTAAGTCCTCAGCTCAACAATGACATTCTGAGAAAGTACAAGCATTATAATGCTAATTAATAACTAATATGCTTCATAAGGTACAATACATTATTAATAATTGTGGCTGTTTAGTAAACTAACGGCCCTTATATTAACTACTCAGTCTTCCTCTATCATCTTAAAAAACGAACAGAAGAAGATGACAACAAAGCACGATAGTGTGTACATATAAAGTGAGTACAGATGTGCTAATCTATTGTAGTAATATAGGTGTGTTATGACTCTGTAATATATGGAAATATAGGACAGAAGTATTAGTTGGAGTCATGTGGGCATCTAGACAAAATGTCAGCCATCACATTATCCGCACCACGGATAGCTCGTACCGTGAAGTGAAAAGGTTGAAGAGCTATAGCATATCGAGTGGATCTCGAACTCTTCAAATTCTTAGTCTGAATAGCTGTAAGAGCTTTCTGATCAGTCTCTAGAATGAAATGTGCGCCCAGGAGGAATCTTTGTAGCTTTAGAATTGACCAAACCATCGCTAACAACTCACGGTCTAAAACCGAGTAGTTCCTCTCTGCCGCATTTAGTTTTCTAGAAATGTACATAACAGGATGCAGAGTATTTGCATATTCTTGCATCAGTGCTGCTCCAATCCCAGTGGATGAAGCATCACTCCGAAGAACAAAAGTCCTATCAAGAGTAGGTAATCTTAGGATGGGAGGAGAAGAAAATATATTCTTGATTTGGTCTAGTGAAGATTGGCATTCTCCAGACCAACGGACCAGATTAGGCGAACCTTTCTTCAACAATGTTGAGAGAGGTGCCATGATCGAAGATAAATTTGGAATAAATCTCCCATAAAATTGAATTAAACCTAAGAGACTCCTAACTTGTTTCTTCGTTTTAGGAACAGAGATGTTCAGTATTTTGGAAGTATTGTGTGGTCTTCTGTCTTCAAGAGACCATGACCAACACGATGACCCAGGAAAGAGATTTCACCAAAACCAACAAAAGCTTTAGAAGGTTTCGCTGTCAAATTATTCTCACGTAGAGTGGACAGTAAGTCATATAACCCTAAATAGTGATCTTCCCAGGTATCACTGAAGAGACAGATGTCATCTAAGTATGCGATGACATCCGAACGATGTGACAGAATTCGACGCATCATGCGAACGAAAGTGGCAGGGGCGTTCATGAGACCAAAAGGCATAACATTCCATTGAAATAGACCCCTAGGTGTAGAAAAAGCAGTAAGGGTTTGGCATGCTCTGCTAAAGGCACTTGCCAATAACCTTTAGACAAGTCAAGTTTAGTGAAGAATCTAGAATTAGAAAGTCTAATCAGTAGATCTTCTAACAAAGGCATCGGTTCAGCATCGAACTTTGTGACCTGATTCAATTTGCGATAATCAACACAAATTCGTATGTTCTTATCCTTCTTCCGGACAATAACCATGGAAGAAGAATATGGTGAAGTCGATGTTTCAATTATATTTAATTGAATCATTTCATCCAATTCCTTTTCCACTTGCGACTGAAAGTGTATAGGAATAGGATACGGCCTAACCCTAATTGGATTATTGTCGGTAAGAATTATGTCATGTTCTATGACATCTGTGTGTCCAGGAATGTCAGTGAGAACATCCTGAAATGTTTATAACATCGACGAGACTTGTCGATGTTCGTCACCAGAAAGATTAGGAGAAACAGAAACGTTTTTCCAAGATTCCGTGGAATGTAATGGAACCACTGGAAGGGGAAGGTTGACATCAGAGAAGGTAGCTTCCTCATCCTGTATGACAGACAGGGATGAATAATGACCGTGAGGTGCAGGAGCATCATCCGTTGCCTGGAAAAATAGGCAGCAAATAGTCCGGACGTTCGTGAAATTCCGAAAGCATGTTTATGTGGAAAGTTTTATGCTTTCCATCAATATCGACCACATAGTCAACATCGGAAATCCGAGAGACTATTGCATACGGACCTTTCCATGCAATAAGAAGTCTATTTTCCCTACTGGGGAGTAGGACGAATGCTTTGTCACCTGGACAAAGTTGTCGTAGACATCTATTCTTGTTAGCAAACTGTCTTGCCTTCTCTTTAGCAATTTCTGATGAAGCAGTTGCTAGCTTACATGCCTCAATGATCTTTTGTCTAAGAGCAATGACATACTCATATGAGGATTGAGTTTCATCGCTAATATCATCGGCAGTGATGAGATCGTGTAATAAAGACATAGGGCCACGCGGACGCGCGCCAAAGACAAGTTCGAAGGGAGAAAATCCTGTGTGTTCATTAGGGACTTCTCTATAGGCAAAGAGAGCCGCGGGTAAAACCCTGTCCCAATCTTGAGGATGATCTTCAGTTATCTTACCAAGCAAAGTCTTGAGCGTTCTATTCAGACGCTCAACTAACCCATTAGACATAGGATGGTAGATACTACTGAGAGATCGTTCAATATGTAAGGTAGACATTACCTGTGACATAGTGTCAGATATGAGTTGAGTGCCATGGTCTGACAATATTTCTCTGGGGAACCCCAAGCGAGAAAATATCAACCAAAGAGCATCTGCGATATCTGTAGTAGATATGCTCTTAAGAGGGATAGCCTCTGGCCAACGTGTGCACATATCGACACATGTAAGGATAAACTGATGTCCTCTGGCCAACTTGACCTTAAAAGGGCCAATAATATCTATGGCCATTTTCTGGAACGGCCGAATAGGAATGTCAGCAGCCTGGATAGGCGCAGCATGTCGTGGTCCTCTAGATTTGACCTCCTGACATACCTTGCATGATCGGCAGTAAATACGAATGTCCTTATTGACAAAAGGCCAAAAGAAAGCCGCAAGGACTCTCGACTTCGTACGGGCAAAACCCATATGTCCAGTACATTGCGAGTCATGAGCATGTTGCAATATTTGCACTCTCATGCTCTTGGGAACAAGAATTTGCGAATGTGCCGACGTAGTCGAATCTTGTACCATACGTACAAGTACGCCGTTTCTCATTGCAATCCAAGATTTTCTATTTGTATCCTGATTCGGATCACCTTTCTTCGCAAGAATGAAGAATTTTTTTAAAGAAGGATCTTCTTCTTGCAATTTTATGAAAGAGTCACGAGTGATCACTAAGTGACTATCTTGGCTATCAACTTCATTATCACTATTCAGTGAAGTTTCGGGTGTTTGTAGAGCTTGTGCTCTTGTAACTACTGCATTTGTAGCTTGCATGTTATTATCTTCCCAAGCAGCAATCTGCTGTGGGGTACACTCCCTAACTCCGTGAATACGACCAATAATAAGGTCCGCAATAGGATTAGGTAAGAGACAAGCATGCACATCTCCAGTAAAGAAAGGAGTGGCAATGCGAATTACAGCAGTAGGATATTTTTCTAGAGTGCCGCCAAATGTGACACATTTAATAACCCTTCCTGTAGCACAAGATGGATCTACAAGCGATTGTCTAACACCAATTGTGGTGCATCCGGAATCGAAAAGTAGTGAGACCGGAGTATCATTAACAAGACCCTTATGTAGAATTAAAGAACCCCTCCCGTCATGCGCAACAGCAGCAGGAAGAGCGGGAAGTGGGTGACCACAACTCAAAGTAGTTATGGTACCCGGTTCGAATAAAGTACTGCATTGGGGGCATTTGTTTGCTCTCTCAAAGTCAAAAGCAGAACTAGTGACAGCGTGAAAGTTTTTATTATCAACAACATGATTACAGGCTCCCTCAGTTTCCTGTTGTACAGCATTAGCCTGCTGATATCTCTTTTTTTTGTGTTGAGATCTACCCCGACTATTATTACCTCTGAAGTTATCAGAGTTATTATTATCTCTGCAGTTATTATTGTCTCTATTGTAATTGTTATCCTGGTTCGAATTCCAGTTTCCACGATTACTATCATGTTCACATTGATGCGAACATCTATTTGTTTGGTTCTGAGGTCTTCGACAGGAATAACCTCTATTACCATATCCTCTTTTGAAATGCCTATAATTATTAGGGTGATAGTAACGACCACTATCAGGTTGTCTCCAATTCTTCGAAGAAGAATCACCATGATTTCCATGATTTTGACAGAAATTACCGCTGCTCTTTCTATCAAAATTTTGTTGGAATCTACGAGCAAAGTTTTGACCATACGGAGCTGCCGAAGCAACTGGTAAACCTTCTTTCACCTTAGAGTTACCCATGGTTATGTGTGGGTGCGCAGTTACGTATTGGCAACAGAAATCTTCCATTTCTTTTATTGTTTTAGGTTTACGTTCATGAAGGAAAGCAAGGAAAGACTCATTGACAGACGACATGACTTTGTCTCTAAGTATTAAGTCCATAAGTCCTTCATAAGTTTTTTTCCGTCTTAGATAGTTCAACCCATCGTGAGAAAGTAATGCGTATTCTTGCAATAAACTCGGAGAATTCAACTCCATTTTCAGGTAACATGTTTTTAAATTGTAGACGATAGCCGTCTTCGTTAAGCTGATATTTCTTTAACAGAGCGGCCCTGACAACCTCATAATTGTTCTTGTCAGGTTCATCCACCATATTTAATATACTTAGAGCTTTACCTGTCAGTATCCCTGATAACTGATAAACATATTTTGCTTTGTCTATGTTATGAGCTGTACATGCTTGTTCAAATCTGTCCAGATAGAACATTATGTCATCACTGGAAGGACTAAATGTTGGTAACTTAATCTTAAAAGTATCATTATTAGCCTTACCAGAAGATGAACCCTTGTTTGAATCATTACCATTACTCATGTTCATCAATTTCAATTTTTCCAACTCTAAAGCTAAGACCTTTTCTTCATGTTCCATTTTTGCTTTCTCTTTCCTCTCATCAGACTCTCTCTGTAATCTTCTCTCCTCAGCCTGAGCCTCTATTTGAAGTCTTTCAGCTTCTTTCAGCTTCTTTCTCAAGTCTTTTATTCTCAGCTTCTTTTTCAAGTCTTTTATTCTCAGCCTCTTTTTCAAGTCTTTTATTTTCAGCCTCTTTTTCAAGTCTTTTATTTTCAGCCTCTAGCTGGAGTTTTCTTTCCTCAGCTTCTGATTCCCTTTTTTGTTTTTCCATTTCCATTTGGAATCTTTTTTCATCCACCTGCATCTGCAGTTTCTTTTGTTCAGCTTCCATCTGCAGTTTCTTTTGTTCAGCTTCCATTGCTTTATCATATCGAGCAGTTGCAAATTCTTCTAACTTATCACCAGTCTTCCCAAGCAATTTACCCTGCTCAATAAAGTGCTCAAATGTAGACATGTTGTCTAACATATGCGTCCAAAACCTGAAATAATTAACTAATTTATTTCAAACCTAAGTGTAACAAGTCTTAATTAAGCACTTGTATATTCACATCACCTTATATTATCCCAGTCTCTGTGGGAAACAAGTCTCCAATCAAAGAACTTGTATATGAAATATCACCAATCAATTCTTGATCATAAGTGCACTTCTCATTCAATAGTGCACAACACTATTCATCATTCATTTATCATCAGTGTAGTAGTAACAGTGCATTAGCATAGCCCATTAACTAATTACTATAACTGTAAACAATGACTATGTAAACACATGCAGAATGTAAACATTGAAAATGTAAACAATGCAAACAATGTAAACAATAACAATGTAAACAATAACAAAGATCAGCAACAATACAAAAACGTTCGCAGAAATCAACTAAAAATAAAGCAGAAATTAATGAAATATCACAAAAAATGTGACGATATCTACGATAGAATTAAACAAAATACATGACACCACAGTGTATAAACAAAAATGTTGTATGAAACTAAATTATAGACAAGAGTAGGCTAACAAATACAAACAAATCAAAACAAAACTAAAGAATGCGAAATAATAACGAAAACAATATTAAAACATGTCATCACAGCTAACATAAATAGCAACAGAAGTCGCTTAGCAAATTCCAGTATCGGAAATTTGCTTACCCTACAGAAAACGCTCACAATAGACGACCTCTATGACGTGGCATAATCTAACGGAGACACCACCCAACCGAGAACCCGCTGAAATATAAACATATAAATATACGAATAACATATAAACATATAACATATAGAATGAGATGATACACAGAAGACTCAGCAGAAGTATAAGGGCACAGTTTACATACAAACAGGCCACTTAACTTATAGGCTTCCAATCGTAGAACAGCAAAAAAACGGATGTCAATCAACGTCCTAAAGAGCGAAGCTCCAACGATGATGGCACATCTGAACTGCTTCCACTGCTAACACGATGGTACAAGAGCTTCTGAAATACTGTGTGTTGAGTTGTTTCGGCACTTGACCTTCTAATCCAAAAGTAAGTTGATGGAAATCGGTACTTGGCCTTCTTCAGAAAACAACCCGTTTCAACCGGCACTTGACCTTCTCAAAAACGACAGCACTGGAACCTTGACAGCAGCAACTTGCTTGACTTGCGTAAAAGATAACAGCAGTCCGAGTTATCCGGCAACATGTAACAACGCCGGGTACTGTCAAATTCTTGTTTCCGTCAAAAAGTTGAAATTTTGACTTTTACCGGGCAACGCCGAGTACTTGGAAAATTTTGAAGATGTTGACTGTCTTGAAGAATGTTAATTTCTTGAAGGATGTTGATGAATTCTTGTTGAAAATGAAGTGGGTAAGGGACCCCGTGTTTGCTGGTACCAGATCAACCCAGCTTATGGCCACCAAATGATGCGTGATGCCATATGATGATGGATGGTATCCGCATGTCTGGTTTTGTGTAGTGTGCAGATGTGTTCAGTCAAACAATGTTCATACACAATAACAGGGCAATCCACATAGGACGTCAGTAAACTCACGACATGTAAAGTCAATGATTCTTGTAACAGCCGTTGACGTTTTTCTTCATTATTTATTGTGGACGCCACAGTGACAAAATGGTTACGCGAATATGTAGGCACATCAAACAGTCATTATCACAGCAACATTCAATACAGCAATAGACGGTAGACAGCATTACAATGATGAGTCAGATGCATGTTATATTTCATAGTGCTGTAAATGTAGTCAGGTGAAAAACTCCATCCTTTCTATAACAGCCAGGAGATAACCAGATGTATGAGATCAGTTCACTCTCCTTAATCTGACTTCAGCAAGACAGACACGTCTGCCGAAGTATAAATAATGTCCTCAAAAATATCCTCTAGATAACAAAGGTTTTTCAAACCTAGTTCAGGTAACCAAGTAGCAAGTAATAGTCCTTGGGACCTGCATCAACCGATGCAGCACAATACAGCGACATGTGAGCTGGGAAAACATCTCGTGACGACGACTTTCGAAGACAGGCTATGAACCAGAAATCGCTCACGACCAAAAATCGATAGAGTTAATGAAAATGTTAATTTACCTTGCCTTCAGGAAATACACAGAAATATTATGCCTCCCGACATGTGAGAAACACTAGAGGTATCATCTCGAATAAACGAAATATCCATAAGAGGACTTTCACATTCCTGACAGAACAAAAAATAGCGGAGATCCCCTCTTCAACGAGGCATCTCTTTCGCCATTCAAATCGCTCACTCCACTAGTGGTGGGCGGAAACCGATCGACCAAAAAGCAAGACCAGTCATGCGCAGTCCAGCGCAAAAATGACCACAGCTCAAAACTTAACTGCATTCAATACCAACGCGAGAAGACAAATGCTTACCGAGAAAAGTGACTATAAATTTCAAGCAGTTGTTGCCCTTGCGTTATAAAATAGATATTGTAATAAAACGATGTTGCGAGAATTTATCACGCAACAATCGTTTGTGATATTGTTGGTCTATTCTTGCTATCCCTCATTTATTAGATGTCATATATGTTGTGAAATTGTGCTTGTCTTATCATAAGTGTGATAGAGCTAAATCTTTTTCATTTGTTCAATAATTAATACATTTCTACCTTGTTTCTTCAGTAGTATTATCTTGAATTGGCTCTTGTCACTGTATTCTGTCAGCTTGTTTGTATCTATTTTTTGCTCCTATTATAACATCTATTATTACATGCAGTTGAGTGATTTTGAGTGGTGAAATAATTATTGCTAATATTGCTCACATATACAATATATTATATTTGGTGGATTTTTGGACTATCTGTAGTCACACTAATAGTGAATTATGGCTACCTTGGAATATTTTATTAAGCTTGGAAAAGAATGTGGAATAGAGGGTGAAGCTTTAAAAGTATTTGCATTAAATGAGCAGGCAAAAGAATTAAAAAGGCTAGAAGACAATGAACTCATAGATCAAAGACAATTAGATAGGGAGGAGAAGAAGAGAGTTGAAGAATTGCAATTAGCTGAAAAGAAGAGAGTAGAAGAATTGCAAATAGCCCCGAAAAGGAGACAAGAGGAAATGGCTCTTGAGGAAAACAATTTAGCCTATGCTCAGGACTTGAGAATGGCAGAACTAGAGTTGGAGAAATTGAAACTTCAACAACCACAGGTTAATCCAGTGAATGGTGAAGCTGGAAAAAAGACAATGCTTCCACGTTTAAGCTCAATTTGCCAAAATTTAACTCAAATATCGACGATATTTCATGCTTCTTAAATAGGTATGAAACTTACTGCCAAGAGTTTAAAATTGATAGAGCTACATGGCCTAGTAGGTTGATGACTTTATTGGTAGGTGAGGCTCTTACTGCAGTCTGCTAAATGATTAGACCAGAAATGACTATGAGGTTGTAAAAGCCTCGTTGCTAAAGAAGTATCAATTAGATGAAAATGGCTATAGGCTGAAGTTTAAATCATTATTACCAGATTCAGCTAAAGATTTTACGGAATTTGTTTCATCAATTAAGCTCTACTTTTCTAGATGGGTTGATTTGTTTAAAAAATGAAAAAAACTTTTGAGGGGTTGGCTGATTTGATTCTTAGAGACAAGGTGTTGTCTTCAATCTACATGAGAGAAAACCTGAAACATTATTTGCTATGGAAAATCTTGGTTGTCAATATCAAATTGCTAATCCGGGTAGGAACCTTAGCAAAAATAACATTAAGGATTCCTTGCCAGTGGCATCTGCTAGGATTGTAATGTATAATTAACCTAGACAGAGATCCAATAGTATGGATAAAACTATCGAGTAAATAGAGATCATAACATGGCAATTTCAGGGGGAAATATGATTTTATTTAAAAATCACAACAGCCTCAAAGAAATTAAAACTCTTATGATGATGGATATTTTCATCTACAATCATCCTTCAGGCCTAATGAATATCATAACAGAGGTGGGTATAAATTCAGATCAGGCAGAGGACAAAGGTCATTTTACATAAATAATGACAATTCTTTTAATAACAGAGGTTTCCAACAGAAAAATAACTTTAGACAGTCAGGGAACACTGAACGTTCAAATGTTGTTGTACACCTTAATGACAATAATCCAGTTCAGAATACTAATGGTGTCTCTCATGCTAATGCATGTAGTGTAGACTTATCTAACAGTACTAATTGTTCTGAATGTAATTCTTTGTTTCGGCTAGAGGGAGTCTGTAGGGTCCTGTGTGGACATCCTTTGCCAGTTATGCCCTCATATGATGGAACAGGTTTACTGGTCTTTAATAAAGGTTTTATGAACAACCAACTTGTTTCAATTCTCAGGGACACAGGCTGCACGACGATTGGAGTGCGCAGGTCGTTAGTGGATCAATTGGATTACACAGGCGGGGAAGTTAAATGCATTACATTTGGTGGCACAGTGGAATACTATCCAACTGCGGAAGTGTTTTTGGATACCCCCTACTTTACATGAAGGACTCTCGGGTGATTGTTGAATAATCCTATTACAGGAACAACCTTGGGAAATATTCCTGTTCTTCGTGAGTGCACTAAGGAAGATATTGAAAAATTGGAACATCAGCATCTGATCAGCGCAATTGCTATCACGACCAGAGCTCAGGCTCGTGCTGAGATACATAATCTGAACCAAATCGATAATGTTGTAGATGAGGTGATGAATGATGAGACAGACTGAGGATATGGTGACTGATGAAGAGAATAATGATGAGGAGGAAGAAAGTGATAATAATTTACAGATGGAACTTATTGATAAGGATTCATTCATTCAAAGACAGAGTGATAATGATTCCTTAAAGAAATTTTGTCAGGTTGCAAAATCAGATGACGTGGTGGTTGAGATAATTCTATACATTAGTACACTTTAAAGAATGGAATTTTAATTAGAAATTTCCAAAATTCCACATCTGTAAGAAAACAGATCATGGTACGAGCTTGTTTTCGCCCATTCGTTTTACGACATGCTCACGATATTAATTGTGCAGGGAATTTTGGAATTTCTAGAACAAAAAAGAGGGTTTCGTCTCATTTTTTTCTTGGAGTGACAAAAAATGTCAAAACTTTTTGTCGCACCTGCAAAGTTTACCAGGACGTGGCAACAAAAAGACTCAAACATATTGCGCCTATCCAAGCATCAAATATATCATTGCGTCCTTTCGTAAAGATGGCGATCGACCTTATTTGTCCATTAGCTTTTCCGTCAGCTAGAGGTCACCGATATGTGCTAACCTGCATTGATATGTGCACATGCTGACCAGAAGCTATTCGTCTTAAGTCTATCTCGACTGTTGATGTGGCTGATGCCCTATTTTTAATTTTTAGTAGATTGGGTTTTCCTAAAACATTCTATCAGATCGGGGAACTCAATTCGTCTCTGACGTAATGAAACAGGTGATGAAGGAATTTGATATTAACCGTTCTCTTAGCTCGGTCTATCACGCTTCTTCAAATTTTAAAATTGAACGTCTCAACCGTTGTTTGAAGCAGATGTAGGGTAAAGCTACTACTAAATACCCACAAGATTGTAATAGAGTATTACCTGCAGTATTGTTCGCATATAGGGAAATTCCCAACGAACATACCGGGTTTGCGCCATTCAAGTTAGTCTTTGGTGCTAAACCTAGAGGACCAATGTCCATTTTAAAACAATTGTTGGTTAGAGCTGACTTAAATGAAGATGTTCAAGCCTCTTACCAATATGTTGTTAATTTGAGAAAAAAATTATCGACGCGTGCCAAATAGCAACGGAGGCTTCAGAAAAGGCGAAATCGAAGGCTCGATTGTTTATGAATCAAAACAGAAATCTACGCTAATTATGGCCAGATGATGAGGCCTATGTGTTACTATCAAATAGAGACATCAAATTACTGGTTTCATGGAGAGGACCTTATACGATTATTGATAAATTGTCAGATGTTGTTTATATTTTGTCTATCATTGGAAAGGAAAAAAACTTTTCATATCAACATGCTACAGCAATTTAATTCTCGTCCTCTACATCTTAAACCAGTCTTTGAAGCTATCGATGAATCTGTTGATCGTCGCTCTTCCTTAGCGTTGTCTGACTTACCTGATGGTGCTGAACCACTGTTGTCTTTATTTACTCTTTTTTCTACTGAGAATTGGAAAGATATTTCTATTGCACCAACTCTTGCTTCTCATCAGAAGGAGCAGATTTCTCAGTTACTACAATCTTTTTCTGATGTGCTCACGGATGTTCTTTGGCATATAGATATCATTCAACATGATATCATGCTGACAGATTTCAGACCTATCAAACTGAAACCATATCCTATACCTATTCATTTGCAATCACAAGTACAGGAAGAAATAAAAGAGAGGATAAAGTTAAATATAATTGCTCCATCACATTTAAAATACAGTTTTCCAATGGTATTGACTAGGAAGAAAGACAAATATATTCGGATTTGCATGGATTTCAGGCGCTTAAATGCCGTGACTATCCAAGACGCAGAACCATTACCTTTGTTAGATTCTCTTCTAGATAGATTAGATACAGCTACTTTCTTAACTCAATTTCAGACTTGTCTAAAGGCTATTGGCAGATGCCATTACCAGACAAAGCTAAACCTTATACAGCTTTCGCTACACCTCTAGGGTTGTTTCAGTTTAATTGTATGTCGTTCGGTTTCGTTAACGCTCCTGCTACCTTTATTTCGCATGATGCGCAAAAGTTTTTCTCTGACCGTGAGGATTTAATTACTTATATTGATAATATTTGTCTGTTTCATCAATCTTGGGGAGAACATGTTCTTGGAATTCAGTCGTTGTTGAATACCTTACGACTTCATAATCTTACTGCTAGACATTCTAAAACAAGAATAGGATTCATTGAAATTTCTTTTCTTGGTCATAAGTGTAAAGGGCAATTTTTACTATTTTGCAATATAATACATTTATATTCTTATTATGTTCGCAAATATTTTGGAAGCAAAGTATTTCCTTTTTTAAGTGCTTAAGGAGAAGTCATTTTTGGGTTGCTTCCCTTGAAAATAGTTCTGTCATCTTCGATCGGACTCCGCAGACGACTCTAGGCCTACTGTGATTTATTCTGTGGCTGGGTAGGAATAGATTGTTCTTGCTTCAGTATATCTATGGCCTGAATTTATACGTAGTGTTTGTATGAGTAGGACGAGTCTGTCTTGTATATGGATGTCTTTGCATTTCTAAGTCGAACTAATTTGGTTGTCGCTAGAAAAGGTCAAAGGCTATGCAGCGGAAGTATCGCTAGCAAGGGGTGTGATCCATGGCTGTCATCCTGTGAGGATGCCGAGTTTTGTTGTAGCAGGCTTTTTGCCGAAATAGTGATCTATATATGGATGGGGAAAAGTGATAATCATTTAGACATGTTGTATGTACTTTACCCCAGTGTTTATTCTCTTTTGCCAAGGAATGGCAAAGTTATATTTCGCATAAAAAGGTAAAACCACAATTTATTATGAACTTGGGCTTCGCCATCGTTGTTGAGAAGCAGATGCACAGTGGTACTTTTAAAAAGAATATCCATTCAAAGGAAGAAGACATTCCTATGTATCAGCACTGGATTGTATGATATTATTCAATTACCTCTATGAGAGAACCTATGAAGAAATGAGGACATTTAATGAATGACTAATTTTGGTCTATATTCTATAGTGAGTGAAGCTCACGAGAGAGAGAACAGCCATGTTGAAATTCATATACTTTGTATTTATCGAGTGAGAAAAAGGGATGCCTGTACTATCGCTCGATGAACCAAGAGATCACTGCTACATGTGAGAACCCATGTCTGGGATTCCTATATTATGAAATATATATATATTGAACTTTACGTGAAGGAATATTCGCTAGACGAGGTTAGGTCTAGGAGCCTTCCTATATATTGGATGGTCTGACGTGCCCAGTCAGTAAAGCCAGATGATTTACATGATGGAACGCTGAATGCTTATTTACGAATGCTCCATTATGATATTTGCCAAGCATGAATGCTAACTTAAGATGATATTCCTGTGATCAACATTATGCTGTCTATGTCGACATTTGTTCCTGTAACCATACACGTACTGTCCAAGTGTGCGTCCCATTAAATGTTATAAAAAGACCACCGTAGTTCCAGTACTTCTTGAATTCGAACAGTGTGAGTATGAGTGATGTACTACCAACCTGTCAACTCTATCGAATCATTCTACCATTCGCGTACTGACATTCAGATACACACTCATTGTTTACACTCACATTCTTGCCGGAGCCTCATCACGTTCCAGGACAAGATGACCTGTATGACCAAAACTGTGCTGGGTTTGATGAGTTGACAATCGTTACACTTTACTACACCAGTCCCAACATCTACATTTATCCACTGGTGGACATTCACATCATTTAGCAAATAAAGCATGATTCAACAACTAGTAGCCAGTATGAGTTAACAACTACACACAAAGAGTTTAACAATAAGGTAGGAGGTGGTTTTCTTAAACCTGATAATTCAAATATCTCTAAAATCTTGAATCTTGAAATTCCTAGAACGAAGAAACAGGTTCGCAGGCTTAGAGAGTTTCTATAGAAAATTCTTGTCTAATTTTTTTGGAAATTACTTCAGTTCTGTCTTCTTTGTTAAGAAAGAACGCGACAAACAAAATTGTCTGGTCCCATGCGTGTGATGTTGCTTTAAATATATTGAAAATCTGTTTCTCCAAATCACCAATTTTGAGATTACCTGACGCTTGATTTCCTTTTACCCTCAGAGTTGACGTCTCTGGATCAGGAACCCGTAGAACGCTTATGCAGAAGTTTGAAGGTTGTATGCATCCAATCCTATATGTCAGTAGGAAATTGTCTCCATAGAGCAGAAGTACCCTATTGTTGAGAGAGAGCTGATGGCGATTGTCTTTTGCTTCGCTAAAGTTCAACGTTACATAATGGGAGCATGATTCACATTGGAGATGGATCAGAAAGCGCTGTCCTATCTCAAGACAGCAGGATTCCGAAATGAGAGGGCTGCCAGGGCTTTGCTAGCACTTCAGACCTACGACTATGACATTAGAGCTATCAAAAAAAGCCAGAATGTTATGGCTGATGTCCTGTCGCGCTGTATCTTTGACCCTATATCACCAATCAACTCTATAAATACAGGTGACTCACAATGGTGAAACTAACCTATGAAATGACTTCGTGATATGGTGATCCGTAAAATATTACATTTTTATGACGTGGTGGTTTGACACTACTACATTTGAACAAAAGTCGAGGGATACCATAACATGCTGTAAGCTACCAATGCTGAGAACTATGTTACATGTTCGCATTTTAAATAAAATATTTTGCAGTGACTTATGTGACAGTGCTGATACAATGAATCGGTTCACATTGCACATGATGTTGATGAATGATGAAATGCTCAAAGGGGTGTAGTATCTCGATCAACTCAGTGCATTACGTACATATATTGTGCCTTAACGACAGAGCTCATATTTGATCTACAAACTTATGAACACACATTATGTGGAATGATAAAAATGCTGTCATTTCAAGATATTTTATACGGACCTGTATTGTCAGTTTTAATTGGAATACTGACTTCTACAGATGAAGGAACATACCTCTATGATGATTCGCATAATCATGGGAAATAAAAAAAACAATTTCCTATCTGACGATTTTTCAATTTGCAACTTCTTTCGATATTAACATCTGGATTCGTACGAACATATTATTGCATGGAAGAGAATCAGGGATTGTGACAATAATTTATTTGGACATACTTCAAGGGACTTTGTGTAGTATTTTATTAATGAGTAGAATACCATTATACTACACATTTAAACTATGTGCTTAATATTGAGTGTTAATTCATTGTAATTCGCCAGATATGGTTTGGTCCTTGACACAAATCTGTTTCACACTTACACTAGACTTTGCATCAATATATGGCTAATATGCGATACTATTATCTATTTGTACAACACTTAGGCATAGTATTAACTATTGCTCACACAACTGTGTTAGATTCAAGATTACATTTGTTATATTAACATCACTATGTTATGTTGATGACATGTACTTTTGAGGTACAAATACTTTTATTCTGTTAACGGAAAATGTTGCATTCATTCACTTTCTTAGTTGACTGTCTGCCTCTTGTCATCTATTGTTTCTATTACATAATTGTATTAATTGTAATGCTTTGCATTTTGACTATTAATTAATAGGATATTAATTGTCAACTGATACTGGACTTGACAGATATGAGTTTTCGGACGGTGTGAGGTGTGAGGGTTCATGGATTGCTACCATAATTTTTTAATATGTTGAGTGCTTTTAGTAATAACCACCTCACATTGTTTTTAAAATGATTTATGTCCTTTGTAGTCGATGGCTTTATTATTCTTTGCTAATGTTCACACATTGAGTGTTTAATTGTCTACTCTGGGGCACAAACCTGGGTGCTATGCTAATTCATACTAACAGTGAAGTTTGATGATACCATCTTTCACTCTAGTGATGTTATGCTCACACCACGGAATTAATGAATACTTCGTTTCCATTATTTTACGGGGGAGGGAGTAATGTTATGAATAAAATTCATAACATGTCTGTCGATGTTATTAAATGGTTCGACGAAGAATGCATTTTTGTTTACTATTGGTAGTCCTTGGAAACATGAAGTTACGTCAATGCCTCGGGTTTCCGTTGCAGACGTCAAAGCTGGTATCAGCAGAAGTCAGCGATCGGCTGCTAGGGTCTTCTGTGTGTTTCATTGTGGCAAGTGGACGTATGTCTCTGAGCTCCTGAGAATTATATTATTTCATGACATAATCCTATGATGTTCTATCACTAGATCGTCCATATACTTCGGTGAGACGATGCTAGTATATTTGTGAAAGGAATTATGATTTCTGTGAAGAACGTGAGTTTAAACTAAATTAAAATGTGTAAATCTGTTGAGGGCAGTGTTTTAGCTACAGACGGTACAGAGCTGTACTGATGACTGTATATGTGATGTCATATGATATAATGGCCTTCAAGATTATCTATGTGGAGCAACGTTGAGTTAAATAAACAGTGTATTGACTGTCCACTTGGATTTGTGGTGACATTGATATTTTCAAGTGTGTTATGAGCTGTCTGCGGTGTCCAAGCATTTATAACCTAGTACTATTGGCCAGAGTAACAAGAAGTGTACTCAGAATATAATAATAATAATACAAGGACTCGCAACACTGTCATAGACTGGAAAGGAAGCATCAAAGAAAAGTTGGCTACCCAAAGAACAGCAGATGGAGACTTTTTTCAGCCCATTAATAGAGGATTCAAACGCTAGTAAGTAGATATACATGTGAACATATGGAATTACTTTTCAGTCACAATATGTCTATTTATAATGCTAGTAAACAAATGTTTATCCCTAAACCAGTAATTTAATTTCTTAGAAACCAATAAATGAATTATGCAATTTTTACACAAGGAATAAGCAACATACCTGAGCTGTTGCACGACCATTCATATTGAACAAAACACCATTACATAACAGGACAAACAGATGCACAAACAACAGTGGCATTTTGTTGTTGGAGAATCGCTCAGTGTTCAAAGATTGTCTGAAATTGAAACGGGTATGATATATATATATAATTATTTTATTAACTTTCTATAAAAGCATGTAAAGATTGGGTATCAATTGGAAATGAAGAGAACATTTACATAAATGGTAGTACTTAACAAAAGCTGTACATACATCTTGTACACATTAGAACAATTATTAGACAGATAGTTGTAACTAAGGTATTTACACCATCCCCTCTATTTACGCGAAGATACGTTTTACGAAAACCTCGCATAAATTAAAATGGAAAAAACAATCATCACCATCACCATCATTTTCCGTGTCACTCACGGGGTGGGGGGGGGGGGGGGGAGAGACTGACCCACACACACAATTGATCTTCTTGTGGGAAGCCTGCACTAAACCTTTACTTGACTATGTAGCAGTGATTATTATTTTTGTCTGTAGCTCTTAGTTTTACGTGTTGAGGATGCCAGCGTTATGTCTCACCATAGTCGCCTTGTATGACGTGACTGATGAATCATTAGATCTATTCCTTCTTGCATTAAAATATAGAGAACACAAGAGTGCTAACAAATGTATAATATATGTCTCACCATAGTCGCCTTGTATGACGTGACTGATGAAGCATTAGATCTATTCCTTCTTACATTAAAATATAGAGAATACAAGAGTGCTAACAAATGTATAATATATGTCTCATCATAGTCGCCTTGTATGACGTGACTGATGAAGCATTAGATCTATTCCTTCTTGCATTAAAATATAGAGAACACAAGAGTGCTAACAAATGTATAATATATGTCTCACCATAGTCGCCTTGTATGACGTCACTGATGAAGCATTAGATCTATTCCTTCTTACATTAAAATATAGAGAACACAAGAGTGCTAACAAATGTATAATATATGTCTCACCATATTCGCCTTGTATAACGTCACTGATGAAGCATTAGATCTATTCCTTCTTACATTAAAATATAGAGAATACAAGAGTGCTAACAAATGTATAATATATGTCTCACCATAGTCGCCTTGTATGACGTGACTGATGAAGCATTAGATCTATTCCTTCTTACATTAAAATATAGAGAACACAAGAGTGCTAACAAATGTATAATATATGTCTCACCATAGTCGCCTTGTATAACGTCACTGATGAAGCATTAGATCTATTCCTTCTTACATTAAAATATAGAGAATACAAGAGTGCTAACAAATGTATAATATATGTCTCACCATAGTCGCCTTGTATGACGTCACTGATGAAGCATTAGATCTATTCCTTCTTACATTAAAATATAGAGAACACAAGAGTGCCAACAAATGTATAATATATGTCTCACCATAGTCGCCTTGTATAACGTGACTGATGAAGCATTAGATCTATTCCTTCTTACATTAAAATATAGAGAATACAAGAGTGCTAACAAATGTATAATATATGTCTCACCATAGTCGCCTTGTATGACGTGACTGATGAAGCATTAGATCTATTCCTTCTTGCATTAAAATATAGAGAATACAGGAGTGCTAACAAATGTATAATATATTTCTCACCATAGTCGCCTTGTATGACGTGACTGATGAAGCATTAGATCTATTCCTTCTTGCATTAAAATATAGAGAATACAAGAGTGCTAACAAATGTATAATATATGTCTCACCATAGTCGCCTTGTATGACGTGACTGATGAAGCATTAGATCTATTCCTTCTTACATTAAAATATAGAGAACACAAGAGTGCTAACAAATGTATAATATATGTCTCACCATAGTCGCCTTGTATGACGTGACTGATGAAGCATTAGATCTATTCCTTCTTGCATTAAAATATAGAGAACACAAGAGTGCCAACAAACGTATAATATATGTCTCACCATAGTCGCCTTGTATGACGTGACTGATGAAGCATTAGATCTATTCCTTCTTAATGAAGAAATAAGCACTTATTAATTTCAGGCTCGTTCAAAAGCCTCCACCCTGAGTTTTTACTCAGTGGAATTATCTGTATTATGGTATAGCTCTGTTTAGGAGTTAACTATAAATTTGAATGAGACAAAAATGCAGTACATTCAAAATGACTAAATCGACGTTAAATTTGTAAATTTACAAATAAAAGATTTAATAATCGTTTAGGTTTTATCAAGGTTTTAAAAAAATGAATAATTATTTATCAGAAAAATTATCATCACTGTTGTGATGTAATGGAAGTTTGTACAGGAGGTCACTTGGCAGCTTTTATGTGCTACTTAGCTGCCAGTGCCGGATTTGCTCCTTCTTGTGGATTGATTCTTGGTAGACTGTATTGCTGTTCACGCTCGTCGCTGGTCAAGGATGTAGGGCGCAGCACGTTTCCAGGAGTGTCTACGAAGTTGGTCCTGCGACTTTAAGACCCGTCTGATGATGGTATCTAGCTTCGACTACAGGCCACTGGTTCCCTTCTTGTTCCAGAGATAGTTCCCTCAACTGGTACCACTAACTATTATGGTAACAGATTAGAAACAAATACTTTCTGAGTATTGAGTTTTCCGACACATGCTTATGTGTCCCCATCTTCCTATTCCATCATCCCATTGATAAGGTTGATAATGTTGGATTTTTATTCCCGTTAATGATATCCACCAAAAGATAGATATAAGTGGATGGAAGCAGACATCATCATCATCATCAGTTGATAAGATCTCTATGGTGTTGTTTGCTCCACTGTAGTGTATGGAATGTCAACTTGACCTACGCAGTGGTGTGTAGACATGGATTGAGTGTACAATGTGCGAATGATGATAAGGGTTCGTGTTGTTGACAAATGTTCTTTTCTCACACTCATGTATGACTGGAAGTCATCGACACCAACGACTGTGTACCTTTTCTAAAGTTTAATTGGACGTACACACTCGACAGCACAGATAGTGACAAATCACAGGTTGGCATAATACATCATAGTACAGTGGATAACTGGTCTTGCAATGTTATGTTACATGGGCACTCATGTAGATTAATATTATAATGGACTGTCAGTAGCCAAGCCCTCAGCATCGCCCATACATATAAATCATCTGACTTCACTGACTGAGCACGTCAGCTTATAAACAATATTTCAGATGGCTTCTAAACCTAATCTCGTCTAGCGACGATTCTTCAACATAATGTTCAGCACATATTTTTTTTTCATATAATAATATTGAACCGCTGATAAAGGGTTCTCATGTGTAGCAGTGATCTCTGGACTAAACAAGCGATAATACGGGCATCCCCTTTTCTCTTCTTGAAAGTCACTACATGTTTGGATCCAAGATGGCTTCACTCGTGAGCTGTCACTCACGTTTTGGATACAGATAATGAATCTGTCCTAAAGTTAGTCATTCATAAAACATTGCATTGCTCTGTAGATTTGATCATGAACAATTGACTGCATTCTACAGAATATAGTGCTGCTAGGAATCGAAGTCGTTTTCATCGAGTCAAATATATTCTCTTATCGAAAATGGTGGCTTCGTACGAGAGTTCATAAAAGTATCTTGGATTACCTTGGTATAAGAAATATGAAACTGCCATTCCTTGGCAATACGCATAAACACTGGGGTAAAGCATACACGATAGGTCTAGACGACTATCACTTTCCCCACAAATACTGAGATCACTTTTTCCCCGGCGACAGGCCGACATAGGAAAACACAGTCCCTATCAGGACGAAGCCAAATCACACCACACTCTAGCGACACATCCGCCGAATAGCCTTCGACCTCTCTAGAGACAACAGAACATATAGTTCGACTTAGATATGTAAAGATATACAGATATAAGACAGACTCGTCCTACTCAGACAAACAATACACATAAATTCAGGCCATAGATATTCTGAAGCAAGAACAATCTATTATTACCCAAACAACGAATAAATCGCAGTAAAATGGATTCATCCGCGGAGTTTGATCGAAGAGATGGCACAACTTTCAAGGGAAGTAACTCAATAATGACTTTCCCTTAAGCACTAAAAAATTACCTATGTATAATATTGTAAGATATCAAAGACTGCACGTAACAGTCTTACCACACCTCCCGGGAAAAAAAAAATGGAACTTTTTTTTTTTTTTTGAAATACATCTAGGAGCAACGTACAATAGGCTCACAACGCATGAATAATGCGCAGATGAAAATATCAGGAATACCTATAACGCCTAATATGAGGCTAAGTCGACTTATGGAGCGACTGGTGAGAATGTGTCTCATAAACTGAGAGAAATTATTTCTCTACAAGTATATTTTTCCAGGAAGGTGTCATCAAAGTATAATACAATTCTGGCAATTACACAATGCCTAAAAAATTCATATCATCATTTCGTATTAGATATCTTAAATTTATGATTTATGAAGAAAAAATCATCAAAGCACAGCGGTGAATAAACATCCATGAACCGCTATGTAGTGATACAATCATTATATTATTAAATTACAAATGTGTATCTATCATGATATAGAAAAGGAACTACTATAGAACTAGACATATCAAGAAGTCTAAGCCCTAATAGTTATGTGGAATCATGTGGGCATCTTGACAGAATGTCTGCCATCACATTATCTGATCCACGAATAGCTCGCACAGAGAAATGAAAAGGTTGAAGAGCAATTGCATATCGAGTAGACCTCGAGCTCTTCAAATTCTTACTCTGTATAGCAGTAAGAGCTTTTTGGTCGGTTTCTACTATGAAATGTGCGCCTAGAAGGAATCTCTGTAGTTTGAGGATCGACCAAACCATAGCTAATAGCTCACGGTCTAAAACCGAATAATTCCTTTCTGCCGCATTAAGTTTTCTGGAAATATACATTACAGGATGCAGAGTTCCAGAGTACTCTTGCATTAGTGCCGCTCCAATCCCAGTGGATGAAGCGTCACTACGAAGAACGAATGTCTTATCTTTAGTGGGTAGCACCAAAATAGGTGGTGTTGAAAACAGTGTTTTAATCTTATCCAGAGAGCATTGGCATTCCTGAGACCAGTGGACCACATTAGGCGAACCTTTCTTTAGAAGTGTTGAGAGAGGTGCCATGATAGAGGATAGATTCTGAATGAATCTGCCATAAAATTGAATAAGACCTAACAGACTTCTCACCTGTTTTTTAGTCTTAGGGATTGAGATGTTAAGTATCTTACTAGTATTATGGTCCTCTGTCTTTAGGAAACCATGACCAACTCGGTGGCCTAGGAAAGAAATTTCGCTAAAACCAATATAGGCTTTAGAGGGTTTCGCTGTCAGGTTGTGCTCACGCAAAGTAGACAGCAATTCATCTAACCCTGAATAGTGATCTTCCCAAGTATCGCTGAAAAGACAGATGTCGTCTAGATATGCAATGACATCTGACCGATAAGATAGGATTCGGCGCATCATGCGTACGAACGTAGCTGGTGCGTTCATAAGACCGAAAGGCATAAAATTCCATTGGAACAAACCTCTAGGTGTTGAAAAAGCCGTGAGAGGTTTGGCGCGTTCAGATAAAGGAACTTGCCAATATCCTTTAGACAAATCAAGTTTAGTGAAAAAATGAGATTTGGAGAGTCGAGTAAGTAGCTCTTCCAGTAAAGGCATAGGTTCGGCATCGAACTTCGTTACTTGATTCAATTTTCGATAGTCAACGCAAAGACGTATGTTATTGTCTTTTTTACGCACAATAACCATCGGCGAAGAATATGCAGAGGTGGATGGTTCGATTATTTTCAAATCTATCATCTCATCCAACTCTTTCTCGACCTGTGCTTGAAAATGTATAGGTATAGGATAAGGTCTAACCCTAATAGGAGTATGGTCAGTTAGAACAATGTCATGTTGAATGACATTCGTTTGTCCAGGGATGTCAGTGAGTACATCCTGAAATGTTTGCAACATAGTTGAAACTTGTCGCTGTTCTCCTAGAGACAAATCAGGAGAGACAGTAACGTTCTTCCATGATTCACTGGAATGAAGTGGGATCATTGGAAGAGGAAGATTTACATCTGAAAAACTTGTTTCCTCATCCTGTATCACGGACAGTGATGAGTAATGACCATGTTGTACTGGAGAATTGTCCGTTGCTTGGAAAATGGGTTGCAAATAATCCGGACGTTCATGGAATTCAGTAAGCATATTGATGTGGAAGGTTTTATGCTTCCCATCAATATCGACAATATAGTCGACATCGGAAATTTTCGATATTATATCGTACGGACCTTTCCAAGAAATAAGTAATCTGTTTTCCCTACAAGGTAGTAATACAAATGCTTTGTCACCAGGACAAAGTTGTCGTAAGCATCTCTTCTTATTGGCAAATTGCCTTGCCTTCTGTTTCGCAAATTCAGAAGAAGAAGTTGCTAATTTGCATGCTTCGATAATTTTTTGTCTCAACGCGATGACATATTCGTAGGATGACTTTGTGTCATCGTCAATATTGTCAGATGTTATGAGATCGTGAAGCAACGACATAGGGCCACGCGGACGCGCGCCAAAGACGAGTTCAAAGGGAGAAAATCCCGTATGTTCATTGGGTACCTCTCTGTAAGCGAAGAGGGCCGCAGGTAAAACTCTGTCCCAGTCTTGAGGATGATCCTCAGTTATCTTCCCCAGTAAGTTTTTAAGTGTTCTATTAAGGCGTTCGACCATACCATTAGACATTGGATGGTAGATACTACTTAAAGATCTATCTATCTGCAGAGTAGACATTACTTGAGACATGGTATCTGATATTAGTTGGGTGCCATGGTCTGACAATATCTCTCCGGGGAACCCCAGACGAGAAAATATAAGCCAAAGAGCATCTGCAATATCAGCAGTAGTAATGCTCTTCAGAGGAATAGCCTCTGGCCAACGTGTGCACATATCAACACACGTCAAGATAAACTGATGTCCTCTGGCAGACTTGATCTTAAATGGACCAATAATGTCTATAGCCATTTTTTTGGAACGGCCGAATAGGAATGTCCGCCGCCTGAATGGGTGCAGCATGCCGTGGACCTTTGGATTTAACTTCCTGACATACTTTACAAGATCGACAATAAATACGTATGTCCTTGTTTACCAATGGCCAAAAGAAAGCCGCAAGGACTCTTGACTTAGTACGGGAAAAACCCATGTGTCCAGCACACTGAGAGTCGTGAGCGTGCTGCAAAATTTTAACTCTCAAATTCTTGGGAACCAGGATTTGAGAATGACTTGACGTAATGGAGTCTTGAACCATACGTACAAGTACGCCATTCTTCTTTGTAATCCACGATTTACGACTTGTGTCCTTATTCGGATCACCTTTAGTTGCAAGAATGAAGAATTTCTTCAGAGTGGGATCATCTTCTTGCTGTTTTATAAACGAGTCACGAGAAATTACCAAGGGATTATCTTGGTTATGCACTTCATTATCTTCAATAGATGAAGTTTGAGGCATATTAAGAGCCTGAGCTCTAGTGACTACAGCGTTAGCAATCTGCATGTTTTGCCTTTCCCACGTGGAAATTTGTTGCGGAGTGCATTCCTTGACTCCATGAATGCGACCGATGATGAGGTCAGCGATCGGATTCGGAAGAAGACATGCGTGTACATCTCCTGTAAAGAAAGGAGTAGCAATCCTAATGATAGCAGTAGAGTATTTCTCTAATGTGCCGCCAAATGTTACACATTTGACTACTTGTCCAGTGGCACGGGAAGGATCTACGAGTGACTGCCTAACACCAATTGTGGTGCATCCAGAATCAAATAGCACAGAGACTGGATTGTTATTCACTAAACCCTTATGTAAGACAAGAGAACCTCTTCCATCATGCGCGACTGATGCCGGAAGAGCAGGAAGAGGATGGCCACAGCTTAAAGTAGACACTGTGGTTGGCTCAAATAACGTTTTGCATTGGGGGCACTGAGATGCTCTCCCAAAATCAAAAGCGGCACATGCCATATTACTAGCATCATTATTATCTTTACTCTGTTTATAGGCTTCATGGGACTCTTGTTGTACAGAGTTTGCCTGAAAATGTGGTTTATGTCTTTTGTTTTGAGATCTACCTCGGTTATTATCACCTCTGTAGTTATTGTTACCTCTATTGTAACCCCTATTTGGGTTTGAGTCATAGTTCCCTTGGTTACCATTATCATATTCATTATAATGAGTATCTCTGTAATTATGATCTTGTTGACTCCAAGACGGATAACCCTGATAGTTTCTATAATTACTTCCTCTACGGAAATTCCTATAATTATGACCACCCCTGTGTCGAGAGCTATCTCGTCGTCTCCAGTTCTTTGAAGAAGAACCCTGAAATGATTGGTTACCTTGGTTTTGATAACTATTATGGTTACCTTTTTTATCAAATCTGTTTTGAGGTCCCTGAAATCTGTGTGAATAATTGGGATTGTATGGTGTTGCTGAAGCAACTGGCATACTCTCCTTAATCTTAGTGTTGCCAAAAGTCACGTCGGGGTGTGCAGTGACATATTGGGAACAATATTCTTCCATTTCTTTTAGAGATTTGGGTTTACGCTCATGTATAAATTCAAGGAAAGGTTTGTTCACACATGACATAATCTTATCTCTGAGCAACAAATCCATAAGTCCTTCATACGTTTTTTTCTGTTTTGGAAAGCTCAATCCAACGATCAACTGTGAGACGTGCCTTTGCAGTGAATTCTGAGAATTCTACACCCGTCTCAGGTACCATCGTTTTAAATAAAAGGCGATAGCCTTCCTCACTTAGCTGATATTTTTTTTATCAAAGCCGCCCTAATGACATCATAATTATCCTTATCTGCTTCTCCTACAAGGCATAATCTAGTCAAAGATTCACCTTTCAAGTTTTCTGATAATTGATTAGCGTATTGTGATTTATCCACATTATGTGTACGACAAGAACGTTCAAATCTATCCAGCCAGAATGTAATATCGTCACTGGACTGATTGAACGGTGGAACCTTAACCTTGTAAGTAGAAGGTTTACCATTACCACTAGATGCCTGATTAACATTACTCATACTTGTCAATCTCAATTTCTCCAACTCAAATTCATGTTCTCTTATTGCTTTTTTCTCTTCAGCATCTAATCTTTTTTGTTCAGCCTCCCTGTCTAATCTTTTTTGTTCAGCTTCCCTGTCTAATCTTTTTTGTTCAGCTTCCCTGTCTAATCTTTTTTGTTCAGCTTCACTGTCTAATCTTTTTTGTTCAGCTTCCCTGTCTAATCTTTTTTGTTCAGCTTCACTGTCTAATCTTTTTTGTTCAGCCGCAGCTTCTCTTTCTAATTTTTTTTGTTCAGCTTCAAATCTCCTTTCCTCCACCTGCATCTGCAATTTCTTTTGTTCAGCAGCAGCCTCAGCTTCTCTTTCTAATCTTTTCTCTTCCGCCATAGCTTTTCTTTCTTCTGCAGCTAATCTTTTCTCTTCTGCCATAGCTCTTCTCTCTTCTGCAGCTAATGCTTTGTCATATTGAGCAACTGCCCATTGTTCTAATTGTTGACCAGTCTTATCAAGGGCTTTCCCTTGTGTAATGAAGTATTCTAAAGTAGACATGATGTCTAACAATAATACTAATCACCTGAATCAATAATAATACCACAAGTTCTCAATGACTTGATTAATCAGTATACTATCCCAATATCTGTGGGTCACAAGCCTTTAATAAGGTCTTGTATAATAGTAATAATAATCAGGTACTGGTTTATACCATAATCCAAGTGCAGTGCACAGGCAATTGTGTCTTATGAAATATACCTATATAAAACATATGTCAACCAACAGAATACATAAAGTACAAATAGGACTGACAATACAAGAACGTTTGCAGAAATCAAAATAAATCAAATAGGGAAATCAATGAAAATAATCACTGAATCTGCAAAGAATAACAACACAAATGACGTCACAATATATGAATATAAATTGTGAATAGAACTGAAAGATAGAAAAGGTTAGACCAACAAATTACAAACAAATCAAAACAAAACTAAAGAACAAAGAAATATTACAAAAATAACAATAATTACAGTCTTCACAGCTAACACAAAAGCAACAGTTGTCGCAGCAAATTTTCAATCAAGAAAATTGCACCTATAGAAAACGCCCACAACGGACCCTCTATGACGTGGGATATTCTGTTGTGAGGACGCCGCCCAACCTTAAACACAACCCGCTGACATAGAAACTAACATACTATACAAACAAATAACATGTAAACATAAATATATATAAATTATGTGTATGATAGTATGTGTTGCAAAATAGGCTCAGTTTTACAGTAATGGCAAAGTTATTTTTATGAAAATAAACAAACTGCCACTTTATTCAATTAAACATTCTGGCCTTAAATATTAAAGTTCATATATGGAAAACAAGAAGATCCATCGATGAAAATAGGACTTCTTAGTTCACAAATACTGTCTTCCTGTTAACATTGACAAGAATTACAATGTGCGAATGATGATAAGGGTTCGTGTTGTTGACAAATGTTCTTTTCTCACACTCATGTATGACTGGAAGTCATCGACACCAACGACTGTGTACCTTTTCTAAAGTTTAATTGGACGTACACACTCGACAGCACAGATAGTGACAAATCACAGGTTGGCATAATACATCATAGTACAGTGGATAACTGGTCTTGCAATGTTATGTTACATGGGCACTCATGTAGATTAATATTATAATGGACTGTCAGTAGCCAAGCCCTCAGCATCGCCCATACATATAAATCATCTGACTTCACTGACTGAGCACGTCAGCTTATAAACAATATTTCAGATGGCTTCTAAACCTAATCTCGTCTAGCGACGATTCTTCAACATAATGTTCAGCACATATTTTTCCATATAATAATATTGAACCGCTGATAAAGGGTTCTCATGTGTAGCAGTGATCTCTGGACTAAACAAGCGATAATACGGGCATCCCCTTTTCTCTTCTTGAAAGTCACTACATGTTTGGATCCAAGATGGCTTCACTCGTGAGCTGTCACTCACGTTTTGGATACAGATAATGAATCTGTCCTAAAGTTAGTCATTCATAAAACATTGCATTGCTCTGTAGATTTGATCATGAACAATTGACTGCATTCTACAGAATATAGTGCTGCTAGGAATCGAAGTCGTTTTCATCGAGTCAAATATATTCTCTTATCGAAAATGGTGGCTTCGTACGAGAGTTCATAAAAGTATCTTGGATTACCTTGTTATAAGAAATATGAAACTGCCATTCCTTGGCAATACGCATAAACACTGGGGTAAAGCATACACGATAGGTCTAGACGACTATCACTTTCCCCACAAATACTGAGATCACTTTTTCCCCGGTGACAGGCCGACATAGGAAACACACAGTCCCTATCAGGACGAAGCCAAATCACACCACACTCTAGCGACACATCCGCCGAATAGCCTTCGACCTCTCTAGAGACAACAGAACATATAGTTCGACTTAGATATGTAAAGATATACAGATATAAGACAGACTCGTCCTACTCAGACAAACAATACACATAAATTCAGGCCATAGATATTCTGATGCAAGAACAATCTATTATTACCCAAACAACGAATAAATCGCAGTAAAATGGATTTATCCGCGGAGTTTGATCGAAGAGATGGCACAACTTTCAAGGGAAGTAACCCAATAATGACTTTCCCTTAAGCACTAAAAAATTACCTATGTATAATATTGTAAGATATCAAAGACTGCACGTAACACCCATCTACC
This sequence comes from Oreohelix idahoensis, assembly GCA_024509875.1. NCBI lineage: Eukaryota > Metazoa > Mollusca > Gastropoda > Stylommatophora > Oreohelicidae > Oreohelix > Oreohelix idahoensis. Next base: position 82,193 of record JAMPIV010002851.1, read on the forward strand.
TACGACTTTACTCTCGATGAGAATTAAGCTTAATCCCTCGAGAGAAAACTTTCTTTACATTTAAATTGAATTGCTTTTATATTTACTTTACATTTAAATTAAAAGGTTAATAGTATAGATATAATATGCTTACATTTACATGAAACATTTCACAATATAGATTGAATATGTTTCAGCTACATCTACACTGGTTGGAAAATGTTCACAATATAGATAGAACATGTTTTTAATTACATCTACACTAGCTGTAAAGCTCGAAAACGTTCATTAATTTTAAAGTGAATATGTTTACATAGACATTTACACTGGTTTGTAAATGTAGATATTATAATTAGAATGTACATCATTTCTGTCATCTTTCCCTTCCTGCTCCATTTGGAACTTGGGACTACTTATGCTTTGAGTTCTCTTTAAGAAACTAGAGATAAAGCAGTCACCAGCCCTTGCAGTGCTGATTCATGAAATCATCTTACTTTTATCTAAAGTAAACAGATTGGACAGGAAAATGATGATATCATTTATTTCTGTCCAAAAATATGTCGCCCAGACAAGTAATCTCTTTATCAGTTTGCTTGTGCACACAAATTCTGTCTGCTTGGCGAGTAATTTTTATCGCCTGGCTCGGCATTCAATAAATCAATCAATACCCTTTAGCTCCCCGAGGAGCAAACGGCCTTTCAATAAACACATGCCAAAGTATTCTTGTTGTCCCGTGCCATCCGCTCAAGTTTATTTCCATGTTTTCCCTCATCAATTTATCACCTCTGTTTCCAGTTCTCTTCTTCCGTTTTTTTTTTTTTGGTTTACCTCTGCCTCTCTTTCCCTGTGGATTCCAGAAACAAGGACTGCCTTGTGGTGCTATCAACGGGTTTTTTCACTCAATGTATGTCCTATCCATCACCAGCATCTTCTTCTCAGCTCTTGTTCCACTGGCAACACTTGTCCTGTTTCGGATTGTCATCAATTCCACCATTTGTGACTTTGTCCATACCGTTTCAGTCCCTTCTAATTCTACGCCAGCACCCGTTTTTATAAAAGTCCTGAAGCTTGTTAGTTGTTTTTTTGTACTCTCCATGTCTCAGTGCCATACAATATTGACTTGCTCATAGTATGGCATGTCATGCAAAGATTCGTAATGTATTGCATAATTCAAGATTGGTAAATCATTCTGATTTCCATTTTGAGCATCTACCAATCTTTACAAACTAGAGGCAACGCCGCGTTTCTAAGGTACAGATACTTGAATTTATAATAGTTTTGCTAGTCTGGTACACGACTTCAGTCAAAACAGATAACTTGGTTTCCTGTGCATCATAGAACATGTGATTGAGATATCGTCCTTGCACTAAAGATTACGACACAACAGACTTCGCCGTTCATGCCTTAGTCTTTGTTAGCGATTCATGATCAGAAGTTTTTATTTCCGATTTATTTCACGCAAGATCTCCATGACGAATTAAGCTATTAATCCCTCGAGAGAAAACTTTATTCTTTACATTTAACATTGAATTGCTTTTATATTTACTTACATTTAAATTAAAAGGTTTAATAGCTATTAGATATTAGGAATATGCTTACATTTACATGAAAACATTTCACAATAAAGATTGAATATGTTTCAGTTACATCTACACTGGTTGGAAAATGTTCACAATATAGATAGAACATGTTTTTAGTTAATCTAAACTGGCTGTAAAGCTTGAAAAAAACGTTCATTAATTTACAAAGTGAATATGTTTACAATAGAATTTACACTGGTTTTGTAAATGTAGATATTATAATTAGAATGTACATCATTTCTGTCATCATTTCCTTTCCTGCTCCATTGGAACCTTGGGGACTACTTATGCTTTGAGTTCTCTTTAAGAAAATAGAGATAAAGCAGTACACAGCCCTTGCAGTGGTGGTTCAAGAAATCATCATCCTTTATGTTGAGATTTATAGCCTAAATAAACTTGGACATACACTAACAATTTTCAAATGTTAACTATTCACATGGTAGATATACTACATTATTAGTTCACCATGTTCAGTTATGATCAATAAGCATTATAGAATGTAAAATCGTACAATCTTACGCCAAATCTTGACTGTGAGACTGCTTGTTCAGAGAAGTAGGTTAAGGCACAAGCACGATGCCTTTTTTTCACATGTTCTTGTGGGGCTTTACTTCTAGCAATAAATTCCCACTTTGCCTCCGTGTTGTCAATTTCCTCAGATCCCTGGTTTTCCTTTATTAAAATGATAGAGTTTTCCTGAGCTGCCTTAGTCCTTATAAATGCCCCAACAACAAGTTCGGTCTGATAAATGGAATATCTAATTCTCAACTTTTGCTGTCTCTGGCAAGCGAGTCTCACAGTGAATTATGACTTGCATAAATGCCAGATTATATTGCCAAGTTTTCGTCCCAAACGCCTTGATTTGTTGTAATTTACGCTGCGCCAAAAACATGGTTTTGGTTGCTTCACTTTTCAAAAGCTGCAAAATCGTTTCAAAAAACGCTGCATATTGGTGGGGTAATTCAAATATTTCACACGAAGGCATCAAAACAATTCTGAGCGTAAATGCAGAGGTCATTTCTCGCATTTATGGCAACTATAACATCTGACTGCCTTCTCTGCAATGCCTACAAATAGAACATCTTTACTTTTATCTAAAGTAAAAACAGATGGACAGGAAAACAATGATGATATCATTTATTTCTGTCCAAAATATGTCGCCCAGACAAGTAATCTCTTTATCAGTTGCTTGTGCACACAAATTCTGTCTGCTGGCGAGTAATTTTATCGCCTGGCTCGGCATTCAATAAATCAATCAATACCCTTTAGCTCCCCGAGGAGCAAAGGCCTTCAATAAACACATGCCAAGTCTTGTTGTCCCGTGCCATCCGCTCAAGTTATTTCCATGTTTTCCTCATCATTTTCACCTCTGTTTCCAGTTCTCTTCTCCGTTTTTTTTTTTTGGTTTACCTCTGCCTCTCTTTCCCTGTGGATTCCAGAACAAGGACTGCCTTGTGGTGCTATCAACGGGTTTCCTCAATGTATGTCCTATCCATCACCAGCATCTTCTTCTCAGCTCTTGTTCCACTGGCACTTGTCTGTTTCTTGTCATCAATTCCACATTTGTGACTTTGTCATACCGTTTCAGTCCTTCTATTCTACGCAAGCACCCGTTTATAAAAGTCTGAAGCTTTTTAGTTGTGGTTTTTGTACTCTCCATGTCTCAGAGCCATACAATATGACTTGACATTTGAGTTAAAGATTCGTAATGTTGGACGTGATTTCTTTTGACCCCCATATGTTTCCAAGTGCAATGAAAGCGCCTCTTGCATTTTGTAATCTTATTTTGATATTATTGTCTGTCTCTCCAACTTTGTCTATATTACTACCAAGATATGTGTACGATTCTACATCCTTTAGTAGTTGTTCTTCAATTTTAATCGTGTTATCATTTCTTACATTTATTCTCATAATCTTTGTCTTTTCCTTGTGTATTTTCAGGCACACTTGTTGTGACCTTTCATCGAGAATTTTCATTTTCTCTTGCATCTGATTATGGTTATAGGACAGAAGAGCCAAGTCATCTGCAAAATTTAGATCATCAAGATGTTTAGCCATATTCAACTGAAGTACGTTTCTGTTGTGTGATGTCGATGTTTTCATATCACTATCTATCACTAATAGAAAAAGAAATACAGATAATACGCATCCCCGTCTCACTCCCGTTCTTATCCTAAAACGGTTCTGTAAGTTGTCCTCATGAAGAACTCTGCTATGTCATTGTCTTCATAGACAGTGATTCTCTGTCTACACTGTCAAATGCCTTCTCTATAGTAAACGAATCCGATTTAAAACGTGAATTCTATATTTTCAGACTTTGTTCAAACTATTTTCTCAATGTGGACTATTCTGGTCAGTACAGGATCTGTTTTGTCGAAAAACCTACCTGCTTGTTCATCTCTCAGTTTTGTGTCTAAGGTTTCTTTTATCTCTCAGGGATGATTCTGTTTAATGCTTTTCCTGGCACTTATAGTAACATTTATTCCTCTTGTAAATTTCTCTTATTAGGCAATCTTGACAAGATAAAACTTCCTTCCATTCTGCTGGTATTTCCTCTGTCTCCCAGACTTTGCCATGCTGTTAGTTTGTATAAAATATATCTATGTAGTGGTATCAATATATGTTTTGATGGCATTCTGCCTGGAATGCCATCCTGAACCAGTTGCTTTTCCATCTTTCAGAAGCTTTATGGCTATTTCTTTTATTTCTTCTCTACTTTGGACATTCACAGCTGATTTGTAGCCTCTTCTGCTGGCTGGATGTCTGTATGAATTAGTTGGAACCGGCCTATTGAGAAGTTCCTCAAAATATTCTGTCCATCTTTTCATTTGTTCTTGTATATTACTAATCAATTTTCCATTCTTATCTTTTATGAGGCCATTTGCTTGCTTATATCTCCCTATTAGTTTCTTTGTGTTATTGTACAGGCCAATCATATTTCCTTTGGTTGCTGCTTCTTTTACTTCCCTTGCCAACTCTTCAATATACTTCCTTTTGTCTCTGTTGATGTTTTTTCTTACTTTTTATTTGCTTCCATGCACACTTCATGAGCCTTGGCTTGGACTCAAAACACCCAACAAATTCTGGTTTTGCTTCTGTTTAAATCTGCTTTCTTGCTTTTTCTGACTTATATCTTGCTAATGGTTTCTGGTGTTATCCGTGCTTTGTGTTCTCTTTTTCTCAGTACTTCTTTACATGTCTCGTTCCATATATTTTTTACTTGTGTTCGTGGTCTTCTGTATCTGCTTCATGTACCAGCTATTGGAGTACTTGGTATTTGGATACTGTGATAGAAAACGTTTCTCTTATTTCCTGATTTATGAGATATCCCACAGTGTACTGTTGTCTATAGCTACTATACTATTTTAATTTCTTGAGTTTTATTTTGCTTATAGCCACACGAAGAAGGCTTCGGTGGTGTGATACACATCTGCTCCTCTACATATCTTTTACTTCTTGCAATGATGAATCTAAACTTCTTACTTATGGATATGTGCTATCAATCTGATTCTCAGTTCTGTTGTCTGGTGATATCCTGTGTTGCTTTTATGCGTTCTTTTATGTGGAACTATGCTTCCTCCTATAGCTATTTTATTTGAAGCACAGTTGGCTAATAGTTCCCCATTCTCATTCATCATTCGTAATCCATGCTTTCCCATGATTTCTTCAAAGCCGGTGTTGTCTGTACCTATTTTCGCGGTTAGGTTCCTTCATCAAAATAGTGATGTCGTTTCTTTTCTTTTTGTCCAAGACATTTTTAAATCTGGTGTAAAAGTCTTCTTTCTCAGATTCTTCTTTATCATTTGTTGGCGCATAACATAAGACAGTAAATATTATCATCATCCAATGTCATGCTGGCCCGGCATTGCGCAAATAAAACTCTGTGAAAACTGACCAGGCCCATTGTTGGGTCCGTTCATTCTAATGGTGAAGAACTTCGTTACGCGAATGGTTGCAAAGAAACAAAATGTCAGAAAATGTTCTTCAAAACGAACTCCAACAAGTAGTGTTTAACTGGTCACTTACTGGCAGCACACAAGTCTGTGATGACTGTACATATATTTTATTTAACGTGACACATTCGGAGTGGAACACACAAGACGATCATGGTTACAGATTACAGATGCAAATGTCATACTTTAAAGTTGCTGATCATACTCTTAAATTCTTGGAGATTCTTCAACAATCAAGTCCTCTTCTATCCAAGTGAGCTGAGGATCACTTCTGTTCTCCGCTAATATACATTTACAATGAAGTCCGTTGACCTTCTTCCAAGGACGTCTATCGTGGTAAACGGATTCATGTTCGAGGATCAATCTTTGATATCATACCCGTAAAATTCCCATACTTTCTTCATACAATACTTATGTAGCATATATATAATCCAGACAAAGTCAGACACGGCAATACAATCAGGTTAGAGTCTTCTGTTGACTAACCTCTCCCAACATCCATGCCCTGACTTTTGACATTGGCGAAACGGCATATTAAAAACATGTGAAGCATACAAAATCAATTAACTTCGTTTCCTCGTAGGTATCCTCCTCTACGGTAATTCAAACAAGGCAATCGACTCCGTTTGTCCATTCTAGGAATGACATACTAGACGATGGATTCCGCTAGACCATAACTAGGAGCGGCCATGATACTTCAATTAAAATCAATAAACATTCAATGTGAAATGGGGCGACACTGACATGATACTTCCACTCTTGGCGTCGACAGGAAATCCAAGATATATATCAATAAAAATCATGGCTTCCACAAACTTGCCACGCATACAAGAAATATTCACGGACATCAACATCGTCCGTACTGCCCCCATGCAAAACATGACGTCAGAATCCCTAAACTAGGGTTACCCGTGCGTCCAAAGCAACTCACACTGCATTGTGCACGTCAGTGCGTGAATCAAATAAATCGAACGCTCAAATAATATAACTATATTAAGACTGGTGCGTTACATTTGGCAAGGACCGAAGACTACCCCCTTAGGTAATAAATGACGTAACAGCTCCTTATTACCTCCCCTTAAAAAACTTAATTCTCTTAATTTTTGTTTTTTAACTTAGTACCCGAGAGAGGGGAGTCAAAACTACAACAAGATATATGAAATGCATAAAGTTATATCATATTAAGAAAAGAATATTAAACGAAATCAATATACTAAATGATAGTATGCATTAAAGCACACATCCACAATCGACCTACTTTGGAAACGATGTTGGTAATATTCGAAGTAAAAAACAAGTTGAAAATGAAAAAAAAAAAAAAAAACCATAAAAAAAGATGAATAATAAAATTCAACTAAGTTTTCAAAAAAAAAATTTGAAAACATTGATTTCAAAAATGAAAATGAACAGCAAACACTGATGATAATCAATGACAAGAGAATCAATAAAACAGAAAAAATTGAAAAATACAATGTGCAAAAATGAAGCAATGCAAAATTTAAACACTTTAAGAATCAACACCCTTAATGTTTTCTAAACACTAGTACGGTTGACTAGTGATCTAACAGTGATGATATCATAACTAAGACCCGTGAATGCAGGTATTACGTGACAACTAAGAAAGTTTTAGTAGTGTGTTGATCAATAATCAATTAAATAGATTAAATTGAATTATTCTAATTTATATAATTCTTAATTACTAACAAATAACCAGTTACTAATATATTCTAAGTAATTCCAATATCACTTCATATGTCAATGTTCAGTTACAACAACTAGTTAGTAATCGACGAGACGATGTTCTCAATGTTCCATACACGATAAAATATATTCTCGAACACGATATGTAATGTAATATGTTCCATAGGAATAACAAAAGTATATTTATGTCGCTCTTAACACAATGTTTACATACTAATAAAAAGTTACTGTAGTACCATGTGTTCCCGTACTAATAAAATGTATACTCTAATACCACTGTTCCCGTTCTAATAAAACGTTACTACACAAGAACTAGTAATTTTATAATGTATAAGTAAGTATATCATGAAAGTTATACTTATACGAATACTTCAGTTATATAACCAGTCTTTATAGATGTACTATCAATGATAATGTACAAAGTTATTCATGTTATCGGTAAGGATGTTTCAACATCTGGAAGTGGTTTTGTTTCGACAAGTTCGCTTGGGCATCTAGACAAACAGTCTGCGAACACATTCTTCACTCCAGGAATAGCTCGATGTTTTCAAAATTGAATGGTTTTTGAAGCGCTATAGCGTAACGCGCTGACTTCGATGAATTAACATTCTTCGTGTTCAGTGCGGTAAGAGCTTTTTGGTCAGATTCCACCACAAAGTGTGAGCCGAGGAGGTAACGTTCCAGTTTTGTGATTGCCCATACTAATGCGAGGAGCTCTTTATCCAGAACGGAGTATTTGAGTTCGCTCTCCGTAAGTTTTCTGGACACGTACATCACCGGAAATAAGGTGCCGTTATATTCCTGCATCAAAACTGAAGCAATAGCGTAAGAAGATGCATCACTGCGAAGAATGAAAGTGAGATTTTTGTTAGGCAACCTAAAAAAAGGTTCATTTGAAAAAAAATCGTTTTATATAGTCTAACGCCGTTTGGTGATCCTGCGACCACTTTATTACATTAGATGTGCCTTTCTTCAGTAGAGACGAAAAAGGTGCAGTTATAGTAGACAAATGAGGGATGAATTTTGAATAGAACTGTATTAGTCCTAAAAGAGATCTAACTTGTTTTTTTGTCTTAGGTGCCGAGATGTTTAAAATTTTAGAGACGTTATAATAATAATAATAATAATAGCCCCTTCAGTCATAACTGACTATGGGAATGCGCCCCTGAGGTGGCAGCCCTCAGCTGCTTATTTTCCTGATAGGGTGAAGCTGGAGTGTCCTCTCCAGGGCGCGAGCTTGGGCACAGTTATATGGAGATCAAGCTGTTGCCCATGCAGCATGTTCCCCCTCTCCACACAGCCGGTAGATCCAAAGGAACGGCAGTAGCCGATACAGTTTTATGACAGCCATGTCGCAGGAGTTGCCAGAATAATGTCGAATCGACATTAGACTGCCTTAGGGACTCCGACTCCGGATTTATCCTCAGGGTTTACTCCCGAAGCCAATTCCACAAATGGATATTCCCGCAAGGCAGCGGTGGTTTGAATTCAGAGTTCCTTCTCTTAGATAAGCTACCAACCAAGGATCACGAGCCCTATCTGCCCGAAGCTGCTGGTTTTAAGGCGCCAGTCGCTCGCCTTTGCCCCTTCTCCCGTCAGTGGAAACAGTTCCGCCGGGCTCAAATTGAGCCACACGTGAAGGCCGGGAGCTGGACTTGGTTGTCAGAGGCTGTTTGAGGCGCGTGCCATAGAAGTATTTTATCTGCAGTGAGAGCTTATCCTCACTACAACTCCCGGCAATAACAACCATTGGAACCAGAGACGTTACTGTCTTCTGTATACATGAAACCATGACCTATGCGGTGACCCAGAAATGAGATGTCATGAAAACCGACAAAAGCCTTTGAAGGTTTTGCTGTTAAGTTATAATCCCGTAAGGTAGAAAGTAAAGCTTTTAATCCATGAATATGTTCATCCCAAGAGTCACTGAAAAGACAGATGTCATCTATATAAGTAATGACATCGGGACGATGAGACAATATGCGGCGCATCATGCGTACAAAGGTAGCTGGCGCATTCATTAATCCAAATGGCATAAAATTCCATTGAAAAAGACCCCGTGGCGTCGAGAAAGCGGTGAATGGCTTTGCTTTAGGAGTGAGTGGCACTTGCCAATAGCCCTTTGAAAGGTCAAATTTCGAAAAGAATGTGGCATGAGATAACCTCTCCAATAAGTCGTCTAAAAGAGGTAATGGTTCCGCATCGAATTTTGTAACTTTGTTTAATTTCCTGTAATCTACGCAAAGACGTATATTGTTGTCCTTCTTCCATAGAAGAAGAATATGGTGATGAAGATGGTTCAATTATATTTAATTGAAGCATCTCATCCAATTCCTTATCAACCTTATCACGAAAGTGTAAAGGGATAGGATATGGGCGAACTCGAATAGGCGTATCGTCAGTCAGAATAATGTCATGTTGGATGACTGACGTATGACCTGGGATGTCAGTGAGGACATTCTCATACGAGTGTAGAATATTAGAGACTTGCTGACGTTGATCAGCCGAAAGAGTAGATGAGATTGTAACATCATTCCATTTCTCAGTGGAATGGAGTGGTACAACTGGTATTGGTAGTTGTACATCATCGAAAGAAGATTCTTCTTCTTGGATGACTGACAAACTAGAATAGTGTTGAATAGGAGGTGTAGGATCGTCAGTTGCCTGGAACACTGACTGTAGATAATCAGGACGTGAGTAATACTCCTTCAACATGTTAATGTGGAAGGTTTTATGTTTACCATTAACATCAACGATGTAGTCGACATCGGATATTCTTGAGATGATCCTGAAAGGACCTCTCCAGGTAATTAAAAGACGATTGTTATGCTTCGTCACCAGGAATAAGCTGGCGAAGACGTCTATACTTGTTTGCAAATAGACGAGCTTTTTCTTTGGCTTGTTCGGATGATGCAGTAGCTAGTCTACAAGCATCTATGATTCTCTTTCTCAGAGAGATCACATTCTCATAAGAGGATTGAGTTTCCTCTTCAATATTCTCGTCAACCAATAAGTCGTGGATTAACGACATCGGACCGCGTGGTTGCATGCCAAAAACTAGCTGGAATGGAGAAAACCCCGTGGCTTGATTTTGTACTTCGCGATACGCGAACAGAGCAGCGGGTATGACCCGATCCCAGTCTTGGGGATGGTCTTGGGTCATCTTACCCAACAACTGCTTGAGTGTCCTATTGAGACGCTCAATTAACCCATTTGACATCGGATGATAAATAGAACTAAGAGATCTGTCTATACCTAATGTCTTCATAACTTGAGACATGGATTCAGAAATGAACTGAACCCCCATGATCCGACAAGATTTTCCGTGGAAAACCAATGCGTGAGAAGATTAACATCAATGCCTCTGCTACACTGGCAGATGAAGTGTTCTTGAGAGGGATGGCCTCAGGCCAACGAGTGCACATATCAATGCACGTAAGAATATGCGTATGCCCTCTAGCAGATGGAAGCATCGGACCAATAATGTCTATAGCCATTTTATCAAATGGTCTAATCGGGATGTCCGCAGCTTGAATAGGAGCCGCATGAAATGGACCCCGTACCTTAACTTCCTGACATATCAAACAGGACCGACAATAGAGAGTGATGTCCCTATGGACGCCTGGCCAGTAGAATGCCGAAAGCACTCTGGATTTGGTACGCGAAAAACCCATATGGCCCGCACATTGCGAGTCATGCGCATGTCGTAATATACGAGATCTCATAGAGGATGGGACTAAGATCTGATAACATAAGGATGAATCCTTTTCCCGTATTACTCTAACCAAAATCCCATTTTTAAGTATAAAGTCATGTCTAGATTTTGCAAGTTTGTTGCTGGTATTCTTTTTGTTCACATACTGAAAAATTTTTTTTTAATGAATCATCATTCTTTTGCAATGTTGCAAACAACTCCCGTGAAATAGGAGCATCATCATCACAAGTGGTATGAACTGTAGGTTCAATAGGTGTATCATGCGACATATTAGTAGCTTGCGCTCTAGTCACTACTGCATTTGCAGTTTGAATATGTCGCTCTTCCCATTCAGCAATTTGCTGTGGTGTACACTCTTTAATACCATGTATGCGACCAAGTATTACATCACAAATTGGATTCGGAAGGAGACATGCCTGGATCTTTCCTGAAAAAAAATGGTGTATTAAGGTCAATAATAGCAGTGGGAAATGTTTCAACGGTGCCACCAAAAGTCACACACTTGACAACCCTGCCCGTGGCACAACTTGGGTTGATCAGCGAAGTCCGGACGCCCACAGTATTACAACCTGAGTCAAATAGGAGAGAGCATGAAATGTTGTTGACAAATCCCTTGTTAAACTTAAGAGAGCCCTGTCCCTGGTGTACTGACGCAGCAGTGGCCGTACAGACTACAGGTAGACTAGGCAAGGTATGTCCGCAACGCAGCGTCGTGATCGCCTTAGGCTGGAAAAGAGTCGAGCATTCTGGACAGTCTTTCACCTGGGTACAATCAAGAGAACAAGACATAGCATTGTGAGTTTCAGCTACTTTACCCTGTTCAATGTTAGCCTGTGTATCAATTAAAGAGACATTAGAATGTCTACCCGTATTACTCGACGATCTATCTCTACGACGCGATCGATTTTGATTATTTGCATTAAAATTGCCATAATTGTCGTTTCTGCTTGAGTTAAAATTTGGATGAGTCCGATAATTTGTATAATTAAAGTTATGATGTTCTTTAAAATTTTTATTCCAAGAACCTTGTCTGTTTTGCGGACCCTGAGATCTTGATCTCCAGTTTTGTTTATTATAATGTCCTTGATTATTTTTAAAATTATTGTTACCAAAATCTCGCGATCTGTGAGCTTGGTTCCAAGAAACATTAAATGGAGCAGATTGTTGAAATTGCTTCCCTTTGTAAAAGTTATCATTGTTAAAATTGTAATTATTTCCCTTATTGACATACCTGTCAGCACTAAAGGAACGATTTCGTGAAAAATTGTTTTGTTGTGCTGCAAAAGCAACAGGCAATTCATTCTTAATCTGTGCATTACTTAGATCCATGGTTGGGTGAGCAGTGCAGAAGTTTTTTTTGCATGTTCTTCTAAGTCTTTCATTGATAAAGGTTTCCGTTCGTGTAAAAAATGCGAGAAATGTAGGATTTACAGACGATAGTACCTTATCGCGCATCAGTAAATCGAAGAGACCTTCATACGACTTTTCAATTTTGGATAATTCGATCCATCTTTCTAGGGTTAGTCGTATTTGTGACAGAAAATCACTGAAATTTCTGCTTGATTGCGGTAGCAATGTACGAAATCTTAATCGGTATTCATCTTCTGTCATTTGAAATTTCTTCAGAAGTGCGGCTCTAAGAGCATTATAATCATTCTTCTCATTAATACTGGTAGTATGATAAACTGCTAAAGCATCCCCAGTAAGTAACCTGGATAAATATGAGCAATACAGTGTTTTATCCACGTTATAAGACCTACAAGTGGCCTCAAATCTATCTAGGAAAAATATTACGTCATCCGACGGGGGATTAAATTTAGGTAATTTAAGGTGAATTTCCTTAAAATGATCATGTCTGGATGAAGTTTGGCTTTCAAAAGTTCTCTGAGAATTAGCTTCCTGAGTTAACCTAAGTCTCTCATATTCTGACTCTGCTAATTTCAGTTCATGCTGTCGTTTTTTTTTCATTCTCTTCCATCTCAAGCTGAAGTCGTAATGTATTTTGTTCAGCTATTAATCTTCTTTCTTCCATTTCCTTTTGTTTATTTTCCATTTCCTTTTGTTTAACTTCCATTTCCTTTTGTTTAACTTCCATCTCAATTTTAAGTCTTTCTTTAGCCTCCCTTTGCTTCTGTTCTGCCTCTCGCTGAAATCGTTTCTCTTCTAATTCAGCGGCTAATCTCATTTTTTTCTCCTCTTCCTCAGCTATAAATTTCCTCTTCTTTTCATCCTCCTCAGCAGTTAATCTCATTTTTTTTCTCATTCTCCTCAGCAGTTAATCTCATTTTTTTTTCTCATTCTCCTCAGACTCAATCCGTTTTTGATCTGCCTCAAATTGAAGTTTTTCTAGTCTTAAAGTTTCTAACTTTCTCTGTTCGGCTTCTATTTCTTGAGCTTTCTTATATTCTGCAAGTGCAAATGCTTTTGCTTCATCAGGAGCCATCTGAAGAGCTTTTGCTTGCTTAATGAAATAATCTAGTGAATACATTATGCTTTATAAGTAGTCACAATACTCTTGATTTATAAAATGATAATTAATCAATGTAAATTAATTAACCTTGTTACTATAACAAGTGTTCTTCGTTCCTGTCCTAGAACGGTATCTTTTGTTATCATATAGTTATGAAATATATCAATAATCAATATAGTAATTTATGTAATGAAATGTCATGAAATCAACAACGTGAAAGACAATAGAAACATTACCGACAAGACACGATAATCAAAGACGAGTGAACACAATCGTAGAAATCAACAACAATAGAAATGTGTAACTAAAATAGAATATCGTAAAAATTTATGATGACAACTACGATCAGATACTCAACAGGACAATTGACAACACAGTGTAAAAACATAGGTTTTGTAAAAAACTGAACGACAGGAAAGGTGAGACGGACGCATAATACAAACAAAATTCATCATAAAACTAAATACGAGTAAAAATAACTACCAAAAACAACAAGTAAACGTGACGAAACAGCTAAACAGATACTATTATAAGGAACAATTAGCGATCGGAACTTCGGCAAGGTTTCTAGCCTTGGACCGGAATTATCGCTCAATTGAAACTTACAAGCTGAGCCCTACAGAACGTCTGACGAAGAGCCCGAATTGGCTTCGAGATGGATCTCGTTCATCAGATCAACCTCCCTACCTCCCACGACGAATGTACAACATATAACATATAACATGGAAAATGTAAAGATGGACATAACTATAAAAGGCACAGCTAAAAGTAATAAAATGTACAACGAAAGCACGTTATACTCATCTCGCGTGTGCCGGGAAAAAAAACAATGTGCCTCGTCTCCGTGGATGTACGTCTGAGGATAAAATACTTCGCTCTGCGTATATAACAACAGCTCGCACGTAATAATGACGAATAGGTGATCCCAAGGCAGTCAGTCACTGTAAAACTTGACGTGGAGGTTGATTGATGATCTTGAGCATTTGGTAACCGTAAGTTGATTCTGATTCATCATCACACTAGGTTCCAAGTTTGAGATGTTGTCGCCTTGAAAGTTCAAATCTTCTTTTCAACCGATACTTGGATTGAGTACGTTCCTGTGAAATTATTTATTTCCAGACCACACTGGCATACCATTTACTGTTGGGTCCGTTCATTCTAATGATGAAGAACTTCGTTACGCGAATGGTTGCAAAGAAACAAAATGTCAGAAAATGTTCTTCAAAACGAACTCCAACAAGTAGTGTTTAACTGGTCACTTACTGGCAGCACACAAGTCTGTGATGACTGTACATATATTTTATTTAACGTGACACATACGGAGTGGAACACACAAGACGATCATGGTTACAGATTACAGATGCAAATGTCATACTTTAAAGTTGCTGATCATACTCTTAAATTCTTGGAGATTCTTCAACAATCAAGTCCTCTTCTATCCAAGTGAGCTGAGGATCACTTCTGTTCTCCGCTAATATACATTTACAATGAAGTCCGTTGACCTTCTTCCAAGGACGTCTATCGTGGTAAACGGATTCATGTTCGAGGATCAATCTTTGATATCATACCCGTAAAATTCCCAGACTTTCTTCATACAATACTTATGTAGCATATATATAATCCAGACAAAGTCATACACGGCAATACAATCAGGTTAGAGTCTTCTGTTGACTAACCTCTCCCAAAATCCATGCCATGACTTTGACATTGGCGAAACGGCATATTAAAACATGTGAAGCATACAAAATCAATTAACTTCGTTTCCTCGTAGGTATCCTCCCTCTACGGTAATTCAAACAAGGCAATCGACTCCGTTTGTCCATTCTAGGAATGACATACTACGATGGATTCCCGCTAGACCATAACTAGGAGCGGCCTGATACTTCAATTAAAATCAATAAACATTCAATGTGAAATGGGGCGACACTTACATGATACTTCCACTATTGGCTTCGACATGAAGACCAATATATATATCAATAGAAATAATGGCTTCCACCAACTTGCCACGAATACAAGAAATGTTCCACGGACATCAACATCGTCCGTACTGCCCCCATACAAAACATGACGTCAGAATCCCTAAACTAGGTTACCCGTGCGTCCAAAGCAACTCACACTGCATTGTGCACGTCAGTGCGTGAATCAATCGAACGCTCAAATAATATAACTATATTAAGACTGGTGCGTACATTTGGCAGGACCGAAGACTACCCCCTTAGGTAATAAATGTACGTAACACCCATATGGGTTTTATGTGCATTAATCTCCGCAAAGCTGTGAAGCGCCAAGGAAATGTGATGAATTATCACTAACAAGGAGTGTCAAATGATTTGACAATATAAAAAATCTGCTACATTGCAGAGAAAGGCAAAGGTCCGACCACTGAAAAGCACGCAATTAGCCAGTACAACAAAAATCATTGAATACGGCCTTAGTGGACGAGAGCGACCCAAAATTATGTGACAGGCAGAACCCAAACTTTGACACCGACTTATAAGTGGATTCGCGTTGTATTTTTACGTCAATTTATCGACATTACACAGAGGTTAGCAACCTGAATGACATTTGGCGTAAATACAAACAACTGTCGTCAGACGTGAATGAGTGGACTAAGTAATAGAAATATCAAACATAAACATCTTCTATACTCATCATCATCATGTTCCGTTGTGCTACTTACACAGCATGGAGTTACCTCAGTGCCTGGTCCTGAAAGCAATCCTGCACCAAATATTTGCACACGTTTGTTATAGTGGTTTCTGTAGCTGTCGTTATACATTATGAGGTTGCCAGCCTCATACATAAATTTGAATCTGAGGTTGACACAGTCTTATTCTTTCTGTCTTGTTCTCATCACAGACCGGCTGGGAACTACACGAAGCAATCATTTATTTATTTTATTTCTTTGTTTTTTAACCCTGATAATACAAATTTAACTCAATGTTTTGTGTTTTAATTGCTAAATGAACAAACAATAAATTATGCATTAAATTTGTTTACGTACAGTCTCTGTACTCAGCAATTATCAGTGTATTAAAAAGACATGGTTATACAAACTAATAGAGTTTAAATTAAGAAAATAGCTCCGTGATGGTGATGTACGAGTATATACGTATACCATATTCCGTTGTGGTTTTCATAAAAATGAGTCTAGAGGTAACTGCTTTGTTGTCTCTCGTTTCTTCATTTTTGCAATTTCAATAATCGATGTCAAATAAGGTATATGGATGTCAAATAGATGCTATGTTAAAAAAAAATTGGTTTAAAAGGTATATATATGTGCACAAACTCTAGTGCAGCTGAAAGAGAACAATTTGTGGAAAATTTTGACGAGTTACTTACTCGAAATCTTTGATTTCCTTTTATCTTTTTTGACTTATTTAACTTATTTGACGAGATACACACAAACATCAAACATAAATACAAGTATATGTTGTTAAACAAACGTTACAAAAGAAAGATTCATAAACTTACAACGTACACTTGAGCAAACGTACTTCTTGATTACACTGATTGTGGACAGCTGGCAAAACCATTGTACTATGCATTATAATATATAAATATATATATAATTAGTCAACGTGGCAGTATCGAAGGTGACGTCATAAACAGTGGACTCTCTAATTAGTTTTGGCGGGTCGGAGAATGGATATCTATAAATAGTTTTTTAGTTACAGGTGTTCTACTCTTGCGAGAGCAAATAAAACAACAAAAGTCAAAGCTGACTATGTCATGTAAAGAGAAAGCAGTAGACTTCAAGATTACACTTAACAGACAGCATATCTATATGTTATACGTTGACACTTTGAAAAGGTACTATGTATGAGGACTGTATACTCTTAACCAGCAGCACTATTTCTTCATGTCCAACCTGCTTTTATTGTTGGCAAGAACAAATTCTGATGTGGTCCTAAATGTTTAGCATGTAAACTTTGTTTTAAAATCTGGGCGCTGAATGTGTGGTTCAATTTTACTTCTATTTCGATCATTTTCAAAATTACACTGGCTTCCCAATTCTATCGCCAGTTCAGGTAGGACTTTTTTAGACCGCAAACGGCTCCGGGGTCGACATAACCTCATAAAATTGGTACCAGAGCTACTCTTGGAAGGTTATGCTGCCGGCGTGATGCTGACGACATCAGCCCTAGTGCGCTGATTGTCAGGAAAATATGGGCCTAACACAATATTCCTAATATGCCTCAAAGGGCACAAACGGGATATCATATTCAAAATGAAAGTCAAATCTACGGGTTGTGAGTAGTATATAAGGTACGCTACAGGTATGATTCAGGAGGTGGCGCATGACTTTTATATAAGGAAATACTCCGCTCAAGTATGGCGAACGAGTTGTGTGTTGTTGTTGTGTGTTTGTTTATTTATACATATATTACAACAGTTATGCGATATATATTTATACGTACTTTACAAAACATACGTTACAACACATATTAATTCATATATACATACGATATGTAGACATAGATAACAAAGATTTATTTAATAAATATATTTTATTTTCAACAGTGTTTGGTTACAGCAGTAACAAAATTATGTGAGTTGGATCACTTTTTGACAAGAGGGAGGTGTGTACAATTTTTATGGTAACAAAATTATATGAACAGAAGCACATATTGGTAAGAGGGAGGTCTGTACAATTTTTTATATTTATACTGGTAAACAGCAGTGTTTTGTTACAGCAGTAAAAAACATTATATGAGCATGATCACATATTGGCAAGAGGGAGGCGTGTACTTTTTTATATTTATATATTTATATTTGTAAACAACAGTGTTTTGGTTCAGCAGTAACAGAAATAAATGAGTAGGATCACATATTGGAAACCGGCTAGCTGGAAAGAGGGAGGCGTGTGTACAATATTTGGTAAACAACAGTAACAAATATATAGAACTTGAGGGGAGATGTCGTCAATTTGTCGTCGTGTCTTTTGCTGTAGAAATAGGACAGAGAGTTGCGATGTTGGGTGTGTGTTGGGGTGTGTGTGGGTGGGTATTGCTTTTTGGTTTGTATGGTGTTGTGTACAGAGCTATTTTTTAGATGGAAAGAGATGACGTGGTGACATTATCGGCGTGTACCTGCCTTTTGATGTAGAAATAGGACAGGGAGTTGCGATGTTGGGTGTATGTGTAGATAGCGGAGTTGTGTGTTCTGAAACCTACATTTTTCCCGCCCTGCACTTGTTGCGTGTTGAATACCTCTAAAAACGTGGTTTTGTCTATGTTGTTGTGATGTTTATTGAGTCCTTTAGTCGCAGTTTTGTCGTAATCGCCAAAACAGTGGTACGTTTTGCTAAACGGAAATCATCCCACTGCCCTCATATTCTAATTTAAAAAGGTCCGGCGTTCGTTTATCAAATAACTTTTGATCGCGGCATTTCTGAAAAACCTGTCGCGTTTTACCCTCGCTGTTAATAAATTCGGATCTATATTCGGGACACACTTCAGCGCGAAACCATCGGTCGTAGACGCTATACAATTCTTGTTGCATAGCGGGCTTAACGGCGTCCGCTAGGTTACTCGTGCTAAGAGCCAAGTAAAGACTATCTGTATCAGTCTCGCATAACTGAAAGTCTGCTCTATCTACAAATCTATCTAGACAGTCGTAATAAAATTCTAACATTCTCAATTTAGCGTACTGGTAGACGAAAACACCTATCTTCGAGGGTAGGTCCCAACTAATTTTTTTTAACCATTTCTACCTCGAAAATGTCATCCGTCACTAAACTCATCTTTTTAAACCTGGGGCAGTTTATTAATTTAGACGTCCCCTCCCCGCTCGTGTACGAGACCTCTACGTGTTTCACCTTATTGGTCAGTGCTTTGCCATAAGCAGCGTTCCCTAACAATTTCATAGTTTCGCTCGTTATGGCGTAGACATCGTCTATATCCCCCTGTCGGCGGGCGTCGGATACGGTATCCCCAAACTGTTTAAATCAAGTCGCAGGGGTATACTCAATCACCTGGTATATACGCGTGACTTCTATGCCCTTGGACACGTACCAGCGAAGCAGAGGTGTCGCCAACAGAATCTTTTCACCCACGTAGCTTCCGATCAACGTCCGTCTGGGGGTAGTCAGGAGTTTATTTTTTTCTGCATATTCACCCATGAAAGCTCCAATATCATCTCTCGTGACGTCAACATTTTTGAAAATGGGCGTCATTTCCGAAAAATACTCTTTCAAGTTATTGAGGACTCGAATGTCACACTCGACTAAGCCAAATAAGGTCTCGTCTATCACCGAACCTAGAATCTGTTGTTCTGTTAACGGGTATCTAAATTTGGTATACGACGGTTTAAGGCTCGGGGATGTGCCGCTCAGAAAGCGACTGATTGATCGATCAGTTCGTTTGAGTCGCTGCCACTCGCATTCCCACATTTCTACCAAGTTGACATCACACTCAGTCTTCAAATAAGCACCAATTTCCCGCGTCTTTTCGTACAACTCAGTCAAGGGTTTCTTATTGACTGGATTAATGTCACGACCGGTGGTTAGTGGGCAGTTAGGATGTCCGTGGAAAAGGCAGCCATGAAACTGGTAGACTGTGCGAGACTCTTTGTCCCAGCCATCTACCCTAATGCGCCTATGCCCCAAAGACATTTCACAGCCATTGAACTGGGTTTTTAAAGACACATTATTTTTGTGCGATACCCAAGTCAACCAGTCGCGACACTGCACGGTGTATTTATTGACTTTGTGGTACCTGAAACCATCCTCCCTGTTTCTTCTAACGGGAAAATCAGTGGGCATTTTTTGCATAAGCGCCCACAAATAAAGAGCGTTGGCGTCATAACCTTTAATGCACTGAGCCACTTTGCCGCATTTAATGTGTGTTTTGTCTTTTCCATGAAACCTATGAAAGATTATTGACGGACCCCCAACTATATACGCAGAAAAAAAAATAAACTCCTGACTACCCCCAGACGGACGTTGATCGGAAGCTACGTGGGTGAAAAGATTCTGTTGGCGACAACTCTGCTTCGCTGGTACCTTTCCAAGGGCTTAGAATTCACGCGTATATACCAGGTGATTGAGTATACCCCAGCGACTTGTTTTTAAACAGTTTGGGGATACCGTATTCGACGCCCGCCGACAGGGGGATATAGACGATGTCTACGCCATAACGAGCGAAACTATGAAATTGTTAGGGAACGCTGCTTATGGCAAAGCGCTGATCAATAAGGCGAAATACGTAGAGGTCTCGTACACGACCGGGGACGGGACGTCTAAATTAATAAACTTCTGATACAAACACAGATATAAAAGATTATAAACATGCCATATAGTTTTGGTTGTAAGATTGAAGTGGCTGTCATTCTTCAATGGTTTGTCTTTTACAGAAGGCTGTTTCTTTGTCTTCAACGGCTGGTCTTTTTCTTCGAGGTCTTTCACAGAAGACGTGTGTCTGTTGAAGTCTGGTTAAAGAATGCTGGAGTCTGTGCGTGTCTGAGTATATAAGAAAACATAATTCTCTGTCAAAAACGGCACGCGCGAAGACAATCTTTTAGAGATGTACTGCGCATGTGCGTACAATCGATAATTTTGCGTGGCATTGTCACAAATTTTGTCACTCTTCTTGGCTTTGTCACAAATTTTACGTTCGTGAGTCATGAAGGTAATATCGATTATGTAATTACGTTCACCTTTTGGCCTTTTTCACACACAAAAATACGTCACGTCAGGTAAAAATCGCTTTTTGTTTAAAATAATTGGTTGGTGGCTCAGGTGGTGGAAAAAAATTAATTGCGTGTTAAGACTGAAAGATGATCGACTTGTAAAATGTTGAACAAAGCGGGACAGTCACAAAAAAACTATGATTTCAAACAGAACTATTATTTTTGTGTGCGTTTGTCAGTGTGACACTGGTGTATATACACTAATATGGAAATTCTTGGAAAAAAACGGGTAACGCTTTATTGTAAAAAAAATGATCAGTAATATTGTATACGAGTTGTCTTTACTCTTTTTTATTAAATATTATCTAATTCCTCTATCTTTATTGTATACCTATCACCGATGACTTACTATTCTTTATATTAGAGCAAATGATATCTTTAAAAGCAAAATGAGATACTACACACATTTTTGGTATTATTATGGTCTGTTTACTTTATCCAAAAAATAATGGAGGAAATAACAATGAGAATGTTGCGAATGGCGACAACTTCACTCGAGTAATGATTTTTAGACCAGCGCAGTGGTTTTCGTGTTGTTGAATGTTTTTGAGTGTTGTTTTGCTCTTTGCAGTGGTTCTCATATTGGGTGGTTCAAAACAACCAGACTTCCTTGTTTTGCTCGATGTTGGGGTTCTCACATTGTTGAAAACAATATAATACCGGTTTTCGAGTGTAATTTATCATTACTAGACATGGATCCCAGCTGGCAAGATCCCTTCACATCCCTGGTTGCATGACCGACCGGTAGTGGGAAAACTGTCTTTGTGCAACAGTTCCTGCAACATATCCGGGACATGATCGACCATATCCCTGACGAAATTATGTTGTGTTATGGAGAATGGCAGTCAATGTATAATTCGATGACCGGAGTCCAGTTTATTGAAGGACTGGCGGACATGGAGCAATGGACAGGTGATAAGAAACGACTGCTCGTTATAGATGATCTGATAAGTGAGACGGATGATAGAATAAATAAACTATTCACAAAAGGCAGCCACCATTGCAATATTAGCGTGATCTGCATTGTGCAAAATCTATTTGGAAAGAACAAAGAACAAAGAACCATTAGCTTGAATTCTTATTATATAGTGCTTTTCAAAAACCCCAGAGACGGATCGCAGATTACGAATCTAGCCAAACAGATGTACCCTGGTCGTACTGCCTATGTCGAAGAACGTTTTAAAGACGCGACGGCGACCCCACAAAGTTATTTGCTAATCGACCTGCGCCAGGCAACACAGGATGCTTTGAGATTGCGCAGCCATTATTTCCCCACGAACAACAAGTCATTTACGTCCCCAAATAACGAGATGGGGGAAAAAGTGAAACGCCATGCCGAAATGTTGAAATTTTTGGGTAGTGCCAAACCGCCAGCCATCAAGGCTGTTATGAAAACAGCGTCACCCGACCTCATAGGAACACTCTGCGAATGTTGTCACAACGTATTAAAAGGTAACGTTACACTTACACCACCTTACAAGACGCGTATGCGTCGTTACAAAAACACCCTGAAAGCGCTCACCCAAAAGAAGTTGTCGCTCAAAAGACGAAAACAATTTTTACAAACTGGTGGTTTCATAGGCGCGTTGCTGACACCTTTATTAAGCATTTTAAAAGGTGTCTTAGGTGTGTAAACAGATGGCCAAGAAAATGATTTTGATGGACCCTCGTTTGTTAGAGTCTCAAAAACCTTATAGAACCCCCGATACTCTAAGAGATAACCCAGAGGAATTGGACAGTCAAACTCAACGAGTCTTGGATCGAGAAGATTGACCGGTGGGTGACAAAGCTAGATTATATCAGCAAACACTGCAACGCTATTTGACTCGACTAGAGCAGTACAGTCACGTACCTCTAGGCATCGTGGACATAAAAAACCAACACAATTACAATCTGCCGACCAGCTAGGTTCACCAACTGTACTTAAAGATGAGGTCATGGATAAAACTCTTCAGTCACCGACCGAACAAGTCACACCCGCTAATCGAAATGAGGTGGTTGACAGTAAATTGCGAGAAACATCGTCGTATTCACTCAGAAGAAGGAAAAAGTCTAAAAAACCAAAGTGGGAAGCATGGCCAAAAGAGTGAATTCGCTTTTAAAATAACATTACTACGAACCGAAACTACCAGGTTCCTACGGCGGCGTGGGTGCCTTGCAACGTAGTTCCAAACTTACTCGTAAAAAAATTGAAGAGTGGTTAGGCCATCAGGATACGTACACCTTACACAAGCCGGTGCGTAGAAAATTTAAAAGACACGCGACCATCGATCAACAGTTCCAGGCTGATCTAATAGACGATGGGTTTTCTATCTAGTGACGTGTATCGATGTGTTTAGTAAATTTTCGTGTGCGGTTCCGCTAAAAAGCAATACTGGAAAGCCTTAGTAGAAGCGATGAAGATAATTTTTACCAGTCGCAAACCGATAAATTTTCAAACACACAAAGGCAGTTAATTCGTCAACAAAATAGTCTTAAAGTTCCTTAAAGAAGAGGGTGTGCATTTCTTCACTACGGAGAATGAGGATACCAAGGCAGCGATAATGGAAAGATTTAATCGAACCTTTAAAGAAAAAAATGTGGCGTTACTTTACCAAAACCAACAGGCTGCGCTACGTCGACGTGATAAAGCCACTGATCCGCAACTACAATTATTCGTATCATCGGATTATTCGGATGGCGCAATCGCAAGTTAACCTGATCAATCAAGAAGAGGTGTGGCATACGTTGTATTTGACCGCTGCCGTTAACGGAAGACAAGTGTATTTTAAAGCAGGTGATCGCGTGAGGCTCGCGCAAGCCAGACAAACGTTTAAAAAGATTTATACGCAGGCGTGGACAGAAGAAATGTTTACGGTCAGCCAACTAAACAATACAAGGCCGGTCACGTACGTGCTTAAAGACGATGGTGGGGAGGAATTGAAACGGTCGTTTTACCAAGAAGAGCTGCAGCGGGTCGGTGACAAAATAATTTATCAAATCGAGGCCATTTTGCAAGAACGGCGAGGTGTAAGAGGTTTTAAAGAGTATTTAGCCAATGGTTCGGTTATAACTCGTCATTCAACAGCTGGATTTCCTCCAAACAACTAGCGAGATTTCGAGACTGATGGAGATAGAAGAAGTGAGCACCCCAGTTTTGCGGTCACCCCCTCCCAAGGCCACGAGAACCTCGTTCTGGTCTTTGTTTGGGAAACTAGTCCCGCGGCTAGAGATCGTTTTCATCTGTCAGATGATCGTTATATATGTCGTCATCGGGGTATCGTTATTCAATCTGAGTCGGAGCAACGCCGAGGGTCCTGACGGCAAGTTTTGGATCGCCTTAATGAGCAGTTGTCTGGGTTACATGTTACCTAACCCTAAGATAGGATGAGTTTTTACGTGACATTACCGAGCAATGCCTCGATGAAAATATACCCGAACAATAACGCAGGTCACTTTTTCGTCAAATTGCCACAGATTATAGAATTGACTTCCCGTTACGAGGTTGACTTGGTTGAGATTCAATTCCCCAAAAGTTATTATAACGTGCTAGAGGACGAAGCATGGATACATTACTTCCCAAACAAAGACGAGGGAAAAAAATCCCACCTCAACTGGGGATCGAACCATGGACCACCGAGCTAGGAAGTCACTTCACTAACCACTGTGCTACCGCGGCTTCCTAAGGCAGGCAATGGTAGCTGCTAATTTATGTGTCATTGATGGTAGACCCCAGTATGTGAGATGTGCATCGCTGCTAATTTATGTGTCACTGATGGTAAACCGTAGGTATGTGAGATGTGCACCGCTGCTAATTTATGTGTCATTGATGGTAGACCCCAGTATGTGAGATGTTCACCGCTGCTAATTTATGTGTCATTGATGGTAAACCCCAGTATGTGAGATGTGCACTGCTGCTAATTTATGTGTAATTGATGGTAGACCCAAGTATGTGAGATGTTCACCGCTGCTAATTTATGTCATTGATGGTAGACCCCAGTATGTGAGATATACACCGCTGCTAATTTATGTGTCATTGATGGTAAACCCCCCGTATGTGAGATGGGCACCGCTGCTAATTTATGTGTCATTGATGGTAGACCCCAGTATGTGAGATGTTCACCGCTGCTGATTTATGTGTCATTGATGGTAGACCCCAGTATGTGAGATGTTCACCGCTGCTAATTTATGTGTCATTGATGGTAGACCCCAGTATGTGAGATGTTTACCGCTGCTAATTTATGTGTCATTGATGGTAGACCCCAGTATGTGAGATGTGCACCGCTACTAATTTATGTATCATTGATGGTAGACCCCAGTACGTGAGATGTTCACCGCTGCTAATTTATGTGTCATTGATGGTAGACCTCAGTATTTGAGATGTGCACTGCTGCTAATTTATGTGTCATTGATGGTAGACCCCAGTATGTGAGATGTTCACCGCTGCTAATTTATGTGTCATTGATGGTAGACCCCAGTATGTGAGATGTTCACCGCTGCTAATTTATGTGTCATTGATGGTAGACCCCAGTATGTGAGATGTTCACCGCTGCTAATTTATGTGTCACTGATGGTAGACCCCAGTATGTGAGATGTTTACCGCTGCTAATTTATGTGTCATTGATGTTAGACCCCAGTATGTGAGATGTGCACTGCTGCTAATTTATGTGTCATTGATGGTAGACCCCAGTATGTGAGATGTACACCGCTGCTAATTTATGTGTCATTGATGGTAGACCCCAGTATGTGAGATGTGCACCGCTGCTAATTTATGCGTCATTGATGGTAGACCCCAGGTATGTGAGATGTTCACCGCTGCTAATTTATGTGCCATTGATGAAAGACCCCAGGTATGTGAGATGTGCACCGCTGCTAATTCATAGTTATCGCTAGTTCTAATTTGTGCAACACCCACGTCCTGATGCAGCACATTTGTTTTATTTTAATTTAATGTGAGGCCAAAGTCTGTTCATGCGATTCATCAAGCTCTGGTGATGGTGTTTGACCAGAAAATTAGAAGAATTATCCATCTATTCTGGGTATGTTTGGTTTTGTTTTATTCGTCTACTGATGACGTTTCTTATTCTGCCATTTGGTATTACTATGTTTCTTAAGTATTAATACAATTGTTGTTTCTAGTTTATGTTCCCCTGACGTACAGTTATTCTGGGAGATGCACCAGTTGTCGCACCGCTACAGTATGATGGGATTAGCGTTTGGAAAATTGTCAAAAACAGTCTCATGATATTCACTCTTTAAGATAGAAAGAGATCTATTCCAGATAAGGACAAAGAGAAGAGACAGCGAATCTCTCCACTAGATAGTTTCCTCTAATAAATCATGACCAGTTTTAGTTTCCCCTACATCATCAGCTTCTTTCCTTGAACTCTCGATAAACACAGATCTAAAACATTCTACAGGAAGGATGTTGCCTATAAGTAAATACTTCACAGACAGCACGAGTAATACACTAAATAACTATGTAACGATCATCGCAGCTACACAGTTTATTAGTTAAATATATACACATATAGTGTTAGTAGAAAGTAAAAGAATAATTGTAAAAGACAGTTCACAGATGAAATGTAAAAATGCAGTTAATTTAAAATGATAATGAAACTAGATAAATAGTTTTTTTGTTTTTCGTACGCCCGCTAATACTCGAGGCGAAATCTCAGGTTATTAGGTCTAACCTGAGACTGATTTTACGTGAGTATCCCTTTTTCTTGCACAGAGACAGGTGTCCCTCGCCATTCAGGCAGATACTCACGGATTTCGGAGGTACCCATTAGAGCTGCGTCGGCTCAGGAGCCACCTCTCCTTGGTCGACGATACTCCTTCAAATGTACTCGCCAGGGCTCTAGTTAATCCAGTTCAAATCCCGGTCGACGAAAATCTTCAAATGTCCTCGCCTGAGTTTGATGATGCGTCACCCTGTGGTAACCACTACGCTGGCGCGGCTCCCCATTGGATATATTAAGTTTTAGAACTAATGAGAAATTTACACAGTCCATAAGTCTTTCACATTGGAGTGGTCGCTGTGTCGTTCCCTTTCAGCATTTTGCTGGGATATTTTGGATGCCATAATTGTTCATTCAGGGTGCTTGTCATTTATTCATGTGATTAATTTTGGCTCTATCTGTCTAGGACAGTGGTGTAATTTCTATCAGTATTATTTTTGTAACTCATTGAGGAGAAGTCATTTGGTAGTTAAATATGGCGTTATCAGAGTACAGGACTTAGCCGGTGAGCGAAAGTCATGGTGTCGTTTATTCAGTATGACATACCCTGCGAGTTTTTGCTAATGATAGATTGAGGTGTTAATTATTGCAAGTGATATTTGGCATTCCTGTTGCATTGTTTTTCATTTGTATTTAGAGCCGTGTATGGCTTCGTTGTGTGCATAATATTAAAGGGAACTTAACCTGTTACATGTGTTATGGTGAGTTTATGTCAGCTAGTCTTTGTTGTGGTCATACTCCTAAATAACGAGTCTTGAGATAGTTAGTATTATGATCCATATGCGGATGGTGATAAATCCACAATATTAACTAGTCTGACAGGTGGGAGCTCGTCTGTTCTTTGGCCGTGGGGCCTGTATTTTGTAATATTTAATTCCCAGTTAGTTTGATATCTGGAGGACTCGTCTATTTTGAAGGCCGTGGGGCCTGTGGTTTTGTCCGTTTCTATAGGCCGCAGTGTCTATGTATTTTATATTAAGGCCAGAACTAGTTATGCACACATTGTGTTAGAAGGCTGTAGGCCAGTGTGTTGGCGCCTTCGTGTTTACTGCTTGGCCACGGTAGTAAGTTATTTTTGGGTCGTCCAGTAGCAAGTCAGTGTGTTTGCCAGTCTGTGGAGTGAACTGTTTATTGTCAGTTGACCTCGGTTGCGGTAACTGACCTAGTTTTAGCGTCGCAGTGTAAGTTGATATTTTCAATCATTAAATATGTGGCAGTTTTGCTGTTAATTCTATGGTGCTCAAGTTATTGTATAATTGTTTACTCTAGAGTTTCCAAGGGTGATTGGAAATGTTTCAAAGTGATAGCGTAGCATTACAGCTTGCTTCGGGCGGTGCAGTTTAAGTTATTTCAAGGTTTGTTTGGTCGTTTGTTGACGGTGGTCCAGCGGAGTTTGGGGTGTTGGTACCATCTAGTTAGATTGGCCCAGACAGCAAGTGGAGTGTCATATGGGAGATAGTTTGGTCAACCTCGGTATAGGGTGGAAGGAGATTGATGTTAGGAAGTTATAGATGATAGGAGGTTGATAGTGTGTATGGTACCTCAGGTCATCTGGTTGGACATCTTGTTTGTCTAGACTGTTCTTCCCTGAGGGGCCCTTCCAGGGAGTGCCGTCTGTCGTCTTTGATGTGACCTTACCATACCGATGTGCCCAACCAGGGGTGAAAGCCAACGCCTTTTATGTAACCTGTTTACGCTGATGTGCCCAACCAGGGGTGAATGCATATGTGCAGTGAAGCCTGCTGACCAGTGAAGAGACAGAATACGTTACCTTGAAGACTGTTACGATTTCTAGAGTAGACTGTGCTGAAGACTTACGATTTCGAGAATATACTGTGCTGAAGACTGTTACGATTTCTGGAGGATACTGTACTGTGCTGTGACTTCTGGACTGTTGCTGTAAAGTGAGCTTTACGTGGTCATTTATAGACTATTGTGCCAAAGGAACATTAGTGGTATCAACTGGCATACGGACTGACAGAGAAGTCTGATTTCTTGGAACTATATTTTTTTCGCTTGGATGTACTAGTGTGAAGTCTTGTTTGTGCCGTTTTCATCATTCATCACCAGTGCTGAGATGTCTTCTTGATCAAGCGCCGTTGGACCTTCAAGTTAAGTCTTTGTTTGTATTTGTTGGGCCTACTGCGATTTATTCTTTGGCTGGGTAGGAATAGATTGTTCTTGCTTCAGTATATCTATGGCCTGAATTTATACGTAGTGTTTGTATGAGTAGGACGAGTCTGTCTTATATATGGATATCTTTACATTTCTAAGTCGAACTATGTTGGTTGTGGCTAGAAAAGGTCAAAGGCTATGCAGCGGAAGTATCGCTAGCAAGGGGTGTGATTCATGGCTGTCATCCTGTCTGGATGTAGAATTTTGTGGTAGCAGGCCTATCGCCGAAAAAGTGATCTATAAGTCAATGGGGAAAAGTGATAGTCATTTAGACATGTTGTATGTACTTTACCCCAGTGTTTATTCTCTTTTGCCAAGGAATGGCAAAGTTATATTTCGCATAGAAAGGTAAAACCACAATTTATTATGAACTTGGGCTTCGCCATCGTTGTCGATAAACAGATGCACAGTGGTACTTTTGAAAAGAATATTTATTCAAAGGAAGACGACATTCCTATGTATCAGCACTAGATTGTATGATATTATTCAATTACCTCTATGAGAGAAGCCATGAAGAAATGAGGACATTTAACGAATGACCAATTTTGGTCTGGGTCCTATAGTGAGTGAAACTCACGAGAGAAGAACAGCCATGTTGAAATTCATATACTTTGTATTTATCGAGTGAGAAAAAGGGATGCCTGTACTATCGCTCGATGAACCAAGAGATCACTGCTACATGTGAGAACCCATGTCTGGGATTCCTATATCTTTATGGAAAATATATATATTGAACTTTACGTGAAGGGATATTCACTAGACGAGGTTAGGTCTAGGAGCCTTCCTATATATTGGTTATGGTCTGACGTGCCCAGTCAGTAAAGCCAGATGATTTACATGATGGAACTCTGAATGCTTATTTACGAATGCTCCATTATGATATTTGCCAAGCATGAATGCTAACTTAAGATGATATTCCTGTGATCAACATTATGCTGTCTATGTCGACATTTGTTCCTGTAACCATACACGTACTGTCCAAGTGTGCGTCCCATTAAATGTTATAAAAAGACCACCGTAGTTCCAGTACTTCTTGAATTCGAACAGTGTGAGTATGAGTGATGTACTACCAACCTGTCAACTCTATCGAATCATTCTACCATTCGCGTTCTGACATTCACATACACACTCATTGTTTACACTCACATTCTTGTCGGAGCCTCATCACGTTCCAGGACAAGATGACCTGTATGACCAAAACTGTGCTGGGTTTAATGAGTTGACAATCGTTACACTTTACTACACCAGTCCCAACATCTACATTTATCAACTGGTGGACATTCACGGTATTTAACAAATAAAGCGTGATTTAACAACTAGTAGCCAGTATGAGTTAACAACTATACAGAGTTTAACAAAAGTGTTGAGATGTTATTGTGATATTATTAGTTATATGCAATTTAGTTTATTTTGAATGGAGTGGTTTGGTGGTACCCAGTGAAAGAGATAGCTTTCAGTATTTCATTGTTGAGTGTAGTTGTTGTTTAGTTTAGTGTGTAATTTTATATTTGTTTATTTAAGGGAGGAAGGGTGGTGATCCTAATCCATTCTTGGCCTACTTGTGGGAAAAGATTGGATTAGACCGATTCTTTATATGGGGCGGCTGTGTTTGTTTTGTGGTGGAGTTAGGCAGACGGATTTCCTGCGATTGCCCTGCTTAACATTCCAAGCCCTGTTGGTGTTAGACGTATTTGTGTAGTTTGTATTTACATTGTCGTGTAAATTCAGTAACTCTTTTGTTGTGTGTAAATGGTGTATCCTCTTGTTCCATCTTTCTATATTGTAAATACGTTTACAGGTATCCCTTGTTTCCGTTCGTGGGCAGTCACGCATTGTATATATTAATTTACCTCTTCTCTTCTTGGTCTATCATCTTGTTTCTCGTGACTGGAATTTTGTGTTCGTAATGTGATGTATGTGTTTTTTCATCAGTGTAGTGCTCATTTTGCCATAGAACCTAATTGCATAGCACGGAGTATTAAGATTAATTATAATTGAAGTACTATCTGAGTATAGCACCAGTGTGGGTGCCAGTAACAGGCTTTGAAGTAAAAGAACCTGATTTGTGACTAAGTTGATATAGTGGTGTCATAGCACCAGAAAGTTTCATCAGTTGTTATTATACAACTATCGACTATTGTAAGTTTGTTGGAGTGTATCTCAGAGACTAAGTGGTCGGTTAGACCAAATTTTCACAGTGATGAGACAGTAGCTAAGTGGCAAAGTAAAACATTATACTATAAGAGGCAAAGGTTGATGTTGTGTGCTCAATGAGAGGTGAGGTGTTATATACTTACTTACAAGGGGATTGACATAAGTCTGGGGCCTGACCATGAAGGAGTCACAGGAGGAAGATTAAACTTGGCACATTTAAAGCTCATCATATTTGCACTGAATGTATAAAGTAAGCGTTTGTTTCTTCAATAGGTTTTCCCGCTACGGTGCACGGCGCAATGTACCCTATTGACTAGATCCGCTGCTCCAAAGATTTGACAAAACAATGGAAAAGAAGGAGGCCAGAGCTGTGATAAAATTTCTGATGTTTCAGGGAAAAACACCTACATAAATACACAGGGAGATGGAACCAGTGTTTCGTGATTCTTGTCATTCATATACTCGGTAAAAAACTGGTGTCAACAGTTTAAGTGCGGCCGCTCAAATATTGCTGATCTGCCAAGATCTGGTAGACCAGCCTCAGAGTGCAACGATGAAAATGCAACAAGAGGGAAGAAAATCATTGACCAGTATCGAAAAATGACAATTGTGGAGATAGCTAGTAGAGTAAAACTAAATGAAAGAACAGTTTATAGATTTTTACACAACAGACTGAACATGAGAAAAGTGTGTGCACGCTGGGTTCCGCGACTGTTGACACGTGAACAGAAGCAAACGAGGGTAAATTGCTGTCAACAGTTGCTCAAAAAGTGTCAGTCAAAAATTTTTTGGGAGACCATGGTGACAGTAGATGAGACGGGTACACCATTACGACCCCGAATCCAAAATTGTCAGCATGCAATGGAAAACCCCGGGCTCCTCAACACCTGTCAAGCCGAGGGTGCAGAAATCTGCAGAAAAAGTGATGCTGACTGTTTTTTGGGACGGCAAATGTGTCCTTTTGAAAGATTATCTGCCTCATGGCAACACAGTTAATGGACAGTACTATGCAGTACTTCTCACAAAACTAAGAAAGGTTGTGACCAGGAAATGAGGGATAACACGCACTCAAAATCTTCCTTTGATTCAAGAAAATGCGCCCTCTCACAAAGCACGGCTTGTGCAGCTAACAACCAACGATTTGAATATTGAAATTCTTCCACACCCACCATATTCTCCAGATTTGGCTCCATCAGACTTTTTTCTATTCCCAAATCTTAAAAAACAGCTAAAAGGAAATCATTTTGACAGCGATGAAGAGGTTATACTGGCATGTGATGACTGGTTTAGTTTGAAAAATAGGGTGTTCTACTCCCAAGGTTTTTTCAAGGTAAAGCAGAGATGGCAGAAGTGTGTCAATTCAGACGGTAGCTACATTAAAAAGGAATAAACACTATACACAATTTCAGCTCTCTGTGACATGTTTTTCATGGTCAGGCCCAAGACTTATGTCAATCCTCTTGTACATAAATATATATGTGTATATTGGAGAAGTGATATCAATAGTTACCATTATTACTGCATATTTTGTAACCAGAGAGTTATCTAGGGATATAAGAGAAATATATACGACTGAATAGTGGTATAGCAAATTTATAGCAAGAGATAAGAGTGTGTATTCTGAGTGTACATCATGGACGTACAGGCTTTCATTCAGATTGGGAAAGAATGTGGGTACACTGGCAAAGAATTAAATGACTATGCCAAAGCTGAATTTTATTCAGTAGAGAATCAAAAAGCTCTGGAGAAGGAGAAGATTGAGAAACAGAATGCTCTAAGAGATGCTCGAGCTGAGGAGCTAGAGATAAAATGAAAAGAATTTGAATTACAAGAAAGGAAGATGAAAGAAGAAAACGAGTTTAGACATAGAGAGTTCGAATTGCAAGAAAAGAAGATGAAAGAAGATAAAGATTTGCAAGAAAAGAAGTTTAGAGAAGATAGAGAATTGGAAGAAAAGAGGACAGAGCGAGAATTGCAAGAAAAGAAGATAGAGAGAGAGTTAGAGTTAGAATGAGAGAGAATGAGGATGGATAAAGAAATACAATTGAAGAAATTGGAAGTGGGTGCGAGTGGTCAGAACTCGACTCCTGGAGGGGCTCATCGTCCCTTTAATGATAAAATTGATAGCTTAGATTTCTTCCTTGAAAGATTCGAGGCCAAATGCGTGGCCTATAAGGCTGACAGAGATCAATGGCCATCTCTGTTATCAGCACTGCTAGTGGGGCCTGCGATGGAGACTTTCTATAGCCTCCCATTAGAGGAAAGGGCCGATTACGACAAAGTAAAGGAAAGGTAGCTCCGGAAGTTCCGTCTGACCGCTGACGGTTACCGGACGCGTTTTAAAAACGCGATGCCAAGTGCAGACCAGGACTTCGAGGACTTTATCTCGAAGATCAAACTTCTGCTGAATAGATGGATCGAAATGGAGGGGATAATGAAGGACTATAATGAATTAATGAATGATTGAATAAATGACTAATGGAGTGAAAGAGTGAGTGACTGAAGGAATGAATGATTGAGTGAAGAAGTGAATAAAGGAGTAAATGAGTGAGTAATTGAAGAAGTGAATGTGTGATTGAATGAAGGACGTGCATAATTAAGTGAATGACAGAGAAAGTGGGGGAGAGAGCAAATAAGTGAGTGACTGAAGTAGTGAATGAATAACAGTGAAGGCGTGAATATGTAAGTGAATGACTGAGTGAGTGCAGGAGTGAATGAGTGAGTGAATGAGTGGCTGAATTAAGGAGTGATTGATTGAGTGAATGACTAAATGCGTGCGTTAGTGAATGACTGAGTGAGTCAAGAACTGATTGAGTGAGTGAATGAGTGAGTAAATGAAAGAGGGAATGAGATAGTGAAGAAGGGATTGACTGAGTGAATGAGCTAGTGAATGAAGGACTGAATGATTAAGTCAATGAATGGATGGGTGATGGACAGAAGGAGCAAATGAAGACGGGAATGAGTGAGTGAATGACTGAGTGAGTGCAGGAGTGAATGAGTGAGTGAATGACTGAGTCAGGGAAGAAGTGAATGAGTGAATAAAAGAATGAATGAGTAAAAGAGATAATGAGTGAGTGACTGACTGAGTGAGTGGAGGACTTTAAGAATGAGTGAACGTCTGATTGAGGTAAGGAGTGAAAGAATGAGTGAATGACCGAATGTGTGAAGACGTGAATGAGAGATTGAATAAGTGAGTAATCAAATGAATGAATGGGTGAATGAATGACTGATTGAAAGAAAGATTGAATGACGAATTGAATGGGTGAGTGAATGAAGAAGTGAATGAGTGAGTGAATGACTGAATTTTCTAAAAGAGTGAATGAAAAATTGAATGAGTAAGGGAATAAAGTGGTGAATGATTGAGTAAATGAGGTAATGAGTCATTGAAGGAGTTAAGAAGTGAATGAGCGATTTAATGAGTGAATGAGAAAGTAAATTAAGAAGTAAAAAAGGAAAGAATGTGTGCGTTAGTTAATGATTTAATAAAAGAGTAAGTTAGTGAGTGAATGGGTGAGATAGTGAATATATGACTGAGAGAATAAATGAGTTAATGATTGTGCGAATGGATGAGTTAATGAATAAATAAATCAGTGAGTCAATTGACGAGTGAGTGAATAATTTAATAAATAAATGATTGAATTGTGTATTAGTTAATGATTGAATTAACGGGTGAGTGAATGAGTGAGTGAGATAATGGGTGAGTGAATAAATGAGTGATTACAAGAGTAAATGAAAGAGTTAGTGAGTAAAATGAATGAGTGATCGAGTGAGGTAATTATTGAGTGAGTGAATAAGTAAGTGAATAAGTGAGAGTGGTGTAGCGGGAGGTTATTTAAAATTATTTATTATGTAAAAGTATGCCAGTAAAGAGTTCTGGTCTTACAAGTAATACCCCAGTCTTAGAAATAAGCACTGGTGTATTGTTATCATAAAAATAGTCAGACTGTGAAAACCCTGGCCCAGTTGGTAAGAAGTAGTACCAGGATTTAAGGTGTCTCCTCCCTGTGACTTTCTTATGATTACTTATATTCTAGGGGATAATAAAATGAACATTCACTGTGACCACAAATGTAATAAGTGAATAATTCCTCAGGTACAGTTAAAAATATTTTAATATTTACACTAATATTCTATTTCTACTAGTTGGAAAAGAGTATAAAAATATATATAAAAGTATTCACACAATTACTATTTTTGTCTGTTTAGACTTCAAGATCTTGAATATTACAGTTACTGCAATCACGGTTTTTAGTTCTTTGACTTTACAAATAACTGTCATCACTTGACTGTTTGAATATTAGGTTCACTATGGCTGTTTTCATAAATGGGTGGTCAGTGTCTTAACTGCCACTTATCTTATCACTTGATGCTGCTGAAACTGTCCTTTGCTGATATCAGACTTGGTAGGCCCAACAGTAGGGATGCCAATGACCAGTTGAAGTTCACTCTTTGGGGTCCTGCACTTTTGTGGGATTGCCTCGGATGAACTACACCGGCTTCTGATACTGGACAGTCTGGTTTGAGTTATTTCATGGAACCTGCAACATATCAGCCTTGGCTAGTATCTGGCTAGACTTGTAGCTGACTAGCACAGATGTCAGACCAGTCAGTCATCAGATGTCACCGTTATACAATCATAGTAAGTAAGGACATCATTTCAGTGATATAGCATTAATATTAACATGTCAATTAAGTGTAACTGACTAGCACATAAGTCAGACAAGTCAGTCATCAGGTGTCAAAGTTATACAGTCATAGCAAGTAACATCATTTCAATGATACAGAATTAATATTAACATATCAGTAATAAACATCATCTGGTTTATTCCGCTCCTATACATCCCTTCATATGCTATAACTTGATCCTTCCAAATCATATCAAGTAGGAATTCAAGTCTGATGCTGTGTTAGCAACTACACAAAATTAATACATAAAATAAATAAAGTGAAAGACCACGTGATCAGGTTGCTTTCTACGGAAACTGGCTGTGGAACACTCCATTTTACCAGCTGTAAATGGGTACAAAGTTGTGCGCTCGAACTAGGGAAGGCAAAGGCAGCGAGGAAGGGGACTAGTCACCTTAACCTCGTAAACTGGGATCTTCCATGATAAAGTTTCTAACACTTCATTTCCCTATGACAATCTCTGCCATGGGACTGCCTTTATCTTCGTAAGCGATAAAGCAATATGATAAATATATCTTCATTAGGCTGTGGGGCTATTTGTGATTAATTTTTGTACAAGCAACAATCATCTCATCCACAATGCACATGTTTAGATCATATTAAAAATACAATACATTATATCAATGACTATTATACAGGCATATTTTGTGAATTCTATATGAACCTGAAATAACAAATATTATACACGGTAGTTATCATAATTTCGCTTACCCTCAGACTTCAGATACTGGACTTAAAAATGTTTCTGGCGATCCGCTCACAATTCATGGGTAGTGGCGAAACTCTGCCTCCAGTCTGGCTCAAACCTCTTTCGTTGTGTATCTCTCTCAGTTTACCGATCCGCTACTTATACGCAAAGCGCGGACGTATCGGAGAGTACCGACGTCACAGCCTAAACCTAACCTGAAAAATCCTTCCCGAACAGTGATTTCGGCCGATCTGTGCGTCGACTGAAATTTTGCCTTTATCATTCTCGGCATATATAATATCCATATTGTTCCATCTTATCTAGTTTTATACAGCTGATAAAACTCTATCTTC
The DNA here is from genome assembly GCA_024509875.1 of Oreohelix idahoensis. Lineage (NCBI taxonomy): Eukaryota > Metazoa > Mollusca > Gastropoda > Stylommatophora > Oreohelicidae > Oreohelix > Oreohelix idahoensis. The sequence continues at coordinate 119,062 of JAMPIV010002851.1, forward strand.
CTATCCATGTAATTTCCCAAACTGTTATTTGTTGATTTTAATATTTAGAACAGAAGTGGGTTTACATGCTTTTAGCGTAACTGTGGGCAGCCGAAATACGCATATATCTCCGTAAATGAGAACTTCCTACCGTTCCATCTTATATGCAGTTATACACCATCCTTCCCTGTACTGAAATGTAAAATCCTTTTCATACGGATTCCCTTCTGTTTTTATTTATCGTTGGCGATTTCCTCTGTCCGATACATTTCGCTGATACGCCGCCATTTTGAAAGCGGTCACTCGATCGTAGATGGGTTTATAAATCTAACTGAACCCATTTGCAATGACTTGAAACCAATTTTGCGACATAGCTCCCCCATATTTTAAGCTGGATGATATCTAGCTTAACTATTGGGTACAAGACAATTGCAAATCGACCATTCCGAGGTTAGTTTTCCTTCTTTCTATCCTCCTCAAGCTCTGTGGGATGGCGACTTAGAAAATCTGCGCCCACATTCTGTTTTCCCGGAATATATTCAATAGTGAAGGAATATGGCTGAATCAATAATGACCATCTTAGTAAGCGAGTATTTGCATGACGTGATGAGGCCAAAAATGACAGGGGTTGATGATCGCACTGGACCACAAATGGCTTGCCATACAAATAGGGTTGAAACTTATTGATGGCCCACACCAATGCTAAACATTCCCTCTCTATAGTAGAGTAATTCTTTTCTGCCGCGTTCAACTTGCGGCTGGCATAAGCAACAGGAAACAGTTCCTCATTCTGAGATTTTTGTAAAAGCGCGGCCCCAATTCCTACATTGCTTGCATCAGTCAGTACTATAAACTCTTGCATCAGATCTGGTAACTTCAGAATAGGCCTACTAGTGAGTTTATGTTTCAATTCTGAATATGCATGCTCACACTCTGCAGTCCACTTTATTGTGTCCGGCTTCCCTTTCTTTGTCAGATCCGTCAAAGGTGCACATAAGGTATTGAAGTCTTTGATGTACTTTTGATAGAATCCTCCTAAGGATACGAATGACCTCACATCCTTTTTTGTCTGTGGTCTAGGTGCATTCCTTAACTTTTCTATATTTTTGGGATCAGGAGACATGTTTCCATGACAAATTGTATGTCCCAAAAATTCTAATTCCTGACATCCGATTACACACTTTGTTGGACGAGCAGTCAAACCTGCCTCTCTGAGTCTACCCAGTAACATTGATAGAGAATGTAGATGATCCTCAAATGTTTCCGTGGCTATGAGAATGTCATCCATAAAGTTGGTGATGTTAGAGTTGTTCAAGGGTTCCAGCAATTTCCTCATCATCCTTGAAAATACGCTTGGTGCGTTTTTCAACCCGAATGGTAGTACATTAAATTCGTAGTGACCATCCGAAGTGCTAAAAGCCAGCATGTGTCGGATCTCGGGTTTGACAGGAATCTGGTAATATCCCTTACTTAAATCGACCTTAGAGAAATATTTCGCAGTACTTAGCGTCGAGAACAGCTGATTGGTATCCGGTAATGGATCAGCTTGGGTTTCTGTGATCGCATTTAATTTCCGGTAATCGATACAGAGTCGGTGTTCTCCACTTGGTTTTCTCAACAGTACAACACTTGAACTGTAAGGTGATTCTGACTTGGAAATGATTTGTTCTTGCAACAGATAATCAATTTCCTCCTTCAATGCCTGTGCCTTGGCATATGGTATAGGGTAGGTCTTCATGCAGATAGGTGTTGGATCGATGACCTTCGTATCATATGTCAATAAGTTGGTGCATCCTGGTTTATCAGTTAACACATCTGCATGTGTTTTTAAAACTTCTTTAACTTGCTCCCTCTGTTCCTGAGTTAACTGAGTACTAATTTTGACTTGTTCATATGTCTCAGTCGGTCTTAATGGATACTCTATTGGGGTAAGTGGTTCATGCTTCATTTCGGTTGCGATGGCCAGAGTCATCATATGAGCTACCTCCGTTGATGTCCTGTCATAATATTTCTTTAACAGATTAACATGGTACACCCTTTCTTTGCCCTTCTTGTCAATTTTGTAATTAGTCCTCGATATTTTCTCTAGCACGTTATATGGACCCTGCCAACCAATCTGCAGTTTGTTGTTACTGCTGGGCAATAGAAGAAGCACTTTTTCTCCAACAGCAAGTTCCCTATCCTTTGCTTTCTTGTTATAGTATTCAGTATGTTTCTTTCTGGCTCTGCGAAGATTGTCATTAGCCAATTTCCAGCCCATTTTCAGTCGAGTGGTCAACTCATTTACATACTGAATTGATGAGGTGACACTTTCCTCTGCCTTCTCATCTGTCCAAGTCCGCAGTAATGCTTCCAGTGGACCTTTTATAGGCCGACCAAACAACAATGTGGCCGGTGCCATTCCTGTGGAATTGTGTGGGACTTCCCGGTATGCGAATAATGCAGCGGGTAAGTATACATCCCATGTTTCAGGTTTTTCACTTGCCAGCTTCCTGAGAATAGAAATGAGCGTACCGTTGAACCGCTCGACTTGACCATTTCCTTGTGGGTGATAAGTAGAGCAATGATAATGTCTGGCTTGAAAAATCCTGAACACTTCTTGGGTTAGCTTTCCCTTGAACTGGGAACCATTGTCCGTCAATATTTGATGTGGAAAGCCTAACCGGGTGAATATTGTCAACAATGCCTCTGCCACATGCTTAGAATCTATAGATACCATGGCTACGGCCTCTCCCCACATAGAGCATGTATCAACTAGAGTTAAGATATAACTATTCCTTCTCTTAGTCCTAGTGAGGGGTCCAACAATATCCACTGCAACTCTCTCGAATGGGGTACCCATGATTGGCATTTCCCCTAGAGTTGCTGGTGCAGTCCCATGCTTGGGGGCTACCCGTTGACACTCTGGACAAGATTTCACATATCGTTTGATATCTTCCGTGATCCCTGGCCAGTAATAGTGACAAGCTATCCGTTGACTTGTGGCACCAATTCCCATGTGTCCACTAAATGGAATAGCATGTGCGAGCTCCATAACTTTCTCCCTGTATGACTTTGGTACTACCAGCTGTCCATGTCCTTGAGGTCCTGTACCAGCTTTTCTATACAGTAGTCCATTTTTCATATACAAGTCTCCTTTTTCTGGAGGGTTATGGGCCTTTGGCAATTTGCCAAAACAAGGCTTCAATGTGTCATCTTCTGATTGAGCCTGTTTCATCTGCTCTGGCTGAGTATTGTTAGGATTTTCCTCCTCGTTTTTGGTGCTCGACCTGGTCTGGACTGCTGCCAGGACAACAGGTTTTACCGGGTCACCCAAAAAATACATACCTACACCCCAATATCAGCGGGTATATAGGGTCATCTATCACTGCGGCTGTTATCACTCCTTCCACGTAGCGAGATTTCACATTGATCCTAGCTATAGGAAGTGTCATGGTTGCTGTTCCCTTAGTTGCCCCTTGTATTTCCACGGTTTCTGTGGTAATTTGATCAGAGTGCACTAGGGTTGAACTCACAACTGAGTCGAAATCCAGGCCGGTATCATATAAGCACATGACTCGATTTCCGTTCACGGTTACGAGCTCACTCACAGGGGGATGACGGAGGCTATTCTGACTCCCTGTCAGTTCCATCATATCTGTCCTATTCCCTGTTGCTAAACATGCAGCGTGATGAGGGGTTTTTCCTTCTACAATCTACAGTGTTGTGGTTGCTCATCTTACAAATTTTGCACCACTTATCTCCCTGTTTGTAGGGTTTCTTTTCCTGAGTCTGAGGGTTCTTGTCCTTATTATCAAATCTTGGTTTATTTCTGTATGGATGATCCTTCTGGTCAAACTGGGTATTCTGCGGTGGTGGCTTATATCCTTCTACCTGCTTCCTTTTTGTTCCTACCAATTCAGCTTGAGCTGCTTGGTATCTCTCTGCGCATTTCAAAATGTCTTCCAGCCTCTCTGCTCCTTGTTCCATAAGGAATTTCCTCATTTCTTGAGACATGGAATCTTTCACTTGCTCTAACATAACCATTTCTTTCAGATCCTCGTATGTTTTCTGATACTTACCTAAACTACTCCATTTCAACAAATACGTTTCTAGCCTAGCTGAGAACTGGTTATATGTTTCTCCAGGTAGAGGTTTAGATGTTCTAAATTTCTTCCTATATGCCTCTGAGTTCTTTTCATAGCGGATCAGTAAGGCTTGCTTTAGTATTTCATAATTTTCCTGATCTTCTTTGGGGAGTTTCAGAAACACATCATATGCAATACCCCTCAATCCCTGAGATAACTTTAAACTCCATTTCTCCTTTTCCAGTCCATATGTAGAGGCTAGCCTTTCATACCTATCCAGGTACGACTCAATTGCGTCCTCCTTTTCAACAAATGGATCAAGGTGGAAGTTCATGGCCCCGTTTGCTGTGTTCTGAAAAGAGCTACTCGCAGAATGAGGTGAGCTATTACCATGGGTGATAGTCCCAGCCTGAAGTTCAAGATCAAGCTGTCTCATTTTCAGCTCATGGTCTCTCTCTGCTTGTAACCTCCTTTCTTCTCTCTCAGCCTCTGCTTGTAGCCTCCTTTCTTCTCTCTCAGCTTCTAATTTCTTGGCTTCTCTTTCTGCATCCAATTTCTTGGCTTCTCTTTCTGCTTCCAATTTCTTGGCTTCTCTTTCTGCTTCCAATTGCTTGGCTTCTCTTTCTGCTTCCAATTTCTTGGCTTCTCTTTCTGCTTCCAATTGCTTTGCTTCTCTCTCGGTGTACTTTTCACATTCCGTCGTGACATACCGGATCAGAGCGTCACCATCCATGCCAAGCTCTTTTCCCACCTGCAGTGTAGCAGACCTAAATTTGACCAAGTCAGCCATGATGTATCTGTAGTCTAGTAGGGCAAGCGATCTTACTCAAAATAATTTACTACAATATAATTAACTTATTTAAAATTAAAGTTAATTAAACTGACTTCACCATATATGAAACAGCTTTCTTTATCTGTACTCAATGGTACTCCTACAAAATTTTTTTTATATATTCTTCCTACTATGTTTACTCTTTCCAAAAAAAATTTACAAAAAAGAAAATTTCCTACACAGCAGAAATAGAAAGATGGCTCAGGAATATCAAAGATAGATCGCGGACGAGCCCCCACTGTAGCGGGAGGTTATTTAAAATTATTTATTATGTAAAAGTATGCCAGTAAAGAGTTCTGGTCTTACAAGTAATACCCCAGTCTTAGAAATAAGCACTGGTGTATTGTTATCATAAAAATAGTCAGACTGTGAAAACCCTGGCCCAGTTGGTAAGAAGTAGTACCAGGATTTAAGGTGTCTCCTCCCTGTGACTTTCTTATGATTACTTATATTCTAGGGGATAATAAAATGAACATTCACTGTGACCACAAATGTAATAAGTGAATAATTCCTCAGGTACAGTTAAAAATATTTTAATATTTACACTAATATTCTATTTCTACTAGTTGGAAAAGAGTATAAAAATATATATAAAAGTATTCACACAATTACTATTTTTGTCTGTTTAGACTTCAAGATCTTGAATATTACAGTTACTGCAATCACGGTTTTTAGTTCTTTGACTTTACAAATAACTGTCATCACTTGACTGTTTGAATATTAGGTTCACTATGGCTGTTTTCATAAATGGGTGGTCAGTGTCTTAACTGCCACTTATCTTATCACTTGATGCTGCTGAAACTGTCCTTTGCTGATATCAGACTTGGTAGGCCCAACAGTAGGGATGCCAATGACCAGTTGAAGTTCATTCTTTGGGGTCCTGCACTTTTGTGGGATGGCCTCGGATGCCTATTAAGTGTAACTGACTAGCCCATAAGTCAGACAAGTCAGTCATCATGGTGTCAAGTTATAACAGTCATCGCAACGTAACATCATTTCCAATGATAAACAGAATTTTTAGATATTAACATATCAGTAATATAAACATCCATATCTGGTTTATTCCGCTCCTATACATACCCCTTCATATGCTATAACTTGATCCCTTCCAAATCATATCAAGTACAAATTCAAATACTGATGTATCCTTAGCATCTACACCAAAATTAATACATAAAAATAATAAAGTGACCGTGATACAAAGTGATCAAGTTGCTTTCTTTCGGTATACAATTACAATAGTTTTGGAATTGATAACCTGGCTGTGGAACACTCCATTTTACTAGCTGGTAAATGGGTACAAAGTTGTGCGCTCGAACTAGGGAAGGCAAAGGCCAGCAAGGAAGGGGACTAGTCGCCTTAACCCCATCGTAAACTGGGATACTTCCATGCATAAAGTTTCTAAACACTTCATTTCCCTACAGACAATCTCTAGCCATGGGACTGCCTTTATCTTCGTAAGCGATAAAGCAATAATGATAAAAATATATTCTTCATTAGGCTGGGGGCTATTTGTGATTAATTTTTGTACAAGCAACAATCATCTCATCCACAATGCAACCATGTTGTAGATACATAATAAAAATACAATACATTATATATCAAAATGACTATTATACAGGCATATTTTGTGAATTCTCTATGATGAACCTGAAATTAACAAATATTATGCTTACACGGTAGTTCATCATAATTTCGCTTACCCTCCACTTCATTCAGATACTAGTGGACCTTAAAAATGTTTTTCTGGCTGATCCGCGATCAACGTCACCAATTCATGGGTCGTGGCGAAACTCAGCCTCCAGTCTTGGCTCAAAACCTCTTTCGTTGTGTATCTCTCTCAGTTTACCGATCCGCTACTTATACGCAAAGCGCGGACGTATCGGAGAGTACCGACGTCACAGCCTAAACCTAACCTGAAAAATCCTTCCCGAACAGTGATTTCGGCCGATCTGTGCGTCGACTGAAATTTTGCCTTTATCATTCTCGGCATATATAATATCCATATTGTTCCATCTTATCTAGTTTTATACAGCTGATAAAACTCTATCTTCCTATCCATGTAAATTCCCAAACTGTTATTTGTTGATTTTAATATTTAGAACAGAAGTGGGTTTACATGCTTTTAGCGTAACTGTGGGCAGCCGAAAACGCATATATCTCCGTAAATGAGAACTTCCTACCGTTCCATCTTATATGCAGTTATACACCATCCTTCCCTGTACTGAAATGTAAAATCCTTTTCATACGGATTCCCTTCTGTTTTTATTTATCGTTGGCGATTCCCTCTGTCCGATATACATTTCGCTGATACGCCGCCATTTTGAAAGCGGTCACTCGATCGTAGATGGGTTTATAAATCTAACTGAACCCATTTGCAGTGACTTGAAACCAATTTTGCGACAAGTGGGAAAAAGTATTAGAGTGAGTAAATAAATGGATAAGTAAATAAGTGATTGGATTAGTATATGAATTATTAAATCAGTGAAAGAGTTATTGGTTAAGGTGTGTGGGTGAGTGAGTGAGTGAAAAACATTAAAGAGTGAATTTTTGAGTGAATGCGTGAGTAAATTAATTAGTAAGGGAATTAGTGTGTAAGTAAATGGATGAGTGGAATGGAATGATTGTGAATGAGCGAAAAAGTGAGTAAACATCTCAGTAAATGCTACCGATGGTATTGAATGAGTATAGAGAATTGGATTGTGTGAATGAATGCATATAGTTGGTGATATGTGACAAGTGTCAAAGTGAGTGGAGTAAATGAATGAGTGATGTAGACGAGTGACTAACTGAGGGATGGTGACTACCTTGAGGGATGTGAATGTTGCCAGTGAGGATACTGATCTGCGTGATGTGGACGGTATTGCCCTCCCATGCTTTTGCAGTAGTGGTCTTGAACCAATGGCCAAAAATCAAGACTAGTTAATATGGGCTTCAAAGTATATTATATCTATATGTGTTTGTTCACCATGTTAGTAAATAAACCAATGAAATATAAATCACATTCAACTTACCGTCATCCAATCCTGGCTACAGCCTGAATTTTTTCTCAGTTGAAATTAAAGATACATTGCCATTCGGCATCATACACGCGTCTGGGCTGTCGTTAATTTCCCTCTCTAACGTTGTGTAGAGTGGACCCTTTAGTTTCCTCACGTCTTATTTCACTTATTTAAAATGAAAGAGATTTTCACTGGGATATGAAAGTCGTCCATAAATTTATCTCCCAATAAAATGTGCTGGCATGTTAAGAAGGAATTCTGACAACTCTAATTCTGTCACTGTAGCAAGGGTCTGGTTATCTTGGCGGAGCGATTTTAAAGAGAAATCGCTTGAGAAAATGCGTCTGATTATATGCTATTCACTGCCTTTCCCACGCCCTTTATTATGGCTGAGGCACGAATCGGATTCAGCTCGGGTCTGCTTTGAATGTTACATGTACTCAGCTCGTGTGTCGCAATGTTTTCAAACATTATGTTCTGAAACATGGGGTTGTAATCATCCGATTGCCCCTTTGGTTCAAAACTTCGAACTTGTCGGTTACCTCATATACACCGAACGTGTTCCCAATTGTAAACAATCGGGATTGGGCACTTTTATCAGAATTTAAGTCCTCTGTCTGTCCAATCAGTTGTCTCCTTCGGTATTTCACAGCTTTCGGTGATGCGCGAGTACCCACGTCCTTTCAGGTATTTTAAGCACTGCGATATGAGTTTTGGATTTAGACGTTTGATAATCTCAAGGTCCTGCATAGCTCTGCATGCGCCACGCTTAGCCTACATGGTTAAGTGTCACTACCACCTTCCTTGCAATCGCAGGTGGAGAGAATGGATAAACAACCAGACATGTTCTTACTCCCTGAGAAGTGTGTATAAGTGAAAAAAACATTATATCTTGGTTCCCCTAGCTGTAAGCAACGAAAGAACGAGCGACACATGAAAATAAAACCAATAAAGATACTGTACCACAAATGTAACGTTACATCGAAGTGAAAACAAGAACAGTCGAGGATGATCGCCCCTCTTTAGTGGCAAGTGTGAAGTAGTACGCGAATGGGGCTTAATGAATTTTCAATCCAAATCGTACCAAATGTGTGAGTTAGCCCCAATGAGTTATTAAGTGAGTGAATAGGTTAGTTAATGTAGTTGTAATTTAGTCCGTAATTGAGTGAGTGGAAAATAGCTAAGTGGAGTGAGGCGGGTAGGTGATTGTGTTAAAGGTTGTGCACTGTGTGAGTACATGAATCCTACGTGACTGGTTTGAGTAACTGTGAGGGGGTTGTGAGCGAGTACTTGGGTGAGACAGGGGGCGGGAGTAGTACTAATGATTTAGTGTGCGTATACTGAGTGGGGGGAATGCCTTATAAAAAATTGATTGAGTGCACGCGATGTGAATGCCGTAAAATGTGCACTCCGTGACGGTGAATGAGATGAGTAGGTACACAATAAGTACGTGAATACATATGAATGTGTGAGTGATGATTTCGGTTTTGTGTGGGTGAGGCCAATGAATGTGATGAGTGAATGATTTCGTTATTGTCCGTGAGCGAGGCAAGGGTGGAATGAATGCCAGTGTAGGGCGGGAAGATTCTTGTTATTGAATTCGGGAGTGTGTGGACGAAAAGGGCAACTGCTTTGTGTGAGTGAATGATGTTCGTTATTGTTCAAACTTGGTAGGGAGGTACGCTATGTCTGATAGGAGTTGATCTGATTTCGTGTTTTTATGGGTGAGGCGACTGTATGTTGTGAGTGAGGTGATTTCGGTTTTTGTTGTGGACGAATCTCTTGGGCAATGAATGGTGTGTAGTGTGGATTTCGTTATTGTGTTGGGTGTTGGCAATGAATGTGTGAGTGAATGATATCGTTATTGTTTTTGTGAGGGCGACGGCACTGAATGTAGTGAGTTAATGGATTTCGTTATTGTGTGGGGCCGAGGCCAATGAATGACGTTTGAGTGAATTGATTTTCGTTATTGTGTGGGCAGGCGGGCAATACATGTCGTGATGTGAATGATTTTCGTTATTGTGTCGGGCAAAGGCACATGAATGTGTGAGTGAATGATTTCGTTATTGTGTGGGCCGAGGTGACTGAATATGTGTGGAGTGAGATTGATTTCGTTAATTGTGTGGGCGAGGCATATGAATGTGTAGTTTTGTGAGTGAATGATTACGTTTAAAGTGTGGGCGAGGGAATGCACGTGTGTGAGTTGAAATGCTTTAGTAATTGTGTGGGAGAGGCACTGTATGTAGTGAGTGAATGAATTCGTTATTGTTGTGGGGCGAGGCAATGACTGTGATGTGTGAGGGGGGTTGTTGACTGATTTCGTTATTGTTGTGAGTGAGGCATGAATGTGTGAGTGACATGATTTCGTTTATTGTGTGTGGTCGAGCGGCAATGAATGAGATGTGAGTGATATGATTTCGTTATTGTCGTGGGCAAGGGCAAATGAATGTGTGAGTGAATGATTACGTTATTGTGAGGGCGAGGCAATGATTGAGGTGAGGTGAATGATATCGTTCATTGCCGTGGGAGAACGCAATGAATGTAGTGAAGTGAATGCATTTCGTTATTGTCGTGGGCAACGGCTCTGAATGTGTGCGATGGAATGACTTTCGTTAATTGATAGTTGTGCGTGAGGCAGCTGACCGTGAACGTTTTGTGAGTGAATGATTTCGTTATCTGTGTGGGCGATGCAATGATGAATGTGTGAGTGATTGATTTCGTTATTGTCGTGGAGCGAGGCAAATGGACTGTGTGAGTGAGAATGATTTCGCTATTGTGTGGGCGAGGTACTGAATGTGTGTGAGTGAATGATTTCGTTATTGTTGGGGGCGAAGGCCAGATGAATGTAGTGAGTGAACTGCTTTTGTTCTTGTGTGGCCGAGGCACCCTGCAATGCGGTGATCGTGAATGATATTTTGTTATTGTGTGGGTGAGGCATAGAATGGTGTGCGAGTGAATGATTTCGCTTATTGTGTGGGGCAAAACATTGAATGTTTTGTGAGTGATTGATTTCGTTATTGTGTGGGCGCGGGCAATGAAATGTGGTGAGTGAATGATTTCGTTATTGTGTGGGGTGAAGGCCATTGAAATGTCATGACGTGACATGAGTTTCGTTATCGTGTGGGCGAGGCAGTGAATGTGTGAGATAATGATTTCGTTATTGTGTGGGCGAGGCAAATGAAATGAGTGAGTGACTTATTTCGTTATTGTGTGGAGTTGAGGGTGAGGCGATGAATGATGTGAGTGAACTGTATTTCGTTATTGTAGGGGGTGTGGCAATGAATGTGTGCGTAAAGGATTTCGATTATAGTGTGGGCGAGGCACTGACGACTGCGTGTCGAGTGATGATTTTCGATACGACTTGTGTGGGTTGAGGCAATGACATGTGTGTGAGTGCCTGATTTCGTTCTTGGGTGTGGGGCAAGGCAATTGAATTTGTGAGTGAGTGATTTCATTATTGTGTGGGCGAGGCAATGAGTGTGTGAGTGAATGAGTTAGTTATTGTGTGGGCGAGGCAATGAGTGAGGCATAGAATGAGTTAGTGTATTGGTGGCGATGTCAATGATAACAGTGTGAGTGAATGTTTGAATTTCGTTATATGTGTGGGGAGAGGGCAATTGAATGTGTGAGTGAATGATTTCGTTATTGTGTGGGCGAGGCAAAGCAATGTGTGAGTGAAAAATGAATAAGTAACTGAAAGAAAGCGTGAAGTGAATGAGTGGCGGGGTGACGAAACGTGAGTTACGTGATAGGATGGCATGATATGTAATTACAAGTATGCATTATTCCAAGTTACCAAGTGGGAAGATGGGGACGTGGAATAAGAGGACAGATTAAATTAGTGAAGGTGGTTAATAGTCAGAGGGGGAATGGGACGTGTGGGGGGTAATGCGGGGAGTGTATTGACTGCGAAAATAACTAAATGTGAATCAGGGAGGGATTACACAGTGACTATTGAACGTTTTTTGTGAAATGGCACTGAGTAAGATGTTGTGTAATGCGTGAGATCGTGATGTGAGTGAAGTTCAGTATTGTGAATGAGTACTTGAATGCCAGAGATATCGATAATAGGTGCGTTGACGGATGTGTTGTGGTGATGATATTAGATGCGTATGCGATAGATGTGAGGTGGTAGATGACACTCGTAAGCTGTGGATGTTTGGTAATCTTGTGATTAGCATGAGTAATGTGGTAACATATGTATGGGTTCATGAAAGTACTGAGGATGAGGGTATGGTATGTGTAAATGTACTGAGTGATTAACTGAACGTGGGCGGTGTTGAAAAGAATGGGGATAATGGAGTGTTGTGATGTGTATAATTGAGTGAATGAGCAGTACCGAGTGAAGACGAGAGAGAGAGCGAGCGCTTGAAATAATAGAGTGAGTGGTAAGTTAGGAGGTAGGGAAGCGATTTGGTGAACAAGTGACTGAATAAATCGAAGATTGAATAAAACATTCAGTGAATGAAATGAGAGTGTATGCACCAATCGTGAGATCGAGTTGCATGGTGAGTGACCTAGAAGGCATGAGGAATGTGAGAAACAGGTTGAGTGAATAAATAAATGCGATGTGACATCGTGCTGGACTCTGAAGGAAGGAGAAAACGGAGCACGCCGGTGACGTGACTAAGATGGAATGAGCTGAGGACATGTTAGCAGGTTGAAAGATCACAATGCATGAGACCATTAAAGGGTGAGTCGTTGTGATAAAGGTACATTGCTACAGCGATAAAAATTATTCTTATAAGTAACTACCAGACCAACTCCATAAGCGTTAGAAAGAGTATGGGTAACGCGTCTTTTCCCGGCCAGTCATCGCATTGAGATAGAACCGTAGTGGGACACCGTATGCCGTGCTAGTGGTAGTAAGGCGACATTATAAGCGCCCGTCCCTGGTAACGGTAAAAATATTTGAAAAAGGACAAGCTTAGTTATTCCACGAAGATCGTACGATTCAAAACAGAGGAGGCATAAACGGAACGCATACACTGTGCGGCAACGCGCACCCCCCACCTGCCGGCTTGTTCAAGCGTTAGCTTCTTGTCTTAGCTACTCAGGACGCCCAAGTGCGAGCCGATGCCGTTAGCATGTGTTCGAAACCGATGTCGCGAGCTTTGAAAACCTTTCACAATACCCCGCCAAGTCAATATCTCTTCGAAACTAGGCCCCCCGTGGACATAATATACACTCGCATAATACTTCATGCCTGAGAAAAGGAAGCTCTGCGCTTTTTTTATCTACCACTTGCGAAGTGCGACTTAGAAAACAAGCACACTTATATGGACAACCTATGGACTTTCTTTATTACGAAGGTTTAGGATTTAAAAAAGTTAGTAGTTAAAGAGATACTTCTTCTCCTTGGATAAATAATATGCTTTCAAATAGAAAATCCGACAGATACTAGGAACAGCTATGGACAAAAGACGGTCTTGTTCAGTACCGACCTGACACCATCTGCTCGGTTTTACGTTCACTACGTACACTTTTTGGAACACGTCTTGGACAGGCTTGAAGGTTACATGTAGTTGTTGTAGAAGGGGTAGACAAGGGAGAGAAAAATTATGGATGGCTTAACAATAATATATTTTAGTAGGGGAAAGTCTAGAGTGAGAGCGGAGAAAAAATGAGGTCCCACATCCAGGTCTGTTTTACGCTTATACCGCTAAAACGAGACGGACAGACAGACAGAAAGTTACACCTTTATTGTATATTTTTGCATTTCCTTGGGAAATTTGGCTTTAATTTTCAAAAAATTTGGAAATTGAATAGGCCGTCGTTCGCTTCATTGGCTTATGACTTTAATAATATTGAGGAAGGAAACCACCAAGGGCTTGACGCCATTTGTAGACCCTGTCCTTGTATCGGACGTTTGACAGTTGTGAAGTGTGACTTGCTCTTCGGTAACTACATTCTATAATTAAAACCATAATAGGCAAACCACAGTCAGCCGCCGGGACATCTGACGTAGCTACACCACGTACCTTGTGTTTATTCATTGAATTTGTGGTAAGGGCAGAATTTTATTCATATCTATATATGTTATCAACCGCTTTGCCATAGAAGCCTTTTTCAAACATGCATCTATTTCCTTTCACACTTAATTTGATGGACCTGAGAGGTACCCCACACGTAACACAGCTTTGATTTACTGACGATTAACAAACATATTATCCAAGCCAGTTTAAAGCATGTAACAAAATTAGCAAAAACTTTTTTGATGGAGTGTTTCTGGTTTAGGTCATTTCAACTAAGCTGTTTTTTTTAAAAACCAGAACACTCAGTCAAAAAAGTTTTGCTACATTTTGTTACATGCTTAAACAATGTTTGTTAATCTGACAATAAATCAAATCTGTGTTACGTGTGTGTACCTCCAAGGTCAATCAAATGTACGTGGTGGAAAGGGAAATAATGCATGTTTGAAAATGCTTCCTATGGCAAAGCCTGTTGATAACATGGCTGAAATTTGCTTTTCACGTGCAAGTTGTGACTATAGTGAACACATGTCACCCACTTTTCGGAAGGAACGGGCAATGGGTATAATTGTAACATTTACCATTTTAGCCATGGCTCAGCGAAGACGCTTGACCAATGTTGAGAGATGTCGAGCGATGGCATGGCTGCAGGATGATGTAGTGCTGCGAGAAGTTGCTAGGAGATTAGGAGTTGCCCACTCTGTCATGCAAACTCTGCGTGATCGTTATAATGCAACCGGCAGTGTCGCAGAAAAACGCAAGTCAGGACGTCCAAGGTCTACCACAAGACGGCAAGACACATTTGTTGTTGTATTGGCTCTCAGACAAAGAACAATCACTTCCACCCGGACATTTTGCCTGTCCTTCTTCCTAACAATTACATAGTCAATGTGGGAGTGAATGAATGAGTCAATGAGTGTATGATTAAGTGCCTCAATGCATATCTGAGCGCATGAATGAGTCAGGGAATTGATGAGTCAGTGAATTAATGAGTCAGTGAATTAATGAGTCAGTGAATTAGTGAGTGAGTACGTAAATGAGTAAATGAGTTGCCTTTTTTAGAGCAGCTCGGCCACCTTTGGTCCAAATCTGGTATCCAGCTCTCACTGGTGGCTCCTCAGAGCTGTCAGCAAGCGACAGCGGTCAGTCCCCGGGCAACGGCTTTGACAGGCCGGCTAAGCCAGGTGAGGGTAGCCGACTGGTTATAAACCTTCGGTAAGTTAGGGTCTGCCTACCCATGCATGCGAAGACTGGATTCGATAGAATGCCCGAAAGAAACCTCGTGTAGTTCAACGGGCATGATAGCGATTACCAGCAACGCGCTGTGGAGCGTAAGGAGCACGACGAGGCACGTAGAAAGTCCTGGTCATCCACTGCACCTGACTTCATCTCCAGTCGTCTTGACTTGTCTTGCCACTGAATTCTGATGGACCCAGGCGAGAGAGTAAGGTTGACGAATTGCGCAACTCCTCTTCACTTTAAACCAAATCACCGCGAAAGTCACTCTTTCATCCACTCATCCATCCCCTCACAACAAGTTCTTTGGCAATGGGCGATGGCAAACGGCAAAGCGGCAGGGATGTCTACGCTGGCAATCGTAGTAGCAGATCTACATACAAGCGGCTCAGGCCATTTGGTCATCTTCCAATGATCGGAGCAGCAGTGGGATTCGGCAGCCCCCTGAGTGACTGAGCAGCTCTCTTTAGGAAAGCACTGCTCGCACGAGGAAGGAGCTAGGAAAGGTGTCCTAAACATTGCCTGCTCCACCATTACCTAACCAGGTTACCGCGGTTGGTGGGTACCCTACTTCAGCGGGCGACACATAAGAAAAAGAAAAAGAAAGGAAAGATTGTTCTCCCTCATTCTAGGCGTATGGAATGTGCGCACTCTCCTTGACAAAGAATCTAACAGAAATAGAGATGGAAGGCGAACTGCCCTGATTGGGAGAGAACTGGCCAGATACAACATTGAATTAGCAGCACTAAGTTTAAACTCGACTAAAGAGGAACTGAAGAAAGACGAGAAGCAGGGTTTGATTTTGCGATCAAAACAGCACTTGTCGGCAAGTTAGCGGGGTCTAGCCAAAATGTGTCCGGGTGACCAAGTCCAAGTGGTGCGACTGCTGGACCGACCTGCCTCATTGAGTCTAACTAAAACTTCTACTCCCACCCGCCAGGAGCTCCGGAGAGGAAAAAACTGCTAGATGTCACCCAAACTCCCGACCCTCACCTCCTCCAACAGTCTTTAGATGACACCTTATAGGGGACCGTCTCCAATCTATTTCGTTAGATGGCCAAATGTGGAAACAAAATTGGGCAGCCCTAAATGCGCAGCTCTACAATCCAAGGACCTGCTAGCGACACCAACCCCCTGCAGGTTGGATGCACTTGCTGACTTAAGATGTGGCTGGCCACAACGTCTCCAACAGCTATTTACAGATCCCACAATCTACAACCAATCAAGCCACTTTCAACCACATGCGTAGACTGTGCAACATACACTACGTCGCTCCAGGATCCATGGCTGAGTAATATAAAGCCGATGAGCTCCAAGGCTTTGCTGACAGCATGGACGCGAAAAACTTTTACCATGCCCTTAATAGCGGTCTATCGGTCCAACATCCTCAGATCATTCCCTTCCGATAGTGCCAGATGGAAAAAACATTTATCACAGCAAGGAAAACATTCTCCAACGCTGGGTCGACCATTTTAACAATCTTCTCACACCAGCCCTCTCTATTTTTACGGACGAAGCCATCAATTCGTTCAGCCCCAAATATCTATAAATGAAGCACTAGATGATTCACCAACTCTGGGGAAAACTTCAAAAAGCAATTTCGTCAGTTTCTCATGGAAAACGCCCCCGCTCCGGATTCATACTGTTGGGTTATAAAGATGGCGGTACAGTTCTAATAGAAGAAAATCACCTAATCTTTCAACCCATGTGCCAGCGTGAAACCATCCCCAAGATCTCAAGAAGCGTCAATTTACACTGTTAATAAAAAAAACACAACCAAATTGTTTCTTTCTCTAACATTCTCCCCATGTTTTTCTGGTCAATTTTAATGCGCTGTTTTTAAATCTGCAAACCGTTTTTTCTATCAGGTCGGGATCTCTAGAAATACGCAATTGAAGTTTTTTTAACCAGGCATACAGTCTTACCCATTATTCATACCAGAAGTATACAGTTATGTCGGCTTGAATTTTCTTTGCAGGACTTTGACAGTGCATGGATTGGTACATCGCGAAGAAAGCATCCCCCCTATACTCGGCACGCATGGTCCACACTCGCCGTTTATAAGTGACTCCATTACGGCGTGTCTTGAGGATCGTTCTCCATGTTCATCGCTGACAATCGCCACGTTGTCAGGAACCCGTCAAGATGCGAATCGCGCAAATGGTATTGAGGGGAGTTACAGTCCATCAATATGTATGCCTCTATGCACTGCTTAACATAGACCTAGTCGCCCGATTTGTGATTTCCAGAAAGTTATCGATGGATTGATCGATTTGCAAGCCATCTTGCGCGAAGTTACTACCATGTAACAGTTTCTCGCACATTGTTATGTCTGCAAATAACTTTCCTAAACTGAGGTCCTACAAAAGATACTTCCTTTATCTATTGCATCGCAACTTGCCGGACACCTTTTCTCGTCGAAGCTACGTGAAAGCTGGTAGCTCGTTTTTCACTAACGCTTATATCCGACAACCTATTCATTGCGGGGGGGGGGGGGCCCCACCTTTATATGTAACGGTGGTAATATGATAGCAGTCATTAGTAAACTAATGGCTCGTTGTATTACATTTTTATGCCCGAGCTAGCTGCCATTACGATCCTGAAAGGCCACACTTTCTTGCATAAATGTTCCTGTCTGTTTGCGGCTTGACCCGATCACATTGGAAGCAACCAAATTTAGGTATACCCAGTCTGCATGCCCGTTGAGAACCTTGCAATGACCTTTAGGTCTCCACAAATCCGCCCTTGGTAAGTCATTGTACTTTATTTTGCCCAAAGTAAAGCCATATTGTCATAAGTTTCTTTCATATGAACAGAGTAGGCGACTGGAATTGCTGAAAAATAAATTCCGTTAATGCAATAACACGGCTTTTAGGGACTAGTCTTGGAAGAGGTCGATGAAAAGTCGCCATTCGTTGACAAATGTGCTCATGACCGAGGTTGCACCATTAGAGAAAACCGTTTACATCTTTGCATGCGCAAATGTCATCATCCATCTCAAAGTATTGAACAAGTTCTCTGTGTCTATGACGAAATTTAGATATCGGAGTATTGGGCGCTAAAAGATTCCATTCTTTGAGTCGCGAACCGAGTAATTCCGCTTGTCCTTGGTAAGAGCGATATCACGTATTAGATCTGACCGTTCTGAAAGGTTCAATTACGAGAACACCATCAATCACCGGTCAAAACATCAGAAGTCCGACTTAGTTTCTAACGCAGGTACCTCATCACTTTCTGGATTGTTCATTCACGTCCCACAGGAATGTTGTTACTGGTGGAACTGGGATCGGCAACGTGATTGGACTCATTGAGGCCCTGGTTTCGAACCGCATTCCTCATATTGGTATAAACACCGACTTTCTAGTTATAAACGTGCAACCATGGCTATTTGTCCAGCAGGACAAGTAAACCCTCAGTAGCTGTGATTTGTCGGTTTACGCCATATTACTGGCACTCATACAGGCATCGACTTATGCATCGGCGATTTTCGTAACCACACCTGCCACTGTATTAGAAAGTCGAACAAAAACTGCCTTAGCTACAAGTTTTCTTAGCATCATCAACTTTCGAATCGAGATAAAGTTCCTATACTTTCTTTAGTAATGGTGTAAAGTTTTTCTGGTGCACACGATCGGTACAATCTCCGCACACCTTAAAGAACCCGATCAGCCGAATTTTTCAAACTTCTAAAAGCCAAATTTCGCTCAGATTATTTCACAAAACAGTAATATTTGAAAACTCGCGTAAACTATTCTGCATCGTTTAGCCGTATTACAAGCGTAGAATTATTTTGCTATTTTAGTATATTTAATAATTTATATAGTAAAAAAAGAACGGAGCAAATAACGGTTTCCCACAAAAATCTTTATTTCACATAATATCTTCAAGAAACCCCGATTGTGATAGCGATAACAACGGATATTTCTAAATTTGAAAATCAGCGCAAGAAAACTGGACCAAAGAACACTTATTCTTATATAAGAAAGAAAAATGTTGTTTGTCAGTGTAATTATTTGGGACACTTGCAACAAAAGTAACAAACAAAAATTAAACGCCATGATATTAGGCATCCCTTGGGGAGGAAAAAAGTAATCTTGGCCAGAATCCTGTTGAAACTCTTACAGAATTTATCTTGGACAGGATAAATCACACTCATCCAGTTAAAGAAACATTATATGTTCCTATTTTTGTACGTTCCATGAAGTTCTTGTCTTCGTCCAGCCCCAAAATTAGTTTAGCCCCATGCATATGTGGGACTTGCTATAGCCAAAGAACGAAAAAAACTGGCTGCTAAACTGCTGGTCTCTGGCTTGTACGAATGTTGGGTGTGGTGAAAAACATGGAGAAACATACCAGGTCAGCTCACCACCTTGTCAGGATGGTAAATAATCCTGCTTGGACACAGGATTTGTAAAATGTTACATATTAACACTCCCAACTGATGTATGTCTACCGTTTTGTTACTCTGACAAAGCATTATTTACTTTAAGACAACTTGGAAAAAGACCTATCTAAAAAGACTGAGCTCAAGGGGGGGGAGGGGGGGGGGGTGGTTTGTATTTTTTGAGGTCAGTAAGAATAAGCTTTCAGAACGGGGAACAATGACATTTGAAAAAAAACGTTCCCACGAAAAAAATGCAAACCTTGTGCAAGATACTTTCTTAATTCGGCAAACGACTTCAACATAAGACACCAAATCATTGTAGATTTGTGTTTAATTTGTTGGAATTGTCTATGAAACTAAGCAATGAATGTAAAGTTATGGAGGACATCCTGGAGAGCTCCCTGCTCTTGTTAGTAACGGTGTTTTTACCATGATTCCACGGGTTGTCAGCCTCATGAGGCAACCTCCTAATTTAGGTCACTTCCTACAACATGCCTGTATGTGGGCAGTAGTTGTGTTCTTGTTACATCTCATTGTGAGATACTCCAAGAAATAGATCAATACTCTGAAAACAACATGATGGACAAGGTTATTTGGGAAATAAAAAGACCTAAAAATCATTACATTTAAGACCGTGGACATTAGTTTAGACTTGGAGTCAACGCCCCAAAAAAAAAAAGAGAGGTGCTGGTTTTACTGACCTGAGTAGATAGGCAGAACATGTGCAGGAATTCATGGGGCTTGCCTGATTTCACTTGATGGAGAGTCATCTGGTGATTACTGTCTTTCGGAAGCCTCCTGCAGCCACAGTTCCCAGGGATAAATAAGTATCACAACGTTCTCCTGACAAAGCATGATGATAACTGGGTTCAAGATAACATTCCTGATAAGATAAGATGATCAGAATGAGCAAGGATCACGTATATGAAGAGATGGAAGGTTATACTGTGTGTCAGTAATAGGAAGTGGTTGGTGATAAAACAATATTTTGATAGATTAATTATAGAGGGACTGAGATAAACAATATTTTGATAGATTCATATAGAGGGACGAGATAAAACGATATTTTGATAGGAAATAACGATATTTTGATAGATTAATATGGCAGGGACACAACTGAAGTGGGAATATCTTTCGGACGAGATATTATGGAGGTACACTGGAGATAAAACAATATTTTGATAGCTTAATATGGAGGAGACGAGATAACGATATTTTGAGCAAGATAATATGGAAGGACACTTGGAGATAATATTTTTGATAGTCCAAAATATGCCCCGGGACTGGAGATCCCACAATATTTTGATAGATTAATATGGTGGGACTAAAGAGGAACCAGGACCTAGACAAATGAAAAAAAAAGGCGTTGGAGGAGAAGAGGCTGGCGTGGAATAATAGTAATAGTTGACCATCGCAAGCGAAGATGGCGACAAGCTTCAAGACCTGAGTTGTGATGACTTCTGTGCCGTGATCTCATTTGGCTGATTAGTCCTATTTTGGCGCTACAGGCCCTGCCACATATGGGGTCACACATGGTTAGAGTCGATAGTAGTGTTGCTGTGCCATTCTGACCTTTCATTGCAGCACTCTTGCCTTCTGCATTATCAATTAAATTCTGTTATGCAATGCGAGTGCTCCAAGATTAATGTTTGTCCGCCAGGTAAGGAGCGATCTGTGCAATAGTCTCAGGAGGAGCCATCAGTTATGATGAGCACAACGATGCTTTCAGTGTGTCTTTAAAGCGTTTTATTGTTCCCCTACTTTTGCTACCAAGAAGAGTTCGCTGGCATCAAATGCTTTGGGATCGTTTTTCGGGGCATGCGAACAACATGTCGGGTGAGATATGTGCTCTGTTGCGAGCTAATATTAGTACTCTTTCATTCACATGAATCTGAGAATCTGCGTAAGACAGTCATGTGGAAATGATTAAGCTTCTTGGCAATGTCTGCTTTACACTGTCCATGTTTGTAGGCATTACCGGAGATGTGAGCATAATGATTGATATTTTTATTGAAGGCGGCACTAATTCTTGTCGATCCCAGAATTTACTCTTAGTCTTCCAAAGCCGCACTTGCCTAGGCAATTGTGTTCTTGACTCGAAGTTGCTATTCGCATCTTCTGGCAGGGTACTGCCCCAAGATACGTGAAGTGTCATCACTTGGAGGCCGTTGGTTCTTTACTGTGATATTTGGTTCGCAGGAAGGTTTCCCAGGAGCGGTTGCAACCATACTTCAGATTTCTTTCTATTGCTTGTAGACCCAAGTCATCACACGCTCACAGAACGCCTCCTCATATAGTTCTGCCTATGTTCCAGTTCTGTGCAGTGTTGGGGCGCAGTCGTCCCGCAAGACGAGGTCAGCGATCCTTGTTTCATTCACCTTTGTCAAAGGACTGTATCGTCTTTCACCTTGACAGCTTCCCATCTGTACTTTATCTTGATGTGTACACCGTCATACTGCCATACGTAATGTTGAGAGGCATGGCAGCAAAATCTATATTATAGTGTCGGGGCGAGCACACACCTGTTTAACACAGTTTGAGACAGGAAATTGTTCAGAAGGTTCTCATCATTCAATATGCGACCCATCGTACTTTCGTGCGGACTTGACAGACAGATTGGAGAAGTACTTAAAGGGGACAACGATTTTGCCATAAAGTTTCATAGTTCGTCCTGTTGAAGTGTCACAAGGCTGTGGGTCAAGTTAAAAATGTTGTGTAAGGTCCTTGTCTGTTCCTGGCCCTTTCTCAGAAGATGGCAAGGCAACTGTCATATCCACAGTCCGCGGCCTTGCTCGGACATCACATGACATTTGGGAGTTAAGTCCTGCGATTCGAGATGAACAGTGAAGCTGTTGAGAGACTCCGAGCATGATTGTGCCGCATAGATAGTCGGGAGATTTCACCTATGGTTTTATCAATCATTGAGATCATCCCTTCGCTTGAATATGTGCACGAAGGTGGTATTTTCATTCCAATCTGGTATAGTTCTTCATCTAGATGAGTGGAAGAGGTCTTGTTAGTCTTACAGCAGCTGCTGCCTCCATCTTTATAAATTCAGAGGAATGGATTTGATCCAATGGCTTTGCCATGGACTGTTTGTCACGTGCGTATGACTTTGGATGCTTAATTTGTTTTTTCATGCACTGTCTCTCTTCCTTTGTTACATCTAACCAGCTATAGGTTAGTGGTGTGGCTGGCTTTCTTGACTCTTCCACGCTGGGTGGAGGTCAAGATGAACATGACTGTACCTTGCGGTACGCTAGCAATGGCCTGGTCGTAGACGGGTGATGGATAATTTAAGATTGTAATTGAGTGTTTATTGTTGCCAGCGTTCCAAAATTGCATTTTAAAAGTGAGCAATGCTATCGCCATCAGATTTCGGACGGTGTGCTTGATAGATTGAGGGCCAAAAATTGCTTTCAAGCATCGTTAAGCGTTTAGAGTCATTTCTGTATTGTCTGCTTTCTTGCTGAGCCATGCCTTCATGATCTTTCTGGAGTTCATTCCTGGACAAACTTGTGTATAATGGTAAAGGCTGCATTTTTGGCTGTTGAGAAGGGTTGCTTTGATAATAGTCTTTGTTGCAAGCTATATTTTTCAGCTAGCAGTGTTTTCATATGTTATAATTCATCAATCCAGTCAGGTTTCTGCTGTTGTATATCCTAGGCTCTCAGAGGCTGCAGAGTACACAATGTCTTCAGAATGGCCCATTTTGACCTCTATAAGAGTTTGGCCGCGTTCACCGTCCTCAGACGCTGTCCCAAGTCCCTTGAGACGTCTTGTGTCTGCTTCGCTTTTAAGTTTTGAAAACGTTGAGCTTTCTGGGTTTCTGACTCTGGTGTCTTCGCTTGGGCTGTATGTTAAGGATAAGATTCGATACCAGGTCAGCCTGTGGTCCAGTCAGCCCTCGGCACCACACATGGTTCTTAGGTCACTCTCACGTCACGTAGTCGCTCTTTTGTGAGTCATAATCAATGAGATGCCACTGTTTAGAAGGGGGTGGCATGCCATGTTGTTTATTAAGTGGGTAGGCGAAAACCTGGTGTATATGATGGCACATGAAGTGTGGGGGGCCAGCCACTGGTAATAGGATCAATACTATTACTTTGCTATGCCATGTTTTCAAGTATTCCAACAGGCGTTATTGGTCAGTGTCTCCTTGGCATTGTAGTCGCGAGAATAAAAAGTTTTCAGATTTTAGGACTGATGAGATAATTGAGTTTAAGTTCGTCGTAGAACGTTTATTTTATATCCTCGGGGTTTGTCCATTGTTGGGGCCTATGCATCTGACCAGAGTGGCACTTTCTGTTGTTTGTCTAGTATTGCAAGGTCATTAGGCGATGTTAGTGGCACTTGGAGATTGACAAGTTTACGTAGTATACGAGATTTAATGGCGAATCAAGTCCGCCTCACGGTTCTTTGCTGTCCGCCTCACCTAACCTAGCCAATAAGACAATGAGTAACCAACCTCCAGTTTCAGTAATTGACTTTCTTCTGAGTAGTCGGTCTCGCTTAGGGCTGCTATATCGAACATTATAGCGCGCATTTCTTTGGCCACACATGCAATCCGTCTTTTTCAGTTCTGTCGAGGCCAGTGCATTGTCGAGTAATGTTCAACGTTCCACGAGGATGTAGCCACTCATTTTTTTCTTATTATTTGTTCGAACGCACATGATTGGGGGATACCCTCCGCCGCGTCAAGTGGTCAGCGTAGGTTGAAGAGGCTATGTTCAGGGCACCTTTTTAGCCCTTCCTTTCCATGGAGGAAAGCAGCGTAATCACCCACGAGGGCTGCTCAGTCGCTTATGAGGGCTGCGGATCTAGCGCTTGCTGTTTTACAGTTCTGCGAGGAAACGACCTAAGGTCGTGAAGCCGCCTGAGTGTGCAGGATTCTGCTGCAGATGAGTGTATCCACACTTTCTGGTTCGCGCGACTCCCATCGCCAGGTCTTAGAGTGTGTGACTGTTTGTTTCAGTCTGCAGCTGTGACTTGCGCTGTAATTAGCTTTAAGTGAGGAAGACGTGCGGCAATAGTCATCCTCACTCTTCGTCGTGAATTATTGATCTAGTGGCAAGATATTATCGAGACGACTGGAGACACACACAGATGAAGTGGATGACCAGGGGATACTACGCGTCTTTGCCATGCTCTTTGCGTTCCCACTCCGGTTTGCTGGTAGTTGCCTTCATATCCGTGAGCTAGCAAATAGTAAATGAATAAGTGAGTGAGATGAAATAAGTGAAAGAGTAAGTGATGTGGTGAATAGTGCAAGAGTCAGTGATGTGGTGAATAAGTGAAAGCGTAAAGTGAGGAGTGCATCAGTGCGTGGTGAAAAGTGAAAGAGTAAGTGAGGAGTGATAAGTGAAAGGCGTACGTGCAGTGGTGCATAAGTGAAAGAGTAAGTGAGTGAGTGAATACGTGGAAAGAGTAAGGTGCGTGAGTGAAAAGTGACAGATTAAGTATCGAGCGAGGCCACGTGCGTGCGTGACACCTAGCCCCGAGTCCAGAGCAAGACACCGTGTGCCCGCGACGAGCGTTCATAGCTAGATCCCTATAAAGAGCGTGTAGCAAGGTAGCGGCGTACCCTATCTTTGTCCACCTATCACCGCGAACTTTGAGATATTGAGACTACAGCGACCGCGAAATGCGAGATTGTCAAAAGTAGAAAAGAGTCATGCGTGATTGTCACACTGTTCAAGAGTACATATTGTCATCCTTGCATCTACCTATCTGAGCTATCACCTCTACCGCTACCTATTCGATGCAGATGAACCGATAACTGAAGTGTCCTAGATAGCCAACTTAGCACCTAGTCATAGATTTCGATAAACCAATTGACAGCTGACATAGCGTAGCAGAGAACCGAGACCGATTACCGTGCTAGCGAGCTCTACTTAGTACTTTATAACTAGAGTTCAGAACTAGAACTGCTACCGATGATTGTAGTGACACCGATCCCTAGAAAGTAGAGCGTGATAATAGAAAGAGTAAGTGAGTGAGTGAATAGGTGAAAGCGTAAGTGAGTGAATAGTGAAGCGTAAGTGAGTGAGTGCAAAAGAGAAAGAGTAAGTGAGAGAGTGCCCACTAGTGACCGATACAGTGAGGTGATGTGAATAAGTG